>CM061141.1:215889829-216322900 GCA_030789695.1 Scilla litardierei | reverse complement strand
ATTATCACATTGGCTAAAAGCAGACAAATGAATTATCTTTCCTTATGGAAAACTCATTTATAACTTGAATCGAACATGCAACAAATATCATCTACTGGATATGGAAAAAATTGCACAATAGTTTTCAAATTCCAAATATTCAAGGAACTTCTAGAATAAAGTGTGTGGAGGATGGTGGGGTACGAAAGGTCTAACCTTTTCATCATCACCTGAAGCTTGATAATGAATATCATGCTCCAGATGAGAAACCAATGTTGCAAGGTACATCTGCTTCATTGTCTGTATCTGGGAAGGTGTGCGAGAACATAATACTTCAGTGGCTGCATAGAGATCAATGACATCTCGCGAAGACGAAGATGTTTTTAATGGGGAGGGGGAGGGGGAGAGGGGGAGATCAGCTAGGTTTTGGGGTGGAACAGAGCGAGACAGGGAGAGAGACAGATGTACCCAATTTTCTCATGTCCCGAGGTCTCTAACAGAACCAAAATCGAAAATACAAATATTTTTCCGAACAATATGTAGCCAAGATCTCTCTAAATCCAGGCAGAAACCCTTACATTCAACAGGATCGTATCTGGATGCATCGCCACCACAAAATTGGCATCGTTGGTCGCCTCATCGATGACCAGCCTATTCACCGCCTTCTTCCTCTCGACCATCTCTGAAGTCCTTCTTTGATCCCTTACTAAAACGAAGCAATGAAAAACCCCAAATCATCGAATCGGATTAAAGTCCTCCATCATCAATCAAAGTCTTAACTAATTTGGGAAAGAAAAAGGGTTTAAGCTTACGGATCTGAAGAAGATCCCTCTCCTTGACCAGCCATTGGAACTTTAATAAATTGCATACAGATTAAAAGCAGACGAAAAAAATCTGTAACGTCGCTTTGGGAAACGAAAGGTTGAGGGAGGCTTTAATTACTGTGTTTCTCCTATAATTTGAATAATTTCATTTCCCCCCACCAAGATTTCCCCCTAAAATACAAACTTCTCCCCAATTTCAAATTCAAAACCATCTCAATTTCAAATTTCAAATACATAATATCTTATCCTAGTCATCATGTCCTCGTCATTACCCCTTTATCCAATTTCTCTTATCCAATTTCTCTTATCCAAAAACTCATCATAACATCCCTCATTTTTATAACCCAAATACAATTCAAACCCTTATCTAATTTCTCTTATCCAAAAACTCTTATCCAATAACCCATGATAACCTCCCTGTTTTATAATATATATAACGCTTCAAATCGCATTTGTCGGGACTCTACCAATAGGACTAGGATAACCCATTTGCTTATGTTCTGATTTGCAAAAAAATTTTCTCTTGCCAAGTGTTTAGAATTCGATTTCTTTTTTGTTTTACGTGGTGCAGATCCCCTTGTCGTATATAGTTCTCCCATTTGGGAGAGTACACAAATATAAAGCCCAAAATCCAAAAATCCAAAAAAAGAGAGAAAATATCCAAAAAGAAAAGAGAAGAAAAAAATATGTATAGCCAAAAGTCCAAATATTTACAAATACCCAAAACCCAAAAAAACTCCCGTTGTGAATAGTATTCCTATCCACTGTGAATAAAGGGAAGGCGAGAGTTTGCACCAAGTGTTCTACTCCACACCTACTCGACCCCCTTCGATTTCGAACACGCTTGGCATAGGAATTTTCTAGCGATCATCTAGGCAGTCGTGTGGTGATTCCATAGTTCCTAGTAGTGGAGTCCCCGACACATGATATGCTTCTATTCCTATTCTATTCTCATGCATGCTTGAGCTATATTTTTCCGCTAATTCGAATTGAATCGATATTTGGGTCATTCCTTGGGTATGTGTATATGGAGCTTATTTGCACAATTTAGATGGTTACACCGTCTGCTAGCTCACGACCTCACTTACTCGCGCTTCACCACGTGGACCCACGACACTTGTATGGACTCATATTCATTGGTTTAGTGATGTGTTTATCGCATGCTTACTTAGTGTGGCGTGTTTGATTTCGTTGGCTCTGACGGGTGATCTAGGACTTTGCTTTATTTTTCTGTTTCTTCCTTTCTATTTTTCCCTCCGAGCTCCTACTCTCACTTGTCTTCCTCGAGGACGAGGAAGGGTTCAGCTTGGGGGATTTTGACGTGCGTTTATATTTTATATATTCACACACGTCTTCTCCGTGTTTTTCCGTTGTTTTCCGTTGTTTCGTATCTATTCTTTTGTGATTTTTAGTTTCTTTTCACTTGCTTTGTATTTTTGTGCTATTGCAGGAGATCGCCAGTGCTGGGACATATAAAGTAAATATCATGAGTCCCCGGAGCAATGGGAGGCGTCGCACGAGAACCTGAGGTCCAAACGTCAAAGAATATCACATATCAGCTCTCAACCGATCGGGTGGATAGACCCACCCGATCGTTCGTGCACGTGTATCCGACCCGATCTGGAGCAGCAGTGAAGAAGACCCCACCCGATCGGTTCAGTGATCAGGTGGTGGTGACAGAACTCTCTGTCTTTTGGAGCTGAATTCCAACCGATCGGTTGACTTGTCAACCGATCGGTTCATCTGTAGCCGAAGTTCCCCCAGCTCACGACCCGACAACTCAACCGATCGGTTCAGCGATCGGGTGAAGTATCTCAAAAGCTGAAGACCAAGTCAACTGTCGAGTCACCCGATCGGTTGATGTTTCAACCGATCGGGTGGGCGTTAAATTTTGTCTTCTTCTGGGAATATTCCCTGGCATCTTGCCAGATTGTATATAAACCCCTAGGTTTTCCAGAACTCGAGGATCCCCAGTTTTTAACAGCTTTTTAGGGATTTTGGCTGCTGTTAATTAAATTTGTTTTGTAAGTTCTCCGATCGCTTTGATACTTTGACATTCTGTTATTAATACTATTTGCTTCCTTGTTCTATTGCTTGATTATTTTTTCAATGGTTGAAATTTGTTGCATTGAATCTTTTGCAATGTTTAGTGAGTATTTTCCTAATCTGGGACATTGGTGGAAGCCCCTTCGTGGGTTCTCCCTAGAACGACCATAGGATTAGGGTTTCGATAGGATTTAGGGATTTAGACGGTTACGCGGGGTGTTTTATTGTCATTGGCGGGAGAAAGACCGCCTCTGAATGTCGGGCCAAGGGGAAATAAAACTGTCGTTTGATCCCCTAGGCACAGCTCACACCCCTAGCGTAGACATTGATTCCTAGCGCGTGGGAACGGCAGGAAGAAATGTTGGTAGCAATCGTTGCGAGGTTAGTGCTTCCAGAGTCGGTCGGTGTTAATGGACATGGGAATGCCCACAGTCCGAACCCGGGTAGACCTAGCGTATCATCCTGGGCATCGACCGGAATATCGGGCCTATGGGACACTAGGTACCGCTATTAGAGGCAACGTCTCACCACTAAACCCTAGAATCCAATCGTATTCCTATCCGTCGGTCGTAATAGAGAGAACATATGATAGGATGGAAACCAAAGTCCTGGGTTACTTTTTATATCTTACATCTTTCCGTAGTTTTATATCATGACAACCACCTTGCGATAGGGCTAGCTCACCCACCGAGTGATCTGGTTCCTGTTTGATACCAAGCACCTCACACGCCTCCCCGTGTTCGACCCCCAAGCCACAGTACAACACCGTGCGCTTGCGGTTATAAATATTTAAATCTGGTATCCCCCATTTGTGCAAAACCGTGGGGACGTCATCAGGAGTAAAGAAGACTTTTAGGGAAGAGGGAATAATTAATTTAAGTCTTAATCCGAGCATGCTCCAAACTTTTGGGAGCTTCTCGGATTTTGAGACTTGGGGTTCTCGTCATACAAAACATTCACACCGAGACATTGCTTCAGAAGCAAAGTGACGACATTCGCCAAAATTTGTTCTCCTTTTGTATAACAAATATCCTGAAATCGTGATATCAAATATGTCACATTTTCAGTTCCTCCTATTTTAGCCTTTTCTTATTATAGTCAAAACTTTCTTTCTCATGCCGACTTTCATCAATGCCTTCTCAGTTCTAAATCACATTTAGATAATACTTTTCCAACAAAATTATTAGCAGTGCAAGCACCTCACATATCCAAACACTTGAGCTTCACAACCTTGAGTTGACTCAACAAGTTGCTTGACTCAAGATCTGATTTGTATACATGGTCTTGCACCGTTCGTGCACTTATCTTCGAGTTAAACAGTTTGATCAAAGTTTCGAATCTTACGGAAGCCGTTTTCCATACAACCTTCAGTTGACTGAACAAATTGGATGAAGAAACTTGCTTTGAACATCAGTATGTTCAAGCTGTCCTTATAGAGACGAGTGACAGGTAACGTGCTTTTATTTTGTTGGACACATAGCTCAAGAAAATCATTGTCCTTAAGCATGTGCTAGTAAGGACATTTTAAGGTCAATGAGAACCTAGTTTAGAATATCTGATCTTGGCTTGATATTCCTTAAACAATCATCTTGACCAGTTTACATTTTCCTTTAGGATATTATGTTTTGGATTCCATCTGGTGAAACATAAAATTTCCTAGTTTAGCATATGTTCAATGATTTTTTAAATAGAGTTAAAATGGATTTTTATTCAACTATATCCTCCCACTATTTTAGCGATCATCTTAAGCCATATAGATGAACTAATAATAATATTTAGTGGGAAAGGGACCCGACCACCCTGAGTCTTACAATCTTGAGTTGGCTTAACAAGTTTCTTAACTCTGCAATCGGTAGACGACTCTTCATCAATCACATCGAATGTGATTTCCTTATGGTTTTTACCCCTAATCATTTATGACCTTGAGTTGGCTCAACAAATCATAACGACTAGTCTAGTCAGACCCTTACTTTCTTGTCCAATCCTAACTTACACCGACACTCGGTTATGTTCACGACGTGACGGTTTGGGTTAAGTCGAACTACATCTCATGTTTAATGGAATTGGTTCCCAAAAGATGGTCATGTTGCAGCTTGAGTTGACTCCACAACTATAACATGAAATTCCTGGTTTCCAAAATCCAAAAGTAAGGAGTGCTACGGCTAACCTTGAAGAAGATTTTTAATGTAATTGACTAGATATAGTCGACGGTGTCACATAATCATAATTCACATCCTTGCGATCCAACGAAACACGGCCAGGGATTTGGCTAGGCCAGGATCACTATCCCCAGTCGAGCTAGGGTGATCCACAACACTAGTCAAAACACACTAGACCGGATCATGGTCCATTGGAGAAAACTTATTATTCATATGTGTGACATCGACTAGATATGACTTTATTAAAACTAGTTAATTCTATCAACTAGTTGAATCCTAAAATTTGAAATTATTAGGATTGGTTAATAAAATTTTATAATGTCCTTATCAACTATAAGGATGTTTAGGGTGCTATTCTAATCATGTACTAGGCATTTGTACAACTTTAAATCATAGTATGTCCAAAAATTATCTTTTAATTTTCTGAAAGGTTTTAATGGCCATCCTAATAGTTTTTCTTGAATTATCACATAATCAATAAGAACTAATATGACCATTATCAACTAAACAATTTAGCTAAGCATGCAACTTAAAATTATCTCTTAAATCTAAGTTACATCAATAATTAATTATTATCATATAATAATTAAGATCTAATTTTAAAATTATCAAATGATTTTAAAATTAAATCTAATTTTCAAAAAAAAACTTGAAAATAAAAACATTGCTTGGGAAAACGACAATTTAGTAGTCTAAATTTAAAACCTCCATCTGATGGAGAAACATGCTGTATCATATACATTTTATAATTCCAAAAACTAGATCATGTAGATTGGCTCTAATACCAATGTTGGGTTTTCTGGGTCCTTAAGGCCATAAAATCGACGTCTGCCCCAATTCGGTCGGATGAAGAAATCAAATAAGCAGCGGAAAAAACATCTTAAAACTATTTTAAGAACGGCCCTAAAGAGAAAAACCCTAGCCAAGATCTCTACTATCCCGGGGTTGGGTCCGACCAACCCCTAAGGATAGATCTATCTAACATTTGCAATTATAAATGCATGAATATTTAAACAACATACATTTCACTTCGATTCCGCAGAATACGAAGCGTCGTTTTCAGCAACATTTCTTTGGCCCCACACCGCTTCTCCCAAGCCGAACCACGTCCCGAGCCACACCTCGTCCTGAGCCGAAACGATTCCCAAATCGCACCGTGTCACGAGGCGAGCAACACCATTGTCTCCAAGCCAACCATGCGCCGAAGAATATTTCACCTTGAGTGGATCCTCCGTCAAGACTTCGGATCCGATCTGAACTCATTCGTAGCTTTGCTAGAGCCCGATCAGGAGTAAGGAAGAATTTTAGGGAGAGAGGGAATAATTAATGTAAGTCTTAATCCAAGCGTGCTCTAAACTTTTGGGAGCTTCTCGTATTTTGAGACTTGGTGCAATTTTTCCAAGGGGAGTCAGCCCCTATTTATATAGGAGGCCGGATCCCTTTCTCGTCTCATGAGCAATGTGGGACTAATAAATTAGGGGAGAAAATTAAATTAGTTTTGCCTTACACTAAGGCTAAACTTCAACTTATTTTCTCTCCCTCACCGTTGAGCTTCACAAGGGATACAACCTATCAAATCGAAGTGCTATAAACAGTGATCACATAGAAACAAACGGCGATCGATTCTGACTTCGTTTGACCCCTCAAACAAATGCTCAAAGTTGAGCAAAAGTCACGAATCAGTTAAAAATCGCAGCTGCCACTAACCCCGTAGGTTTTCTGAAGGGTGGGCCCCGCCTGTGGGACCCACTAGCCAGCTGGGCATGCCCACCCGTGCGGATGGGCGGGACTGACCCGCCCGCTGGGCGAGCGGCCTTGACCCACCCGACGGGCGGGCTTAGCCCGCCTTGCAGGCGGGTACAGCCCGCCTTGTGAGCTGGACCCGCCTGCCCAGGCTGCATGCTGGGCTAGCCTACCCAGTCTGGGTTAGGATGGGCCAGCACTAGGCAAAAGCCCAGTTCTGGCCTTTTGGGCTGTAACTTGAGCTTTGAAGCTCCGATTGAGTCGATTTTCGATCCGTTTGAAAACATGGTTCTAATGGGACTATCCCAAGAACCCATGTAACCTTTTCTATGCCTTTATAAATTATATTTGTAAACATTTTACAATATATATATTATTTTCTATTGTATCATATGCAATAATCTATATCTTTAATATTAAAATCCATTTGCATCAAATACAAATGAACTGAGGACAAACATCCCTCAACATTTCTAATCAAATTTTTTCCTCCAGGGAAAATGGTGAAAATGCAAAATGAGATCACGTCTTTCACCCAGCTTGACCAGGAGTCATTGTATGAAGCTTGGGAAAGGTTCAAGGGTTTACAACACAACTTCCCACACCACGGTGTGCCCGTCTAGTTATTGATCCAAGCTTTCTACAATGGACTCTCACGTGAGGTGAAGATGTCGATCGAAGCCACCGCTAATGGCGCCGTTATAAGCAAGACCCCAGAAGAGGCCAGGAAATTGTTGGAAAACAAGGCCGCTAACAATGATTCGTGGAACATTGAGAGAGCTACCTCGAAGAAAGGAGGTAAGTATGAACATGATGAGGTTTCTATGCTGTCAGCCAAGTTTGATGCTTTGACGAAGCAAATATCTAGATTATGACTTGGTGCTGCTAATCCACCTACAACGACGTTTTGTGGGGTGTGTGGTGTGCATGGACGCCAAGGAAAGGAATGCCCATCTACCCTCGCCACACCACCGGGGATGACGATAGAGCAAGCCAATGCTCTATATGGAAAAAATCAGCAACACGGCAACAATCCCTCCTCCAAAACCTTTAACCAGGGGTGAAAGAACCACCGAAATTTCTCATACCAGAGTGGGGGAGTGCAGCCACAGATGCCATTCCCATAGCAGCAACAACCCTATGGGCCTCCTCAAAATTTTTAGCAATCTACTCAACCACCACCCCCTCCCCTTGTTAAGTCCAATCTTGAAAAAATAACGGAGAGTTTTATTGTAATGCAAAGGCAAAAGAACGAATACTTCCAAACATCCATTCAGCAGCTCATGACGGGCCAAAAGTCCATGGAGACTCAGGTGGCATAGTTGGCTGAGCAAGTGGCACAACTGAATAGGCTACAAGGGTAGATACCGGGGCAGAGAGAGACAAACCCACTAGGGCACGTCAATGCCATTACCATGAGGAGTGGTAAACATACCGAGAACCCGGTGATGCCAGCTGTTGAGGAGAGAGAGTGACGCATGCTCATAGTTCACCTTTTGCACATGCTCTTCATCATGTTTTCATAAGCGTTTCATCTCATTCCATGTTGTATATATCACATTTTGGTTCATATTGACTATTGGGTGTATTGTTTGTATTTCAGTTAAATGTCGGCATTTCTGTGTCTTCTGGAGTCAACCTTGCATGTCGGGACTAAAGCGCGCTTATACGACAAAGATCTGATGGCCAAAGATGAGGATTTGAAGTTTTGGAGCTTCAACCGATCGGGTGGACAGATCCACCCGATCGGTTCATGCACCGTATCCGACCTGTGGAGGAGTAAGCAAAGAAGCGAACCCCAACCGATCGGTTCAGTGATCGGTTGGGTGTGACAGTGCTCTCTGTTTTTTAAGTGCCAAAGACCACCTGATCAGTTGACTTGTCAACCGATCGGGTCACCTATAGCAAATTCTTCCCAAGCTCCAGAGCCCAATGCTTCCCAACCGATCGGTTCATCCCCTCGGGTCATCTTGGGGAAGAACTCACCCGACCGGTTGACACTTCAACCGATCGGGTCGCCTTTTCTTCCCCTTTCGTGCACTGCTGATGCATTCATTAAAGATCTGCTATCATTCCAGTGGGATTTTGGGTGATCTCTTATTTTTCTAGCGTCAGCATCGTCATTAGCTTTCCAACGATAGGTCCATGCCCAAATCCAATTTTTCTACATTTTTCTGGAATTTTCTGAGCGCAGCTGGGTGCTGAAATTCTGGGCTGTCTGAAATTTGAACTTCAACCGATCGGGTGGGCTATCCAACCGACTGGTTGAGCCCATTTTCAGCAGTTCTGAGTTACTGTTTGTTTCCACCTGATCGGTTGAACTTCCAACCGATCAGGTGGCCCTTTTTCAGCAGTTTTAGTGGGTTTTTGGACCCGAACTGTTAGGGTTTTGTGGGGGCCTATAAATATGAGATGTGGCACGACTTGTGGGAGGTCCCCCTCTATTTTTCAGGGCTTTTCTGCCCCTTTCATGGGACCTTTAGATTAGTTTAGATTAGGATTTCCCTTTCAATAAATCTTGTAATGGATTGATGGATTCTAATGCAAGATAAGTATTTCTTCTCTTATTTCCATTGCTTTGTGTTATTTTCAATAAGCTTGATGGTGAATGTTTGTTTGTCCCTTTTATTGCTTGCTATCTTGTTCTTCACCATTGAGTAGTGTTTGATGAACCCTAATATGGGTTAGAGTAGGATTGATGCTTGGGATATTTCATTTGACTTGATTGCATGGCAAGTGTTTGATGGAATGTGTCAATGGGGATGTCTAGCAATTTGTGACCAACTCGTATGGCAACACACTAGATGGAGTTGGGGGTTGGGCTTCGGATGCTTGTCCCATCAAGATCCTCTTTGATGTATTGCTAGGAATCACATTCGACATATTTGGCCATTAGGGTTACGCTAGGGCGTTTTATTGTCATTGGCAGGAGAAAGACCACCTTTGACCGTCGGGCCAAGAGGAAATAAAACGGGAGTTTGATTCTCTAGCCGTAGCTCATGCCCTAGCATTGACATTGAGTCCTTGCACGTGGAAACGGCTTGGATTAAATATTGGAAGCTATCATTATGGCTTTAATGCTCTCGGTTGCGGAGGGTGTTGGACATGGGAATGCCCACCGTCCGAAACCGGGTAGACCTAGTGTATCATCCTGGGCACCGACCGGAATATCAGGCCCACGGGGCATTAGGTACCACCTTTTGGGGCAATGTCTCACCCTGGGTCGAGTCGAATACCAAGTGTCATGAGTGCTCTAGCCCGTGTTAGCGGGGATTCATTTCTTGTCTTTTTTATTTTCTTTCCTTTATTTCTACACTATCCACTCATATCATCCGCGTAGCTCACACACAACCTAGGCGAAGCTAGTAGCCATCAAGCCATCCACATCCCTGTGTTCGATATACCCACACCCTACACTAACCGTGCACTTGCGATCAAACGACACCGCGCCCTAATCATAAACGGGACGCCGGTCAGAGAGCATGTGGTGGAAGTTGATCCTCGCATCGATATCGAGCTCGATGAAAATGATGTTGTAGAATCACTGAGTGTGGAACCACCAAGGGAGAAGGAAACTGAAAAGGCAGATGGAGACACCCCAGTGGAGTCTCCAAGAGTGTTCATCCCTAAGGTTCCATTCCCTTCGATATTGGCGAAGCCAAGACTTAAGGAGAAATACGTGAAATTCTTCGATATGTTGAAGCAGCTGAATATTACGATCACGTTCTTGGACGCCATCTCAAAGATCCCATTGTATGCAAAATTTCTGAAGGAGTTGATCACGACAAGAGTGACAAGGGAAAAGGTCTTACTATCTATGGAATGTAGTGCTATCCTCCTAAGGAAGAGCGTCGAGTAGCTTGAAGATCCAGGAAGCTTCGTCATCCCTTGCACTGTAGGAATCATGACAATCAAAAGGGCGATGTGTGACTTGGGTGCAAGTGTGAGCTTAATGCCACTGGGCATAAGCGAGAGATTAGGGATTGTAGAGCCAAAGCCCATAAGGATGACGATGTAGCTCGCTGACAGGTCAATAAAGTACCACGTGGGGATTCTTGAGGACATACCAGTGAAGGTGGGAGACATGGTTATCCCGTATGATGTTGTGATTATGGATATACCGGAGGATGCCCGTATTCCTATTATATTGGGCCGTCCGTTCTTAGCAACTGTGGGATTACTTATAGACGTAAAGGGAGGTAAGTTGTCCCTCAACGTCGAAAAGGAGAGAGCTGAATTCGACCTCAAGAAGAGTGTGAATGAGTTCATGGATGACGACTACGATCAGGTTGACCTTTTAGAAGAGGTGATCGAGGAGACAGAGCTAGATGGCGTATTTTTGAGCTCCACAGAGAAGCTTCTATACACAAACTCCAAACATGTAAAAGATGTGGAGACAATAACTCTAGCGAGGAAACTTGATGGAGCACCAAGGAAAGGGGTCAAGAAGGGAGACCCAAGAACACATCAATTTGACTCCAGAGAGTTGAAGATGAAGGAGAAATACAGCACTACGTCGAGCAAAAACAAGATGGAGAAGCATGGAGAGAGAGTTGATCTCACACTCTCCACCCCAGAGCCACCATGAAAATCATAAAGGGAGTCGAGCTAAAGACATAAAATAAGTAATTCTTGGGATGCAACCCAAGTATTTAGTCTTTCTATTTCATATTTTTACTTTTCTATTACTTATGGTAGTTTGATTCGGAGTGAATAAGGAACCCCAGAAACCCCAACTAAATCAAGTTATTTTTCATTGTAGGGAGGAGAACGCGGCCGTGTGTTGGAAGGTAAATGAAGGAAAAGTTTGAAGCAGCAATCCTGGTTCACATGGTTGTGTGGCATATAACACACGACCACGTCTGCTAAAGCCCAATTGTGAATATTTTTGAAGCTGGGAAGCTTGGGATACGTGGATGTTTCATCGCCACCACATGACTGCGTCCCGAGGTAAAATCTCTAGAAATTTGTCTCTCAATTCCTTCATTTTCACCCGCCTGACACAGTCGCATCGTCCAAGCGACGAGATCGCGTCAATCCACCATTTCAAGCCAAATTTCCATCTTAAAAGTTCGCCCTACGCGTTCGTTTCGCTTAAACGGAATGACCGTTTCAACAAATTATCACCAAAGCCCAAATCTCACTCTCATGCGACGCAGTCATTTCGTCCAAGTGACGTGACCACGTCACCAGCCCAAATCTCTGGATTTTTGGCTCTTAATTCAACCGTCTAAAATGGTCGCATCACCTAGACGACGTGATCGTGTGGATCCCAAATTTTGCCTCTCATTTTCCTCGACGGCACGGTCAATTTGCCATTGACGCACCCACGTCGCCTCGCCCCGCATCGTTCACAAATCCTTGGGTTCGAGTTCATTTTGTCAAACGACATGATCGAATCATTTGTCTATATAACCTAAACACCGCCACGCGGTCGAGTTCATCCGAACTGCTTGAGACATTTCGACTTCCCCTCTCTTCCTTCTTCTCCGATCAACCCAGCCACGATCAACCCATCTACTCTCCAATTTCTCACACATACATCTCTCCTACCTCTCCAACTCCCCCTCCCCACCATAATCTTGGTCGAAACAGCTAGGAGCAAACACCCTAAACGACCGATTGGGGGTTTTTGCTGGACTTCACACGACGCGGACACGAGTGAAGCTTGGGGGAGAGACCAATTGCAACTTGAGGACATCTACATCACAACAAGGAGCCTCCATTGAATGGGTACCATCGTTCTCACTTATCCATTTCATAATTTTTGCCCTACCTTTTATTTTCTCACTGAAATTTACAAAGTTTGCGTAGCGTCGTGTGTTGCACACATTCACACATTCACTACATACCCCCACATCGCATACGCACTCTACACATCTACGATGCCCCCTTGCAAGGGAAAACGCACCACTGCCGGACCCTCACAAGGGAGAAAGGTTAAAGCACGCACTGCTTCATCCTAGGACTTGAGACTTTAGCATATTACTTGACGATTTGGACTAGAAGTGATGTCCTATGATTATATCTTAAGCAGTTGAGAAGAATTTTGGTATTTTTTTTAAATGAATTTGAATTTTCTACCCGATCACGTATATATACTCGATTTCGTGAATTTCTCTAGCTTCAAGTCATCATTTGATTGCTTGCATGCATTTCTCCAAGCTCTACCCTTTCATGTCTTCATTGAGGACAAGAAGAGTTTACCTTGAGAGATTTTGATGTGTGCCATTTTTACACATATTTAACACTCTTTTCATTTGCATTTAACGTCATCCCCCCCCCCCCCCCGTTTAACGCCATTTTCCACTGTTTTGTTTCTTTTACATTTTTTGGTATCCCTCATGCCTTACGGGAGAAATCAAGAATTTTGAGCTGAAAACATGGAGAAAATAGGATAAAATGGAGTGAGTAGTGATTGGAGATCAATTCGTGGAGAAAAGGGCTAAAATAGCCCACGCGACCACCTGGATCAATCCATGCGACTGCATGGACCAGGACACACCAAGGAAGCCAAGTGGAAGCCACGTGGCCATGTCATCAAGGCCAAACAACCATGTGGAGGAGTTGAGAAGATGAAGATTCTGAAGCCATGCGGTCGCGTCCTTAGAAGCCAAACGACTGTGTCGTGCAAGCTGAATGTCATGCCCCATTTTGCACTATACGTCGAATTACACGTGTATTCCACTGTACATGTGTAGATGGAGTGTAAGGAGTTGATATGACGTGATATGGGCGTATGTGTGACTAGTGGCAGTCGTGTAATTCTTTAGAATGAGAGAGGGCATTTTGGTCATTTGGCGGTATGTGATGTGTGTGTGCAGAGGAATGGTGGGTGCGTAAAGTAATGTCATACTTGTAAATCCTTAGAAGTGGGTTAGCGTATTAGGAGCTAGTGTGAAAACGGGTTGGGTTAGTGGCATGCTTGTAAACATTTAGAAGTGTGGGGGTAGTATGGTCTTTTGGACTTGTGTGTGTAAAGTGATGGTGTGTGTATAGTAATGGTAAACTTGTAATTACCTAGAAGTTGAGGGGTGTTTTGGTCATTGTCCTCATGGAAAATTTCCTTGGAATATTCCATTCTTGGAAGAGAAGAAAAAGATAAGAAGGGGGAAGAAAAGAAAGGAGAGATCTACAGAACTCACTCACACTCTCTCATTTTTCTTCTCCTTTCCTCTCTCACCTTCTCCACTCTCCCCTCCATGACGTCCGGCTACCATCCCTACACCATGGCCGAAATTCCTTCCGGCAAAAAAAGAAGAGGAAGGAGGAGAAAAAGAAGAGTAGAAGAAGAGAAGGAAAGAGAGAAAAGGAAACCCTAGCTTGGAGGAGGATGCTCGTGAAGCTATGAGGCATGGAGAGGAAGTATGGGGGCTTGGAATTGATCATATTTCGGTATGAAACCCTCCCATAATGGTATATTATGTTAGTTTTAGCTTAATTGAACTATTATCTTGTAATGAAGCGGCTGAAATTTAGTTCAGTTTTCCTTGCTTTCTGTTTTGATTATATATTTTAATTAAGACATGGGAAAATTCTGAAAATTTTATACTGAAAGGAATGGATAGTAATCTACAACTTTCATGTTTGAAGTTTTTCAAACTTCAAACTGCAATTAGGCCTAAACTGGATCTATTTCCAGAGTATCAGATTCTGCCAGATTTTACACCCTCTCACAAAACTGACTATATTCCCTACTGTAGATATCCAAATTCTGCAAACTTGGACATTATGAACATCTACACTTCACCGGCTACAATTTTTATGTTGAGCATTTGTCCAGTTTCTGATGGGACCAGCTTGAAATTCATTGATTTAGATGTAACAAATTTCTGATTCTAGACAAAATTTCTATCTATTACGCTACAGGTCACAATAATTAGCCTACTTGTCTAGGTTTTTTAATATTTGGTATTTGGAAGCATAATTTATTGATGAACAACTTTCATTTAGAAAACTTTATCAAATTCTCAATATAATTTGATGTTTACAGTCCACATATGAAGACTACATGTGTTACACTGCAAGCTGAAGTTCTTCAGTAGTGTTTTGAATTATGTATGTATGTTAATCTTGCTTCCATTATCACTAATTATTGTTGTTACTTGAAAGGTAGATTAGCTATGCTTATAGCTATTAAATTTGCTGATGTGACAATGACCATGTTTATGTTGCATGCCAAGTGTTTGTGAAAATGCCTCAATGAAACAAAAGTTGAGAAACATGAGAAATGAGCTTGTATACACTTGTATCATAGACCCTGCTTTAAATTGGTGATATTGGGGACATTGAGGGCATGGCTTCACATGTCATGAGTAATGAATTGAAATGGCTATTAAGAGGGGCATGACACTTCGGTGCATAACCCATGTTGATATGTGATGTGGCTATGATGGAGGGCATGACACTAGGGTGCATGACCCATGTTCATATGAATGAGAAATGCTGAAACGTGGAGCCATGCAACATAAATCCTGCATTACCCAATATGATCTTAAGATGAAATCTTGGAATTTCTCAGTCCCCTCTAAAGGGGGTGAACTGCTAAACTGTGGTTTGGGGGAAAATCTGAGTAAACTATAGGTATGCGGCCTTGACTTGGAGGTGGAGATTCTTGGCACCCACTCACATGCAGTGAGTGGAGTGACCTGTGGTAGTTGTGGTGACTATTTTCACTCGCCTTACAGGGAGTAACCGTGTGATACATATGGTGATGTGGAGGATATTCTCACTCCTGCCAGGGACAGGGGAGTTCGAGAGGCCTTATTAAAATTCATCAGTACTCGTGTACCAATGGCAGTGTAGTTTGAGTGCCACCCCACCTTGGGGTGAGGTCCAGGTCCTCATATCGTATGGTTTACCCAGATTTCCAAATAATTAAGTTAATAAATAAGGTTCAGATGTTATTTGTTCTACTTTGTTCCGCTTGTGGCACTTATATTGACTGTAACCTCTGCACCTTGTCACTTAGTACAAGAAGTTATGCTTACATTCCACTAGCTTTATGCCATGCTGTGGTTTACCTTTGTTTCATTTACTTCTCGTATTACTTGTAGCACTAACTGTCTTTTGCAGCAGCTCGCCACCTAACGGCAGGTACATTCTCTTAGTTTATGCTTTAATTGCCTTTATGTCATGTAGTTGTATGCTTTACTGTTATGCCATGTCATGTGGTTATAAAACTTATCGTAAATAACTAGCTTGTATAAAAACATGATATGCCATTAGTTTTGGGATTTCCTACTGGGGCACGCGTTGACGTGATCCACCCCGTGGTTTTTCAGGTAGCAGGTCGGATGCTTCAGGAGTGATGGCTGGTTAATGGGGATATGGAGTCCTGGAGTGAGATGGTGGTAGTGGTGCCTTAGTATTGTACTTGGGTGTGTTGAGTTGTACCTTGAGCTTGAGACGAGTATTGTTGAACTTGGGTTCCGTTGTATAGCTATAATGTTGTTCTTTGTAGGTATGTTTTCTTTGTGTTTATCTCTATGTTCTGTGTTGTTTTCTGTGGTTGGAGCATTACGATACTATCCCATCATATGTGCAGTGACCTGCTATTCTGTGTTGTCCCTCTCTCTCCCCGTCCCTTGTCTTCATCCTTACTCTTCAGGGTCCTGGAAAAGTTTTTGAAAATCACGTGGTATCCAGGGGAGCGGGTCGTGACAATGAAGGAAAAGAAGAATCCAGACGACGCTGTCGAGTCTTTCCAAATGACCCAGTAGAGTCAGTCTAGACGACGTGATCACGTCCTCTCGAGTCGAGCTGAAGCCAAACGACCGCTCCACTCGGCCGTTTTAAATGAGATATGGGGTAGAAGAACACCAGACGATGCGGTCGCGTGGCTGACCATGCAGGCGTGTCGCCTATAGCCTCGTGTCCCAAACTTAAGCATTTAAGGCCAAACGGCCATGTCACTTTTGACGCGGCCGCGTTCTCCTAGGTTTTGGGGCCCAAGTGGGCGTCGTCAAGGGGTATTTGGGGGTATTTTTGAGTGCTATAAGTACTTTTTGAGTCCCCTCTGCATGGGGGATCTTCTCTGGATGCTTTTTGCAGGCTTTTTCAGAGAATTTCATGTGTACAAACTCCTTTCTATTGACTAGTTTAATTGTTCTTTTTGTTTTGTTTGATTAATATTCCATCTATTATTGCACTTTATGATTGTGGATTGGATTATTGTTGAATCTCTATAATCATCTGTTGCAACGAATGTTATTTTGATGATTTCTATCGTTTATAATTGCATGGAATGTGAGTAGTGATTCATCTAGGGCCAATGGATTGAACCCCATTGGATTGAACTATGGATTTGTGATTTGTTAATAAATTGTTGAGTAACTGAAGATGAGGGGTATAAATTGTTGAGTAACTGATGATGAAGGGTATGTTAGAATGATTATTATCAATGTAGATCTAATTCCCCCTTCGTGGGTAATTAGATTAATTCACGATCACTGTCGAGGTTAATCTAGGGTTTTCGAATGCATTGATCGATATTATTGAATGCACATTCAGCTTCGGTATTCGATTTAGAGCTCTCCTAACATAGATCTGAATCCTAATATGTGAAAGTGGCATGGAGGAAGATTGTGGATATTCGTCGGACGTAATGCACCTAACGTGTATCGAATGCACGATCAGCGTCGGTATCGATACGAGTTAGGTAGTTCTATCATGCGTCGCGAGAGTGCGGGATAGAGTTAATATAAGGTGATATCTCATCATATGCCCTGAGAGTGGGGGATGAGAGAACACCCTTAGATTAGACGACCTCTCCCAAACCTCAAGAACTCAACAATCGTTTAATGATAATCAATCCTAGTTTAGTCCAATGGTGGGGATATCCAATGCACTAGAGTTTCTCATTATTGATATTTTCTCTTAGTTTTTATAGATCTCCATCTTTTATTCGATTGGGTAGCTATTAACCTATGAAGAAATTTATAGCAACAGCTGCCTCCCAGATAGAGCTATAACTACATCATACGCTTGCGGCTACAAATTTAAAGCTGTCATTTGAACGCGATCAATTTCCATCTCTAGCCAAAGCTAAAACAAAGATTACTAAAAATGGGAACATAATATTGCTTCAAAAGTAAGAAGGCGACACTCATCAATGTGTATCGGACGTCTCCTACGGCCCCAGCAGTAACACTTGCTCCATTACCGACCTTGATAACGACCTTTTCCTTTTCCAGTATTCTATTCCTTCTTAGCCACAACCAATTAAAGTTGTGAGAAACCACACTAGAATCATATACCATGCATTTAGAAGGCACGGAAAGGAATATACTGTGTATAACAATTATACATGAGGTTGAGGTATCAGTATGCCCCCTTTTCTTTTGCTCCGAGAACATCATGCAGTTCCTCCTCCAATTGTCATGCCCCGCTTCCCAAAACTATGGAGGCGAAGCGTGTCTAAGGCCCGCTTAGGCCGGCGCTGTGAAGCTCGGACCCAATAAGCGTCTGTTTGGTACTCCAAGATGAAGGAACAGGTCCCTGCAGAAAAGTACAGAGCAACAAAAGTACTGAAAAGGAAACATTCATTTTATTCCAACCCACATCCAGAAATTACTGAGAGTATAAACAAAGCCTGACACGGCTACAACAACTGAAAGTAAACTACTGGTGCAAGCACCCAACCTAGACAGAAAGTAAATGGTGCTACGCACCCAACTAAACGGTAGTAAGAACTCTGGAATAGCAACGCGAAGACCTCTAGCTCTGGTCCTCCTCAGGCACGTACTCTGGGTCGACGTCCTCGGGCTCCACGTACTCTGGTAGGTCCGCCTCGTCAACGTACTCTAGCTTAACACCTGACGTACAGCACCCAAGAGAAAAGGAACTGTACGTCAGGTAAAGTCTACACAGAAAATGTTAGACTCTACTGCAACTGTATTTTTAATTTAAAACAACGATTTACTGGTTGATTAACATGCTAGGGTTATAACATGGCATTTAAAGAAAGTAAATGGAGTAGGAAAAGTAAACACGACACGTTGTATCTGTAGCGCATGCTACCGGCTACGGGGCTAACCTAAACGGGTCAAGACAAGACAGGACAAGACAAGACAAGACACGTGTGACTTGAAGGGTTCACGCCTGTAACGGTCGGTTTTCGATCGTACTTTCTTTGTGCACGTGCTCTTGATGGTGCACGTGTTTATTTTTGACTTTATTTGATTTTGAATATTATTGAGTGATATATCGACGTGATCGTCTCTGGAAGTATTAGATTGTGGAATAACTTTGTAACAACATATCTCGAGTCTTTCTTCAGCGACGCTATCTTAATTGACGTGACGTCGCGACTTTCTGTTTTGATGCGAGACGTTACGAATTTTAGTTTCGTCTCTCTACATCGAAATTTAGATCCGTCTTCTCCACTATCTTTCTTTAGTCATCTAGAACACCCCATAATTATTTTAAAATTTTTGGACTTAATTTGACCTATTTTCCATTTTTTTGAAAGATTTAAATAATTTTAAAACCTATTTTTATAAACGTTTTAATTACAATAAAATTACTATATTATAATAACGTATTAAGGAATTTTTAGGCAAAATTTTAGAATTTTTGGCCGCACCCATTTTGCGTGAGGGAGAGGAGAGTAATTTTAACTAAATTAATTATTTTAAATTATTTTAATAACATTTTTCCGAACACAAACCCTAACCCTAGCTCTAACCTATTCAAGTTAGCCCTAGGCAAAGTTATTTCGTCATTGCTCAAAACCCTAGCCGTCGTTTCCTCTTCCAAAGCTTCGTCGCAACGTTGCGACGATCGCAACGTGCACGACCGGAGCTATCCCCCGCAAATCCCCTTGCACGACCGGAGCAGCACCCCGCATCGCCGCTTGCACAGCCCGCTGCATCGGCCCCCCCGCTGTCGCCCGCTCCGACCGAGGCTCTCTCTCGGTCTGACCGAGGGATTTCTCCGCACAGCCGCCCGCACCGCTCCGCTCCGCATCGCCAGCGCCCGACCGACCCGCCTTGTCGGTCTGACCGAGACGCCGCCCCGCTGCATCGCCCCATCGCTTCGCCCGCACCCGCAGCTCGCACGACCGACAGGATCTGTTGGTCTGACCAACGTTTTCCCTCGCACCGCCGCTGCGACCGACCCCGCCGCATCACAGCTCGCACGACCGAGAGCTTCTCTCGGTCTGACCGAGAGAAACCCTCGCACCGAAGGTGAACGACCGACGGCCGAACGTCGCAAGTGGGTTTCTCCCACACCAACTTCTGTGGTGGGCCCCCCAAGTGCTCCTGAGGTGTTGTGGGCCCCCCTTGGACCCCTAGCACTGCTGTGGGCCCCACTTGGACGTGCCACTTCGCGGATTTGCCGTCTACGACGTTGCAACACGTCGTAGGCCTTCGTCGCAAGTTCGAACTTTTGGAGAGACGTGCGAGGACCAGATCTGAAGCTGAGGAGTTCTCTGATCAGACCCGACATCCAATCTACAGCAAACTCCGGTTCAGGTTGGTTCCCCGAAACTCGTAGAAACCCCCACAATAGCTGACTGAACCCTAAACTAAAAACCGTCAACTTGAACTAAATTTACTTTCCAGCTCCTGTAAAATGTTGTTTGAACATAGAAAATCGACGAACGGACTAATTTGACTGTGCACATAGGATAGATCGTCGATTAGGTCGATACATCAAAAAGTGACTTTTGACGAATAGGATAGTCCCGAAAACCTAGAAATGAAACCTAATAGGATTTGAAAATTTTGAGACCTGACATCGTCGCCGTGGCGATATTTCAGACGGACTACCGCGGACGCGACGACTGGACGAGACGCTTCGGGAGGACGACACACTCGCCATCGCAGGCAAGTGTATCCACTTGCACTTTTGGCCGTGCTTAGGCCTTAGTTGGTTAGAACTGTTAGACTGTGAACGAATAGAACCGGACGTGAAATGATAGCGTCCGGGACGGCTCCTGACGGCTCAGACTTGACGACGAAGTCTGAGCCTGACAACAACAACTTTTGATGTTGTAGGACTATCATGTGTGTGCGTGCGTGTGGACACCCTAGAATAACTCTCCCGTACACTGGTCGTGTCTTGTCACTGTTATACACACTGGTCGTGTCTTGTCACCGTGTTACAAAAAGCCTACGGGCGTTTCAGATGCTTCCCGAGCGGAAGTGATCTCCGTGTTACAAAAAGCCTTCGGGCGTTTCAGATGCTTCCCGAGCGGAAGTGATCTCCGTGATACAAAAAGCCTACGGGCGTTTCAGGTGCTTTCCTTGTGAAAGTGATCTCCGTGCTTCCTGTCCTGAGTTCTGGGGTTTGGGGTAGGGTTGAGCGTGCGCACGGGGAGAGGGTCTGATCCCCCTCAAATCGTAAGGCGTGAACCCTTCGTGTCGTGTCGTGTCGTGTCGTGTCCTACTTGTCTTGTCTGTCTTCGTCTTGTCCTGACACCTTTAGGCTAGTCCCGTAGTCGGTAGCACACGCTACGACTACTGCCTGCTACGTTTTTACTTTCCTGCTACGTTACTTCTCTTGTACTTGTTGTAACCCTAGCATGCTAATCAACCAGTAAAACGTTGTCTAAAAGTTGATACACTTGCAGTTTGGTCTAACCCTTTTTGTAGACCTGACCTGACGTACAGTTCCTTCTTTTGGTGCTGTACGTCAGGTGTTGAGCCAGAGTACGTCGACGAGACGGACTTGCCAGCTGACGGAGAGCCGGAGGACGTTGATCCGGAGTACGACCCGGAGGAGGACCAGAGTTAGAGGCCTCTTGTTGCTGATCCAGATTTCTGTTCCAGTTTAGATTGGGTGGGTAGCACCTGTTGCTTTCTTGTCTAGGTTGGGTGCTTGCACCAGTAGTTTCCTTTTCCTGCAGTTGTAGCCTTCGGGCGTTTTAGACTCTCAGTACCTTTGGATGCTTTATTTGGAATAAAATGAAATGATATCTCTTTTCAATACTTTGTTGTTTCCGTACTAACTTGCAGGGACCTGTTGCCTTTGTTTGGAATATCACAGACGCTTATTGGGTCTGGGCTCTTTGCCCTGGCCTAAGCGGGCCTTAGTCACGCTTCGCCTCCGACCTTTTTGGGAAGCGGGGCATGACAGGTTTTAGTGGTGTCCCATGCAGGTTCCCTACTTCTGCGAATACGGAACAATCGAAGTATTGGAATTCATTTTATTAGCATCCAATAATTGTACGAGTCTAACCTCTGTGTTTCTGTCAATAGGATGGCCGGACGACGTGTTACCCGATCGGGGAACTTAGGCGATGGAGTTCCGGAGGACCAGAGCGGAGACTTCCGTCAGTTTCTGGGTGTGATGAGGGAGATGCTGGATGTTCAGCATCAATTGGTTCAGCAGTCCCAGCGTGCTGCCCAGGCTGTTCCAGTTGCACCACCACCACCACCACCTGCCCCTCGAGCTGCTCCAGGAGTGAAGCAGTTCAACGAGCTCCAGCCAAAGACATTTTCGGGGAAAGAGGGACCCCTAGCTGCTGACGAGTGGATCCAGAGCACGGAGGAAAAGTTAGTTGCTGCGAAGATTCATGATGATACCCGGGTGGAGATAGCAAAGATGCAGCTGACGGAGAATGCGAGGAATTGGTGGCGCATCGAGGAGAGGCGTCTTGAGAAGCCAGTGGGATGGAAGACCTTCAGGTCTATGTTCAAGGATAAGTACT
This sequence comes from Scilla litardierei, assembly GCA_030789695.1. Lineage (NCBI taxonomy): Eukaryota > Viridiplantae > Streptophyta > Magnoliopsida > Asparagales > Asparagaceae > Scilla > Scilla litardierei. The sequence goes on along the minus strand of CM061141.1, from coordinate 216,300,491 downwards.
TCACCAAGTCTGCTAGGAGGGAGCTGCTGAGCAGGTTTATAGATCTGAAGCAGGAGAACATGACCGTCGAGGAGTATGAGGCGGAGTTTGAGATGCTGAGCCGCTTTGCTCCGCACATGGTGAAGAAGGAGGAGAAGCGAGCTGATCGCTTTCGTCAGGGACTGCGTCCGAAGATTCAGGCTTCGATGTCTTCGGCGAGTTTCTCGACTATGAGGGAGGTACTTGATGCTGCGAAGAATCATGAGCTCATAGCTCTTTTGCCTGACCCTCCAGCTGATAAGGGGAAGCGTCCCGTGGAGCAGTACCGGCCACCTGCTAGGCCGGCGATGAGGCCAGTCCAGACAGTACCATTCAAGAGGCCTGGAGCACCAGTTCAGATTCAGGGCAAGGGCCCATGCCACTTCTGCGGAAAGCCTGGACATGTTCAGGCCACCTGCAGGAAGAGGATGGGGCTATGCTTGATTTGTGGATATGCTTCGCATGCTGCGAAGGATTGCCCGAGAGCTCGTCATGCCGTAGTTGGAGCACCAGCCCCGTTGCAGATGAGAGCACCTGCTCCAGTTCAGAGAGGACCTGCTGCTCGTGGACCACCTTTTGCCGCCACAGAGGCAGATGTACCAGAGAGCAGCACAGCCCCAGAGGCCAGCGTATACCATGACTGCTGTTGAGACTGAGGAGCTGGATGGAGTTATAGCAGGTAACTCTTGATTCTAGTTTTTCATTTCATAGTTTAGATCTTGTTATTATCGTCGCTTGCTTGACTTGTTGTTAGAATAGTTTGATTTGACCGTAGTTCCCTTATATCTTAGGCACCATTCTAGTGTCCTCTCACCCAGCCTTGGCTTTGTTCGACTCCGGTGCATCTATGTGCATCATATCCCGGAGGTTTGCAACAAAGCACTCTATCCCCACCCATACACTCCCTAAGTGTTGGGACATTACCACAGGGAACGGAGTGGTGACGGTAAATTTGGGATGTCGATCGATTTCTTTAGTGATCAGTGGACACGAGCTCTTTGCAGATTTCATTGTCCACGATCTGCCACATTTCGATGTCGTTCTTGGCATCGATTGGTTGGGAGATTTCCACGCCTCGATCGACTGTCACAGTAAGAGGGTGGTGTTCCGGATTCCAGGTCATCCGGAGTTCGAGTTCCGCAGCATGGATGAGTCGCTTGGGCCCATCAGATTTCGGGCCAAGCGGGAGGTGCCGATTGTGACAGCCATGCAGATGGAGATGGAGATCGAGAGACCAGTAGTCGTCAGAGACTTCGACGACGTCTTCCCGGAGGATATCTCAGGTTTGCCACCCGACAGAGCTTTAGAGTTTGGAATTGATCTTATGCCGGGAGTGCAACCGATATCGAAGGCGCCGTACCGTATGGCCCCCGCTGAGCTCGAGGAACTGCGGAAGCAGTTGGATGAGTTGCTGCAGAAGGGTTTCATCCACCCTAGTGTGTCACCGTGGGGTGCACCTGTTTTGCTTGTAAAGAAGAAGGATGGGTCCCGCAGGATGTGCGTGGACTATCGAGGATTGAATGCTGTCACCGTAAAGAATAAGTATCCGCTGCCGCGCATCGACGATATCTTTGACCAGCTTGGAGGTTCGAGAGTCTTCTCGAAGTTGGACTTGAGGAGTGGATACCACCAGTTGAAGGTAAAGAAGGACGATGTTCAGAAGACGGCTTTCCGGACGAAGTACGGACATTATGAGTTCGTGGTCATGCCGTTTGGCGTGACCAATGCGCCGGCTGTGTTCATGAATTTGATGAATTTAATATTCTACGACTTCCTGGACAAGTTTGTTGTCATCTTCATTGACGACATTCTCATTTATTCGAAGTCTGAGGAGGAGCACAGCTGTCATCTGAGGACAGTGCTGGAGACGCTGAGGAGACATAAGCTTTATGCCAAGTATAGCAAGTGCGAGTTCTGGCTGGACAGAGTCGCATTCCTGGGACACGTGGTGTCCGGTGATGGCATATCTGTTGATCCGGAGAAGGTTAGAGCAGTCAGAGATTGGCCGACTCCGCAGTCAGCGTCCGACATCAGGAGCTTCCTTGGTTTAGCAGGTTATTATCGGCGGTTCATCAAAGATTTCTCGAAGATTGCAGAGCCGATGACGAAGCTGACGAGGAAGGACGAGGAGTTTATTTGGTCAGATGCTTGTGAGGATGCCTTCAGTATCTTGAAGGCGAGATTGACCACGGCACCGGTGTTGGCAGTACCGGATCGAAGCGGAGGCTTCGAAGTTTATTGTGATGCATCAGGGAAGGGCCTAGGATGCGTCTTGCATCAGCATGGCCACGTGGTCGCGTATGCTTCTCGTCAGTTGAGGACTCATGAGAAGAATTACCCGACGCACGATCTGGAGTTGGCAGCAGTGATTTTTGCACTGAAGATTTGGAGGCACTTCTTGCTAGGTGAGAGTGTGAAGATTTTCACCGATCACAAGAGCTTGAAGTACATCTTTACGCAGAAGGAGCTCAACATGCGTCAGAGGCGATGGTTAGAGCTCATGGCTGACTATGAGATTGATTTGCAGTATCATCCGGGGAAGGTGAACGTAGTGCCGGATGCCTTGAGTAGACTTCCTACTGCGATGATGCTTGCAGCAGACTGGAGGATTCAGCAGGAGCTGAGGGAGATGGATTTGGAGGTTGTCCTACCTGGTGTGGTTCGTTCGTTCATGAATTTGCAGATTCAGTCCATGATCGTGGATCGGATCAAGGCAGCACAGGCAGGAGACCCGAAGCTGCAGAGGATCAGGAGGCAGGTCGAAGCTGGACTACGGACGGAGTTCATGATTCATGAGGATGGTTCACTGCGGTACGGCAGTAGACTCTGTGTACCTGCAGGTAATGTTCGCGAGGAGCTGTTGAGCGAGGCTCATAGCTCGCCGTATTCTATACATCCTGGAGGCACCAAGATGTATAAGGACCTCCGTCTAAATTATTGGTGGATTGACATGAAGAGGAGTGTGGCACGGAGCGTTGCCAAGTGTTTGATATGCCAACAGGTGAAGGCTGAACACCATCGTACTGCTGGGTTGTTGCAACCGCTTCCCATTCCAGAGTGGAAGTGGCAACATATTACGATGGACTTCGTGACTGGTTTACCTCGGACCCCGTGACAGAACGACGCAGTTTGGGTGATAGTGGATCGGTTGACCAAGTCTGCGCACTTTATCCCTTTCCGAGTGGGCCAGTCTACGGAAGTTTTGGCGAGGAAATATCTGGAGGTAAAGTTCCGTTCTACTTTTACTTCTATTCTGATTTTCGCTTTGAAATAGTCGTGACGTAGACCGTATACGTGCAGGAGATTATACGTTACATGGAGTCCCCGTGAGCATTGTGTCTGACCGAGACACGAGGTTCACGTCTCAGTTCTGGAGAAGTCTGCAGGAGCATTTGGGTACAAGTCTGAGTTTCAGCACAGCGTACCACCCGCAGACTGATGGCCAGTCCGAGAGGACTATTCAGATTCTGGAGGATATGTTGCGAGCTTGTGCGCTCGATTTGAAGGGATCATGGGAGGACCATCTTCACTTGGTGGAGTTTTCATATAACAACAGCTACCAGGCGAGCATTGGCATGGCGCCGTTTGCTGCCTTATATGGAAGGAAATGTCGATCGCCACTGAGCTGGGATGACATCGGAGATCGAGAGCTGTTGGGTCCGGAGATGATAGTTGAAGCTGTGGATGTCGTGAGGGACATCAGGGAGAAGCTTAGAGTTGCACAGGAACGCTTCAAGCATTGGGCAGATGCCAAGAGGAGACCTTTGGAGTTCCAGCCTGGAGATCACGTCTTCCTGAAGATTTCTCCGAACCGCGGAGTTATTCGTTTTGGGAAGAAGGGAAAGCTGAGTCCGAGGTATATTGGGCCATTTGACGTGCTAGAGCGTGTGGGAGCAGTGGCCTATCGCCTTGCTCTGCCACCATCTTTGGAGGGTGTTCACGACGTATTCCACGTATCTCAGCTACGTCGGTACGTCAGTGATCCGTCACACACGGTCGATTTCTCGAAGATTACGGTTCGACCGGACCTGACATATGACCAGCAGCCTGTGCAGATCTTGGACCGTCGACAGAAGCAGTTGAGGAATAAGATAGTCGACCTGGTGAGAGTGATGTGGCGTCACGGATCGCCTGGAGAGTCCACCTGGGAGCGTGAGGATGATATGAGAGAGCGCTTCCCGCATCTTTTTCCCAGCAATGATTGATGTTGATTCTGAGGACGGAATCATTTCTAAGTTGGGGAGGATGTAACGGTCGGTTTTCGATCGTACTTTCTTTGTGCACGTGCTCTTGATGGTGCACGTGTTTATTTTTGACTTTATTTGATTTTGAATATTATTGAGTGATATATCGACGTGATCGTCTCTGGAAGTATTAGATTGTGGAATAACTTTGTAACAACATATCTCGAGTCGTTCTTCAGCGACTCTATCTTAATTGACGTGACGTCGCGACTTTCTGTTTTAATGCGAGACGTTACGAATTTTAGTTTCGTCTCTCTACATCGAAATTTAGATCCGTCTTCTCCACTATCTTTCTTTAGTCATCTAGAATACCCCATAATTATTTTAAAATTTTTGGACTTAATTTGACCTATTTTCCATTTTTTTGAAAGTTTTAAATAATTTTAAAACCTATTTTTATAAACGTTTTAATTACAATAAAATTACTATATTATAATAACGTATTAAGGAATTTTTAGGCAAAATTTTAGAATTTTTGGCCGCACCCATTTTGCGTGAGGGAGAGGAGAGTAATTTTAACTAAATTAATTATTTTAAATTATTTTAATAACATTTTTCCGAACCCAAACCATAACCCTAGCTCTAACCTATTTAAGTTAGCCCTAGGCAAAGTTATTTCGTCATTGCTCAAAACCCTAGCCGCCGTTTCCTCTTCCAAAGCTTCGTCGCAACGTTGCGACGATCGCAACGTGCACGACCGGAGCTCTCCCCCGCAAATCCCCTTGCACGACCGGAGCAGCACCCCGCATCGCCGCTTGCACAGCCCGCTGCATCGGCCCCCCCGCTGTCGCCCGCTCCGACCGAGGCTCTCTCTCGGTCTGACCGAGTGATTTCTCCGCACAGCCGCCTGCACCGCTCCGCTCCGCATCGCCAGCGCCCGACCGACCCGCCTTGTCGGTCTGACCGAGACGCCGCCCCGCTGCATCGCCCCATCGCTTCGCCCGCACCCGCAGCTCGCACGACCGACAGGATCTGTCGGTCTGACCGACGTTTTCCCTCGCACCGCCGCTGCGACCGACCCCGCCGCATCACAGCTCGCACGACCGAGAGCTTCTCTCGGTCTGACCGAGAGAAACCCTCGCACCGAAGGTGAACGACCGACGGCCGAACGTCGCAAGTGGGTTTCTCCCACACCAACTTCTGTGGTGGGCCCCCCAAGTGCTCCTGAGGTGTTGTGGGCCCCCCTTGGACCCCTAGCACTGCTGTGGGCCCCACTTGGACGTGCCACTTCGCGGATTTGCCGTCTACGACGTTGCGACACGTCGTAGGCCTTCGTCGCAAGTTCGAACTTTTGGAGAGACGTGCGAGGACCAGATCTGAAGCTGAGGAGTTCTCCGATCAGACCCGACATCCAATCTACAGCAAACTCCGGTTCAGGTTGGTTCCCCGAATCTCGTAGAAACCCCCACAATAGCTGACTGAACCCTAAACTAAAAACCGTCAACTTGAACTAAATTTACTTTCCAGCTCCTGTAAAATGTTGTTTGAACATAGAAAATCGACGAACGGACTAATTTGACTGTGCACATAGGATAGATCGTCGATTAGGTCGATACATCAAAAAGTGACTTTTGACGAATAGGATAGTCCTGAAAACCTAGAAATGAAACCTAATAGGATTTGATAAATTTGAGACCTGACATCGTCGCCGTGGCGATATTTCAGACGGACTACCGCGGACGCGACGACTGGACGAGAAGCTTCGGGAGGACGACACACTCGCCATCGCAGGCAAGTGTATCCACTTGCACTTTTGGCCGTGCTTAGGCCTTAGTTGGTTAGAACTGTTAGACTATGAACGAATAGAAACGGACGTGAAATGATAGCGTCCGGGACGGCTCCTGACGGCTCAGACTTGACGACGAAGTCTGAGCCTGACAACAACAACTTTTGATGCTGTAGGACTATCATGTGTGTGCGTGCGTGTGGACACCCTAGAATAACTCTCCCGTACACTGGTCGTGTCTTGTCACTATTATACACACTGGTCGTGGCTTGTCACCGTGTTACAAAAAGCCTACGGGCGTTTCAGATGCTTCCCGATCGGAAGTGATCTCCGTGTTACAAAAAGCCTTCGGGCGTTTTAGATGCTTCCCGAGCGGAAGTGATCTCCGTGATACAAAAAGCCTACGGGCGTTTCAGGTGCTTTCCTTGCGAAAGTGATCTCCGTGCTTCCTGTCCTGAGTTCTGGGGTTTAGGGTAGGGTTGAGCGTGCGCACGGGGAGAGGGTCTGATCCCCCTCAAACCGTAAGGCGTGAACCCTTCGTGTCGTGTCGTGTCGTGTCGTGTCCTACTTGTCTTGTCTGTCTTCGTCTTGTCCTGACACCTTTAGGCTAGTCCCGTAGTCGGTAGCACACGCTACGACTACTGCCTGCTACGTTTTTACTTTCCTGCTACGTTACTTCTCTTGTACTTGTTGTAACCCCAGCATGCTAATCAACCAGTAAAACGTTGTCTAAAGGTTGATACACTTGCAGTTTGGTCTAACCCTTTTTGTAGACCTGACCTGACGTACAGTTCCTTCTTTTGGTGCTGTACGTCAGGTGTTGAGCCAGAGTACGTCGACGAGGCGGACTTGCCAGCTGACGGAGAGCCGGAGGACGTTGATCCGGAGTACGACCCGGAGGAGGACCAGAGTTAGAGGCCTCTTGTTGCTGATCCAGATTTCTGTTCCAGTTTAGATTGGGTGGGTAGCACCTGTTGCTTTCTTGTCTAGGTTGGGTGCTTGCACCAGTAGTTTCCTTTTCCTGCAGTTGTAGCCTTCGGGTGTTTTAGACTCTCAGTACCTTTGGATGCTTTATTTGGAATAAAATGAAATGATATGTCTTTTCAATACTTTGTTGTTTCCGTACTAACTTACAGGGACCTGTTGCCTTTGTTTGGAATATCACAGACGCTTATTGGGTCTGGGCTCTTTGCCCTGGCCTAAGCGGGCCTTAGTCACGCTTCGCCTCCGACCTTTTTGGGAAGCGGGGCGTGACAACGCCTTACGGTTCGAGGGGGATCAGACCCTCTCCCCGTGCGCATGCTCAACCCTACCCCAACCCAAGTGCACAAGACAAGACATGACAAGGGATCACTCACTTTGTCAAGTGAGTGCCCTATTCGCCCGCAGGCTTATTTATCGTGACAAGGGCTCACTCTCCTAGCTTGGAGAGTGCCCTATTCGCCCACAGGCTTATGTATCCGTACAAGGGATCACTCTATGAGTGCCCTATTACCCGCAAGCTGTGTATCTGTACAAAGGATCACTCGATGAGTGCCCTATTGCCCGCAAGCTGTGCATGACATGACAAGACATGACAAGACAGGGATGGTTTTTCTAGGGGGTCCACACGCACGCACACACAAGAAAACCCTAAGGTGTCAAAAGTTGTTGTTGTGCTTAGACTTCGTCGTCAAGGTCTAAGCTGTCAAGGGGTGTCCCGGACTCTATCATTTCACATCCGGTTCTCTTTGTTCACATTTTAATAGTCCTAAGAGTCTATGGCCTAAACACGGCCGAAAGTACAAGTGAGTACACTTGCCTGCGGTGGCGAGTGCGTCGTCTGTCCGGAGCGTCCTGTCGAAACGTCGCGTCGACGATGGTCCGTCTGAAACAGTATCACGGCGATGTCAGATCGCGCTTTTTGGTCAAACCTATTATGGTTTGTTTCTAAATTTGGCGGGACTAACCTATCAGTCAAAAAGTCACGTTTTTTGATGTTTGTTCAGTCTAGATCGACGCATACCCTATATGCACAGAAAAATAGTCTGTTCGTCGATCTTTCTTACGGTGGGCAACGTTTTACAGATGCTGAAATTAACATTAGTTCATGTTGATCAATTTTAGATTAGGTTTTGATGAACTACGATGTGGGTTTTACTACTCGTTAGGGGAACCAACCTCGTGACGTCGTCCAACAAGCAGAAGTCGGGTCTGAACGACAAAGCGTCGGTGTCATTTGGAACTCCTCGACCATGGGTAGTGCAGCGAGGCACCTCTGGATAGCAGGGTGGTGGCACAAAATCAGCGAGCTAACAATGATCCTCCTCCCGTTGCGAGTAGCGCAACGGATCTTCACGATAACGGCGACGTCGGCTAAAAACACGTGTGTGCGGCAACGCACGTGAACTCCGAGAGTCCAAGGGGGCTGTCGGTAGATGAAGTAGGACCAGTGGAAGATGCCCGGCCTGGTGGGTGGCCGACGGCGTGAGCGTACGGCGGTGGGTGGCCGTGAGAAGCCGGAGAGGACAGATTCGCGCAACGTTCGTTGTCGCGCGTCTCAGCAGAAATCCAGCGATGAACAGCAACAACAGGAAATTGCAGAAGTGAACGGACTTCAAGACGAAGCCAACGGCAGTGGAGTTGTTACTGGAGGTGGTCAGAGGTGGTCGTGAGCCGGCGGCGAAGTTCAGCTTCCAGATCTGTCAAAAACAGCCGATACGGCGTGTTCCGACGAGGATTCACGGAGCTACAGGTGGGCTATGAGTGTGGGCAAAGTTGCAGAGCAGATAGGGGTCAAAGAGGAACAAAGTGGCAGTGGTGGTTGTAGGCGGCAGCGGCGACCGGCGGCTGGCCGTGAGTTGGAGTGCCGGCGACCAGATCTGTGCTTCTTTGTGTTTGGGGGCTCTTTAGAGAGAGAAAACGGAGGAGAGAGAAAGGAGGCCGGAGGGGAGAGGTGGCCGACGGCCAGGGGTGGTCGCCGGTGAGCTTGGGTGGCCAGAGTTGATGAGGGAAATCGCACAAGATGGGTTTTGCGTGGGTATTGTGGCTGGGGGCTGGTTTCCCTTTTAGAGATGAGGGTTTTGCTATATGGTCTTTGGGATTTGGTTAATTGGGAGATAGAGATAGAGATAGGGAGAGTGGAGATAGGGGAAAGGGGAGGTGTGAATAGTGGCTGCAACTAATTGCCATGATACGTGGGAGTATAACTAGGGATATAATTAGATTTGAATTTCAAATTGATTAGAGGCTAATCAGCGGTTGCAAATTGATTAGGGGATATCTTCCACGACGGGCATCGGAAAGATAATCCGAAAATACCGGGACAATCATGGAGACAAAAAGTATGGAGCTATAGGGTCTGATCGTGTGTTACACCTACCAAAAATTATCGTAAAATCAGGAACTGAGTATTGGTGCCAAAAGACCAAAACGCCCTTCCATTCAAAGCTGTTTTGCGAGAAACAAGCCGTGAAATGACGTTCCCAAAAATTACCATAAAATTCTACCCTTCCATACGGTCACAACGAAATATCACATCGTATATACCGAAACCAAGAAAGAGCCAACTAAAATACGTGCACGAAAAAGTACGTGCACGTAGAAATCCATAAGGTTGGAAAGCGACCGTTACATTCTACCCTGCTAAAAGAAAGATTCCACCCTCGGAATCAACAACACAAATCATAAAAAAAGAATGGGAAACGCTCTCTCATCTCCTCCTCGCGCTCCCAAGTGGACTCTCCAGGTGATACATGACGCCACATCACTCTCACCAGGTCGACTACCTTATTCTTCAATTGCTTCTGTCGACGGTCCAAAATCTGCACAGGCTGCTGGTCATAGGTTAGGTCCGAGTAGACCGTGATCTCAGAGAAATCCACAGTGTGCGACGGATCACTGACGTACCGATGTAACTGAGATACGTGGAATAAGTCGTGGACTCCCTCCAAGGAAGGTGGCAGAGCAAGGCGGTAGGCCACTGCTCTTACACGCTCCAGCACATCGAATGGTCCAATATACCTCGGACTCAGCTTTCCCTTCTTCCTGAAACGAATGACTCCGTGGTTCGAAGAAATCTTCAGGAAGATGTGATCTCCAGGCTGAAACTCCAAAGGTCTCCTCTTGGCATCTGCCCAATGCTTGAAGCGATCATCCGCAACTCTGAGCTTCTCCCTGATGTCTCTCACGACATCCACTGCTTCCACTATCATATCTGGACCCAACAGCTCCCGATCTCCGATGTCATCCCAGCCAGTGGCGATCGACACTTTCTCCCATATAAGGCAGCAAACGGCGACATGCCAATGCTCGCCCGGTAGCTGTTGTTATATGAAAACTTCACCAAGTGAAAATGGTCCTCCCACGAACCCTTCAGATCGAGCGTATAAGCTCGCAGCATATCCTCCAGAATCTGAATAGTCCTCTCGGACTGGCCATCGGTCTGCGGGTGGTACGCCGTGCTGAAGCTCCGACTCGTACCCAAATTCTTCTGCAGACTTCTCCAGAACTGAGATGTGAACCTCGAGTCTTTGTCGGACACGATGCTCATGGGGACTCCATGTAAGCGTACAATCTCCTGCACGTACACGGTCTACATCACAACTAACTCAAAGAGGAAATTAAAAGAGAAGTAAAATGAAATTTTACCTCTAGGTATTTCCTCGCCAAGACTTCCGTAGACTGGCCCACTCGGATTGGGATGACTGCGAGGTAAACCAGTCAAGAAATCCATCGTGTTATGTTGCCACTACCACTTTGGGATAGGAAGTGGTTGTAGCAATCCAGTCGTACGATGGTGCTCAGCCTTCATCTGTTGGCATATCAAACACTTGGCAACGCTCCGTGCCACACTTCTCTTCATGCCAATCCACCAATAATTCAGACAGATGTCCTTATACATCTAGGTGCCTCCAGGATGTATAGAATATGGCGAGCTATGAGCCTCGCTCAACAGCTCCTCACGATCATCACCTGCAGGTACGCAGAGCCTACTGCCGTACTGCAGGGAACCATCCTCATGAATCACGAACTTCGTCCGAAGTCCAGCTTCAACTTGCATCCTGATCCTCTGTAGCTTCGGATCTCATGCATGTGCTACCTTGATTCGATCCACGATCGTGGACTGAATCTGTAGATTCATGAAAGAGAGAACCACACCAGGTAGGACGACCTCTAAATCCATCTCCCTCCGCTCCTGATGTATCCTCCAGTCGGTGATACTACAGATCAATCTCATAATCTGCCATAAGCTCCAACCACCGTCTCTGACGCATGTTGAGCTCTTCTACGTGAAGATATACTTCAAGCTTGGGTGATCGGTGAAGATCTTCACACTCTCACTCAGCAAGGAGTGTCTCCCGATCTTCAGCGCAACTATCGCCACTGCCAACTCCAGTGCGTGCGTCGGGTAATTCTTCGCATGAGTCCTCAACTGACGAGAAGCGTACGCGACTACGTGGCCATGCGGATGTAGGACGCACCCTAAGCCCTTCCATGATGCATCACAATATACCTCTAAGCCTCCGCTCTGATCTGGTACCGCCAAAACCGATGCTGAAATCAACATCACCTTCAAGATACTGAAGGCCTCCTCACAAGCATCTGACTAATGGAACTACACATCCTTCCTCGTCTGCTTCGTCATCGGCTCTGCAATCTTCGAGAACTTGAACTTAGGATGGCTCGGAATCCTGAATACCACCTCGTCACTATGGCACTCAAGCAGGGCGTGGAAGTCTCCCATCAATTCGATGCCAAGAACGACATCGAAAAGCAACAGATCATGGACAATGAAATCTGCAATAGTTCATGTCCACTGACCGCCAAGGGAGTCGATCGACAACCCTGATTCACTATCACCACTCCATTCCCTATGGTGATATCCCAACACTTTGGAAGTGTATGGGTGGGAAAAGAGTGCCTTGTTACAAACCTCCGGGATAAGTTTGCACCGGAGTCGAACAAGGCCAAGGCCGGGTGAGAGGACACTACAATGGTGCCTAAGGTATAAAAGAACTACAGTCCAACAAGACTACTCTAACAAACAAGGCAAACCAACAATGCTAACAAAGTCTAACTATGAAATGAAAGACTGCATCTTTAGAGATGCCTGCAATAACTCCATCCACGTCTTCTGCCTCGCCAGCTGTAATGGTGTACGCCGGCCTCCGGAGTTGCTGCATGCCGAAACATTTTCTCTTGTGGGGCCAAGGGTGGTCCACGGACAGCAGCTCCTCTCTGAAACGGGGCGGGTGCCCTACTCGGCTCTGGAACTGGTGCTCCGCCCTCCATATGGCGATGCCTCGGGCAATTTCTAACTGCGTGCGTGGCAGCTCCACATGTCAGACACAATCCCAGCTTCTTCCTGCAAGTGTTCTGCCGATGTCCCGGCTTGCCCCAGTAATGACACGGTCCCTTTCTCTGACTCTGTGCAGGTGCTCTAGACCTCTTGAAAGACACCTACTGAACGGGTCCCACTGCAGGCATAGCAATTGGCCTGAAATGCTCTACCAGTCGATTCCCTCGCAGTGGCGGTGGTGGTACAGTCGGAGGAGCCTGGGCAGCACGGGCAATTTGATGTGCCTGTTCGACCAACCGATACCGCACATCTAACATCTCTCTCATAACGCCCAGTAATTGGTGAAACTCGCCACCTCGTCCATCCATAGTCCTGTCAGCTAAAGGTCCATCACAGGTTTCGCGTCCTCCCACCATCCTATGACAGAAAACTCAAACTTAGACTCGTACATATTACTGGATAATAAAAAAATGAATGTTAATACTTCTATCATTCCAAACTTTTTGCAGAAAAGGACCTGCATGGGCCGCCACTAAAACCTGTCACGCCCCGCTTCCCAAAACTACAAAGGCGAAGCGTGACTAAGGCCCGCTTAGGCCGGAGCTGTGAAGCTCGGACCCAATAAGCGTCTGTGTGGTACTCCAAGACGAAGGAACAGGTCCCTATAGAAAAGTACGGAGCAACAAAAGTACTGAAAAGGAAACATTCATTTTATTCCAAACCACATCCAGAAAGTACTGAGAGTATAAACAAAGCCTGACACGGCTACAACAACTGAAAGTAAACTACTGGTGCAAGCACCCAACCAAGACAGAAAGTAAACGGTGCTACGCACCCAACTAAACGGCAGTAAGAACTCTGGAACAGCAATGCGAAGACCTCTAGCTCTGGTCCTCCTCAGGCACGTACTCTGGGTCGACGTCCTCAGGCTCCACGTACTCTGGTAGGTCCGCCTCGTCAACGTACTCTGGCTCAACACCTGACGTTCAGCACCCAAGAGAAAATGAACTGTACGTCAGGTAAAGTCTACACAGAAAATGTTAGACTCTACTGCAAGTGTATTTTTAATTTAAAACAACGATTTACTGGTTGATTAACATGCTGGGGTTATAACATGGCATTTAAAGAAAGTAAACGGAGCAGAAAAAGTAAACACGACACGTTGTAGCTGTAGCACGTGCTACCGGCTACGGGGCTAACCTAAACGGGTCAAGACAAGACACGAAAAGACAAGACAGGACAAGACAAGACAAGACAAGACAAGACACGTGTGACTCGAAGGGTTCACGCCTTATGGTTCGAGGGGGATCAGACCCTCTCCCCGTGAGCACGCTCAACCCTACCCCAACCCAAGTGCATAAGACAAGACATAACAAGGGATCACTCACTTTGTCAAGTGAGTGCCATATTCACCCGCAGGCTTATTTATCGTGACAAGGGTTCACTCTCCTAGCTTGGAGAGTGCCCTATTCGCCCGAAGGTTATGTATCCGTACAAGGGATCACTCGATGAGTGTCCTATTGCCCGCAAGCTGTGTATCCGTTCAAGGGATCACTCGATGTGTGCCCTAATGCCCGCAAGCTATGCATGACAAGACATGACATGACAAGACATGGATGGTTCTTCTAGGGGTCCACACGCACGCACACACAAGAAAACCCTAAGGTGTCAAAAGTTGTTGTTGTGCTTAGACTTCGTCGTCAAGTCTAAGATGCAAGGGGTGTCCCGGACGCTATCATTTCACATCCGATTCTCTTTGTTCACATTTTAACAATCCTAAGATTCTATGGCCTAAACACGGCCGAAAGTACAAGTGAGTACACTTGCCTGCGGTGGCGAGTGTGTCGTCTGTCCGGAGTGTCCCGTCGAAACGTCGCGTTGACGATGGTCTGTCTGAAACAGTATCACGGAGACGAGAAGTACGGGGCTACGGGGTCCGATCACGTGTTACACCTACCAAAAATTATCGTAAAATTGGGAACTGAGTATTGGTGCCAAAAGACCAAAACGCCCTTCCATTCAAAGCTGTTTTGCGAGAAACGAGCCGTGAAATGATGTTCCCAAAAATTACCATAAAATTCTACACTTCCATACGGTCACAATGGCATATCACATCGTATATACCGAAACCAAGAAAGAGCCAAATAAAATACGTGCACGAAAAAGTACGTGCACGTAGAAATCCATAAGGTCGGATAGCGATCGTTACATTCTACCCCATTAAAAGAAAGATTCCACCCTCAGAATCAACAACACTAATCAGAAAACAAGAATGGGAAACGCTCTCTCATCTCCTCCTCGCGCTCCCAAGTGGACTCTCTAGGTGATCCATGACGCCACATCACTCTCACCAGGTCGACTACCTTATTCCTCAATTGCTTCTGTCGACGGTCTAAAATCTGCATAGGCTGCTAGTCATAGGTCAGGTCCGAGCAGACCGTGATCTCTGAGAAATCCACAGTGTGTGACGGACCACTGACGTACCGACGTAACTGAGATACGTGGAATATATCGTGGACTCCCTCCAAGGAAGGTGGCAGAGCAAGGTGGTAGGCCACTGCTCCCACACACTCCAGCACATCGAATGGTCCAATATACCTCGGACTCAGCTTTCCTTTATTCCCGAAACGAATGACTCTGCGGTTCGGAGAAATCTTCGGGAAGATGTGATCTCCAGGCTAAAACTCCAAAGGTCTCCTCTTGGCATCTGCCCAATGCTTGAAGCGGTCCAACGCAACTCTAAGCTTCTCGCTGATGTCTCTCATGACATCCACTGCTTCCACTATCATCTCTGGACCCAACAGCTCCCGATCTCCGATGTCATCCCAGCTCAGTGACGATCGACATTTTCTCCCATATAAGGCAGCAAACGGTGCCATGCCAATGCTCGCCAGGTAGCTGTTGTTATATGAAAACTCCACCAAGTGAAAATGGTCCTCCCATGAACCCTTCAGATCGAGCGTACAAACTCACAGCATATCCTCCAGAATCTGAATAGTCCTCTCGGACTAGCCGTTGGTCTGCGGGTGGTACGCCGTACTGAAGCTCTGACTCGTACCCAAATTCTCCTGCAGACTTCTCCAGAACTGAGATGTGAACCTCGAGTCTCTGTCAGACACGATGCTCACGGGAACTCCATGTAAACGTACAATCTCCTGCACGTACACGGTCTACATCACAATTAACTCAAAAAGAGGAAATTAAAAGAGAAGTAAAATGAAATTTTACCTCTAGGTATTTCCTCGCCAAGACTTCCGTAGACTGGCCCACTCGGAATGGGATGACTGCGAGGTAAACCAGTCACGAAATCCATCGTGTTATGTTGTCACTTCCACTCCAGAAAAGGAAGCGGTTGTAGCAATACAGCCGTACGATGGTGCTCACCCTTCACCTGTTGGCCTATCAAACACTTGGCAACGCTCCGTACCACACTTCTCTTCATGCCAATCCACCAATAATTCAGACGGAGGTCCTTATACATTTTGGTGCCTCCAGGATGTATAGAATATGGCGAGCTATGAGCCTCGCTCAACAGCTCCTCACAAACATCACCTACAGGTACGCAGAGCCTACTGTCGTACCGTAGCGAACCATCCTCATGAATCACGAACTCCGTCTGAAGTCCAGCTTCAACCTGCCTCCTGATCCTCTACAGCTTCGGATCTCCTGCCTGTGCTGCCTTGATTCGATCCACGATCGTGGACTGAATCTACAGATTCATGAAAGAGAGAACCACACCAGGTAGGACGACCTCTAAATCCATTTCCCTCAGCTCCTGTTGTATCCTCCAGTCGGTGATACTGCAGATCAATCTCATAATCTGCCATAAGCTCCAACCACCGTCTCTGACACATGTTGAGCTCTTCTACGTGAAGATATACTTCAAGCTTGGGAGATCGGTGAAGATCTTCACGCTCTCACTCAGCAAGGAGTGTCTCTGGATCTTCAGCGCAACTATCACCACTGCCAACTCCAGTGCGTACGTCGGGTAATTCTTCTCATGAGTCCTCAACTGACGAGAAGCGTACGCGACTACGTGGCCATGCTGATGCAGTACGCATCCTAGGCACTTCACTGATGCATCACAATATACCTCTAAGCCTCCGCTCTGATCCGGTACCGCCAAAACCAGTGCTGAAGTCAACCTCGCCTTCAAGTTACTGAAGGCCTCCTCACAAGCATCTGACCAATGGAACTACACATCCTTCCTCGTCAGCTTCGTCATCGGCTCTGCAATCTTCGAGAACTCGAACTTAGGATGGCCCGGAATCCTGAATACCACCTCCTCAATGTGGCACTCAAGTAGGGCGTGGAAGTCTCCCATCAATTCGATGCCAAGAACGACATCGAAAAGCAACAGATCATTGACAATGAAACCTGCAATAGTTCATGTCCACTGACCGCCAAGGGAGTCAATCGACAACCCTGATTCACTGTCACCACTCCATTCCCTGTGGTGATATCCCAACACTTTGGAATTGTATGGGTGGGAAAAGAGTGCCTTGTTGCAAACCTCCGGGATAAGATTGCACCGGAGTCGAACAAGGCCAAGGCCGGGTAAGAGGACACTAGAATGGTGCCTAAGGTATAAAAGAACTACGGTCCAACAAGACTACTCTAACAAACAAGGCAAACCAACAATACTAACAAAGTCTAACTATGAAATAAAAGACTGGATCTGAAGAGATACCTGCAATAACTCCATCCACGTCTTCAGCCTCGTCAGCTGTTATGGTGTACGTCGGCCTCCGGAGTTGCACTGCATGCCGAAACATTTGCTCCTGTGGGGCCAAGGGTGGTCCACGGACAGCAACTTCTCTCTGAAACGGGGCGGGTGCCCTACTCGGCTCTGGAACTGGCGCTCCGCCCTCCACATGGCGATGCCTCGGGCAATTTCTAACCGCGTGCGTGGTAGCTCCACATGTCAGACACAATCCCAACTTCTTCCTGCAAGTGTTCTGCCGATGTCCCGGCTTGCCACAGTAATGACACGGTCCTTTGCTCTGACTCAGCGCAGGTGCTCCAGACCTCTTGAAAGACACCTACTGAACGGGTCCCACTGCAGGCCTAGCTGCTGGCCTGAACTGCTTTGCTGGTCGGTTCCCTCGCAGTGGCGGTGATCGTACAGTTGGGGAGCCTGGGCAGTACGGGCAATCTGATGTGCCTGTTCTACCAACCGATACTACACATCTAACATCTCTCTCATAACGCCCAGTAATTGGTGAAACTCGCCACCTCGGCCATCCATAGTCCCGTCAGCTGAAGGTGATCGTACAATTAGGGGATATCTTCCACCACGGGCATCAGAAAAATAATCTGAAAATACCGGAACGATCGTGGAGACGAGAACTATAGGGCTACGGGGTCCGATCGTGTGTTACACCTACCAAAAATTATCGTAAAATCGGGAACTGAGTATTGGTGCCAAAAGACCAAAATGCCCTTCCATTCAAAGCTGTTTTGCGAGAAACGATCCATGAAATGAAGTTCCCAAAAATTACCATAAAATTCTACCCTTCCATATGGTCACAACGGCATATCACATCGTGTATACCGAAACCAAGAAAGAGCCAAATAAAATACGTGCACGAAAAAGTACGTGCACGTAGAAATCCATAAGGTCGGAAAGCGACCGTTACACCAATGCTCTTTCTTATGGTAGAAATAACACCCTGCCTTTGCCGATGCCCCGTGTCACCTTTCCCTTACCATCCTTGGTTGACTTTGGTGGTTGAAGAGCCTTATTCTTCTTTCCCTTGCCCTTAGGCTTGGAGGAAGAAGAAAAGCCGATAACCAGCACATGAGACTTGTCATGTAAGCCATCCTCAAACTACCGAAGCATGCTGAGGAGTTCAGGAAGTTCAATCTTGATCTTATTCATAATAGAATTACTTATTAATAGGGCAAATTTTAGGGTAAGAGAATTCAGGACCAAGTCCGTAGACAACTCATAGTCCATCACGAAACCTTGCTTAGCAAGATCCTCTATGTATGCAATCATATTGAGTACATTCTTGATTCGGGGTAAAAAGTGTATATTTATCCCCCTATTTCGGTGCTCTATGTGCATGTATCGTTCACATTCTAGCTATATTACACGTATTTTCATGATATTATCATATTTTGGTGCTTATCATTTTTATATGCATGAAACATAATTTTTCCAGCTTATTAGCATCTTCATCTTGGTCTCCTATTATTTTTGTTGAAGATCGTGAAGTCATGATTCCTACGCATATTTTTCCAAAAAATTTGGAGGTCGGAGCAATTTACTGCATTTTTTGAAAGACAGGGTGACGGTGCTGAAAATTTCTGGGTTGGAAATTCTGCTATTCCCCTCTTGTGCAGAATTCTGCTATCATTCGAGTGCATATTCCGGCCTAGTGATATTTTTTTGTCATAGTACACTTTGTTATGGTTCCATCGCCGCCTGGAACGAGTTATTCCAAGGTCGGATGATTTTTCTAGAATTTTCACAAGACATAGTGACGGTGCTGAAATTTCTGCTAATTTGTGCTTTGCTTGCGGTTTTTGGGCCAGAATCCGACCCGTTAGTGCTGTTTCCAGACCCAGTTTGGCTGAGAACTTTTGGATGTTGTTATTTAGGTCCTTGGGCAGCCCTCATTACCCCCAAGCCCCATTGCACACCTCTCTCAACTTATGGCTAAGTTTTGGTGGAGATCATCGGAGCAAGGCAGAGCTCAAGGCGGAGATGATCGTGGTTGCTAGGGAGTGACACCTCTGTGATTTCGATCCCTCTCTCTTGTACTTAGATATAGGGTTTATTCATGTAATGGATGATTTTAGATATAATTGGCTCATTTTCATGTTTTACTCTTGATCTTTGGTGTTTGTGCTTTCGATTCAATGCTTGGATGTTTTCATTGCTTTCTTCGTGCTTGGGCGGTTTAGTTTGTGTTCGGTTGTGAGTTCATGCGGGTGATTCGAACCCAAACCCGGGTTGTCACTTGTTGGTAGACCTAACAAGTCACCCGTGGTGGGCAAGTAGCTTAGTCGTCCACTACTCACCGTGTTGACCTCACTCCCTAGTGAGGAATAACTCAAGAGAGCTCCTCCTACACCCTTCACCATTCCGCACGCCAAGTGTTTAGTTGAATGTCAAGCTCGCCTCTTCGCTTGATTGAGCTCCAGAACCCTTGTCCATAGCATGTAGGGTTGGTAGGTGGCCCCCACTAGTCATTCTCTCATTCTCTCCTCTACCAAAAACACCCATAAACATAGCGGGCGATTTCTCGCCATCCCGCATCCATTTTTGACCAAACGTGTGATTTCAAACGACTTTTCCCATGATCCGACCCGGTACTCACCGGTTATAATTTTATATTGCATTGATGCTCCTACACTTGGGATTGGAAGGTGCGCTCCCTTTGCACGTCCTTCGGTTCAATCAATTGGCGTCGTTGCCGGGGAAGATGGTTTTGAAACTTTTCGCATTTTTGATCGAACTTGGATGTTTTGGCGAGGAATTTCTTTCTATTAGTGTGAGTCTTTTCCGATTCTTTATTTTTCACTTTTTGATTCGAGATTTCTTTATTTTTCACCTTTTGAGTTTTTTATTGTTTGTTTTTATTTATTTTAAAAAACATGGTAAGTACTTCAAACTCTCTTGAGTTTGACATGCGGGTGACCAAATCCCTACCGAGATTCCTTGGTAAGGACGAGGAGAGCCCTCACCTTCATATTAAGAAGTTTGAAAGTGCTTGCAAGCTTCATTTTGATGGGAACACGTGTGCAGAAAAGTTTTATCTTAAATTCTTTTCTTATTCTTTGGATGGTAGTGCCTTAAAATGGTTTAAAGTTTATCTCCCACATCTTATTCCATCTTGGCCTGTACTAAAGCACAAATTTTGTACGAAGTTTTTTCCTTCTTACAGGACCATAGGATGGCGAAGAAGAATGGTGAACTTTACTCAGCGCATCGATGAGACATTTTTTCAGGCTTGGACGCGATTTTCAGAGATTGTGTACGGTTTCCCAGATCATGGATGTGACAGGATGCATCCTCTTGGATTATTCATGGAAGGATTGCTTCCGGAGATGCATGGTTTTATGGATATGTTGGGACAACGGCCACTTTTTGGACATGGATGAGAATGCGGCTTGGCATTATTTGGAGTCCTATAAGGAGAAAGATCACGCATTGGTAGTGACTCCAAATGAGCCAAGCCATGAAGTTTTGGTCCACCAAGACCCGGATGAAGAAGTTCTTGTGGACCTCACACCACCGGTAATTGAAGAATTGAGTGCCACATGCCAAGTAGCAGTTGAGGAACCAAGTGTTGGCATGGAGGAGTTAGTTGAGCCGGTGGAGGAAATTATCATGCCAGCACCTACTATTTCTGCTCGGCCGTGTCAAGTAGTCATTGAAGAATTGGTCGTTGACATGGTGGAAATAGAGGAGCCGATCGCGCACACACTTGGGAGCAAAGTGGGCAAGGTGGATTGTTCTTGTGTTAATGAGCCCGAAGAAGAGGCAAGAGAGGTTGAGTTTATACCACATGCTATCATGGATCCCGAGCTTCCCACTCCTTTGGTAGTTTCGATGGAGATATCACTTCCTCCCTTGATTGATATTGAATGCCGCAGGGACAAGCTGTAAACCACATCATATTTTACCATCCAGGGAGTTTTCTCACACATTCATCATACTTTTCATTCCGTATTTTATATTGATGATTATGTGTGGAGGTCATTTTTTGAGAATGTGTCCCCATCTCTCTCTTACACAACCTGTATCCTTCCTTATTTAGGTACACACTTTAAGGAGATGCTTGGGGTTGTGTATGTGGCTACCATTGTCATATTCAGACGAGGAGCATTGGCTGAGGAGCAAGAGGAGCTGATAGAGCAGCTGCCTCCACCGTTGTACATCCGAGATCCGCCTTTGACCGCGGTGACTTCTATCTAGTAGTGTAGATATATAAAATAAATGTTTTATTTTATTGCTTTCGTATGATTTTTTTATTTTCTAGGATCTTTTGCCGAGATCTAATACTCTTCCCACATTGAGGACTATGTGTATATTAAGTTGGGGGGAGTGTTAGAATCTTTATAAATACTAGGATTTTTTCTTAGAATTTTTTTAGACATCCATTTTGCCATCACCCAATATCATGCATATATATATCATTTACCCTCCTTGCTCACTTCATAGCTTTATGCTTAATCCCTTACATGCTTCATATTCATGCATACATTTGGATTCAAATTCTATTTTGGTATCAACTTCATAGATGTTTGATTGGTATGTTTTAATTCCTTTTCTATTTTGGAGTCAAATGTTAATATGCCATGTATGAAACTATTTTATATGTTATGATACTCTCTTTGAAATAATTTGGGAATAGTTTGGTGTAAGTGATTGCGTGAATTGGGATGAATGGCTTAATTTTTGATTGGAAAGGGTGTGGCCATTTGGTTATGTTTTGTTTTCTTCTAATGAGTCGGTGGATGAGTTGATAATTCATGTTTAGAATGAGAAAGAGAGTTAATATAAGCGAATGGTTTTTCTAATCAAATTGAGTAGCCGGTGCCCCTCGAAACATTGGGGAGGACGCCAAAGATGAGATTTAGGGGACCATTCCATCCCTTTGCCTATATAGCGTTATCGTGTGTATGCAAAGGTGGCGGTGTTTGCATTTCATAGCATGATTGCGTGAATGCAAAACATAAACATAAAGCATACAAAAAAGAGAGAAAAAGAAAAAAAAGAAAGAAATGAATGAATAAATGAAAGAATAAGCAACATGAGCGATGCAATCTCATCTCCTACAAGTTAGAGGAATTTCTTTTGTTTTTGGTCATTTTCTTGAAAATTAGAAACTTTGCCATTTGTGATATATCCCAATAAATGCGATACGGTGTTTATTACTTCACTTTTCTTTGAATTGGATAGAGGAGAATGTCATTTGTTGTTTACTTTCATACATTAGGTATATTGGCTTTGAAATCACTTGGAAATAATATTTGTGGTATGCTATGATGATATCTTGAGTTTGGTGCATGTTTTCCATTTAACCCGAATGTATTGCTTGTTTTGCTAGAGACTAGCAAATAGCTTGTTGGGGGTGTGATTCGGGGTAAAAAGTGTATATTTATCCCCACATTTCGGTGCTCTATGTGCATGTATCGTTCACATTCTAGCTCTATCACACGCATTTTCATGATTATCATATTTTGGAGCTTATCGTTTTTATGTGCATAAAACATAATTTTTCCAGCTTATTGGCATCTTCATCTTGGTCTCCTATTATTTTTCAGTTGAAGATCATAAAGTCACGATTCTAACACATATTTTTCCAGAATTTTTGGAGGTCGGAGCAATTTACTGCATTTTTGGAAGACATGGTGACGGTGCTGAAAATTTCTGGGCTGGAAATTCTGCTATTCCCCTCTTGTGCAGAATTCTGCTATCATTTGAGTGCATATTCTGGCCTAGTGATATTTTTTTGTCATAGTGCACTTTGTTACAGTTCCATCTTCGCCTAGAACGAGTCATTCCGAGGTCGGATGATTTTTCTAGAATTTTCGCAAGACATGGTGACGGTGCTGAAATTTCTGCTGATTTGTTGGTTTTGGGCCAGAATCCGACCCGTTGTGTTGTTTCTAGACCCAGTTCGGCTGAGAACTTTTGGGGGCTGTTATTTAGGTCCTTGGGTAGCCCTCATTACCCCCAAGCCCCATTGCACACCTCTCTCAATTTATGCTAAGTTTTGTGGAGATCATCGGAGCAAGGTGGAGCTCAAGGCGGAGATGATCGTGGTTGCTCGGGAGTTACACTTCTGTAATTTCGATCCCTCTTTCTTGTACTTAGATATAGGGTTAATTCATGTAATGTATCATTTTAGATATAATTGACTCATTTTCATGTTTGACTCTTGATCTTTGGTGTTTGTACTTTCGATTCAATGCAAGGATGTTTTCATTGCCTTCTTCGTGCTTGGGCTGTTTAGTTTGTGTTGGGTTGTGAGTTCATGCCGGTGATTCGAACCCAAACCCGGGTCGTCACTCGTTGGTAGGCCTAACAAGCCACCCGTGGTGGGAAAGTAGCTTAGTCGCCTACTACTCACCGCGTTGACCTCACTCCCTAGTGAGGAATAACTCAAGAGAGCTCCTCCTACACCATTCACCATTCCGCACGCCAAGTGTTTGGTTGAATGCCAAGCTCGCCTCTTCGCTTGATTGAGGTCCCGAACCCTTGTCCATAGCGTGTAGGGTTGGTAGGTGGCCCCCACTAGTCATTCTCCCATTCTCTCATCTACCAAAAACACCCATAAACATAGTGGGCGATTTCTCGCCATCACGCATCCATTTTTGAACAAACGTGCAATTTCAAACGACTCTTCCCCGTGATCCGACCCGGTACTCAACGATTATAATTTTATACTGCATTGACGCTCCTATACTTGGGAGTGGAAGGCGCGATCCCTTTGCACGTCCTCCGGTTCAATCAATTCTCTTGCACTGTGCCCCTACTCATCTTCGTGTAAAACAGTTAACACGAAGCCGTAAATGTAACGACCCGTATTTTTCAATACATTTAAATACATATTTGACGTATTTTCATTTTTAAAAGTATTTATAATGGTTGATAATGAGTTTTAAATGATTTCAAAATTTTATTATAAAAATATTTTGAAGTATCAAACTAGGTATGGTGTATTTCAGTAAGTTTGGATTTCATCAAATACCTCTAAACATTTTAATAAAATTTCATTTTCAACTATTACTGTTTTGGCTTAATGAATTAATATTCTATACAAAAATTATCAAAATGTTTTCAAACTTTTACAGTTTCATCCTATGACCATTTAGGGCTCCCCATTTTAATTTCGTAATTTTCGGATATCAAATCTACCTAGAACCCGCAAACCCGCTTTATAAACGTTTTGGCCTAAAACTAGTATCTCCGTTGCTCAAACCCCAAAATGGATCTCGTATTCGCGATCCTCGCGACAATACGATCATGTGGGTATGTTTTCGTAATTTTTCGGAGTCGTATGCAAAAACGTGATTTTATTCCTCCGCTTTTACTAAATACATACAATTCACTATTACTAATTACCTTTTACCACCCTAAGCCTTAATTAGCCTAACCCCACATCTCATTCAAACACCTCCATGGCAGATGAGATCCGAAATTTCGAATCTCAACAACCCCCATTTTTTAAGTTATTTACTATTACATTTTATTTCATAATATTAAACCTTGTACATTACTTAACCCCATATAACTTCCCATCTCCTCTCATTTTCACACAGGTAAACTATCCCTCTCTTCTCTCGTTCTCCTCCCAAACCCAGCTTCCCCCTCGCTCTCTCTTCTCTTTTGCAAAGGCCCAAACCCATGCACTCTCAATCTCTCTCTCCCCCCAAGGCTGCGCACAAAACCCCCCTCTCAAACTCACTCTCTCCCTTCCCGCTCT
Organism: Scilla litardierei; assembly: GCA_030789695.1. Lineage (NCBI taxonomy): Eukaryota > Viridiplantae > Streptophyta > Magnoliopsida > Asparagales > Asparagaceae > Scilla > Scilla litardierei. The sequence goes on along the minus strand of CM061141.1, from coordinate 216,275,777 downwards.
CTCTCCCCGCGTCCCCCCCCCTCCAGTGGGCTTCGCCTACGCTGCCACCACGTTCAACTTGCCAAGCTCCGACTTTCATCATCGCATCCACCTCCAAGCACCGAACCCATCTCTTCTGTTCAAACCACGCATGCAAGCTCACCCTCTCTCTACTCTTCGACTTCGCTGTCGTTGTCGACTTCAACATCGCCGTCCCTCGCTCTCCTCCGCTCGCCGCCGTCCAATCGAAGAGCCCCGCCCCCACACTGATGCAGAACCCCTCTCGACGTTCGACAACACCCCTCTGCCCCTCCTTCTTCTCCGACTCCTTGTCGGCGACCCAACCTCTACGTCGTCGCTCGTCCCACCATTGTGCACTCTGACAACCCCCGCCCACGTCTTCGCCTTCATCGCCGCTTCGACATCGTCGGATTTACCCCGCCTCTCTCTCGCTCTCTTCGTCTCCGGTGAGGACCCCTAAAGCCCGCAGTCGATCGCCGCCGATGAGGCAATGCCGCTCCGACCACCCCAGCCTCCCGAAGTCCCGCTGCTGCACTCACCGTCCGACGTCGACGAGCAGCGACAACCCCCACCCCCCATGCGGCATTCGAACGAATGAGTGTACGTTGGTTACGAAACGTAATTTGATGCATATTTTATTACATATTCTCATTTAATACGCGTATTTCCGTATTTTAGAAATTAGATAATATGGGTTTTTGATTAAAAATTCATAATTAATTATATAGGGGTCGGAAAATTACAAGACTAGCTTCAGAAAATCAGAAATGACATTCTGGATTCAATGGCACTGGTCTCATCTCGATCAGATGCTAAGATTTTCTGTAATAAATTTTTAACCCTAAAACTTAAATACGTAAATTCCTTTTAAAAATCCATAACTCCTCATTTTCATGTACACTGATACATGAGAAAAATATATGTTGTAGCACTCTTCGAGACGATTGTTTTGACTGCTCACTTGAACATTTCAGACTAGTATTGCATCCAGAATAAATTGTTAAATGTTTACGTTACTTAAGTAAAATTAGTTTTTAAACTGATTTTTGAGCTTCTAAAATTTATAAAAATTAACAGAGGCCTCTGAAAAATATTTTTCTCTTGCAGTGAAATTATAATCTTTATTTTCAGCCTAAATGAAAATTTAGAACGTTTTTCGACACCGTTTCAACCAGTTTTAAAAATCGAAACGATCAAATTAATTAGATAGAAATTAGTGTAGCCATTAACTAATAATTTCTTGTGTTTGCAGGTACCAATCCTCGCGCTCTATCTCCAACCTCGTTTTTCCACGATGATCTCGATAGCGTAAGTCACAGTAAATTCCAACTTTAGAAATTTAGATAGTGTACTTAATGGAAGATAGTGTACTAAATGGAAATATCGCAAGCTCGAAGCATGGATCGGTGTCATAGTTGTTGGACTTCAAATCATTGCTCAGGATTGACATTCTCTGTTGAGGTGTCTGCCTTGACTTTTCAACAAATGAAGCTCTTTGGAGTGTTGTTAATACAATTGAATACCTTTACTTTTGGAACAACAAATTGACATACCGTATTGCAACATAATAATAAACAGTGTTGACATCATACTGTTGGAACATCCTATTGAAATTGAATGTTTAAAAGTAGTTGGCACTGCACTGGGTTTTTGGGGTAACTTATATTAGAGAAAGTGCGGGAGCGACCGCGAGCCATCTACACAGTGCACCGTACCGACCGTCTAAATGAAATTTACCGACTAAAGTGAAATAAGATCCGCGCGAGTGAGCACCCCGTGGTAGGATATGGGCTCAATGGTCGCATATTGTATCTTCCTATATAAGTCACGTAGTTTTTAGTGTTATTATTGGCTGCTTGTCCTTTTAGTATTACTACATCTGCCTGGTTGTCCTACTATTGTCATTACATTGTATGCTGGTCAAAATATTGTTGCTACCATATGCCATACCACAGTAGTTGCACTTGTACGTTACTTTGGCACTTGCACTGTCACCTTTACTTTACATACTACATGAACTTTACTTACCACACCTGAGTAGTCACTAGCACTTTACTTATCGCTCTTGCAAGCATGTCCGCTCTTACCTTACTTTCCGCACCTGTTTACTATAGCATGTTCTATACTTTGCACTACTCTTTTTCTATCGCTAGAATTGTTGTGACTTACCTATGGTTCCATCTCCGTGGCACCGCAGACGCCGCACAGGTTGACTTAGGCACTCTTGAGTTTGCAGAGCCGTAGCACGATCCTGGGACTGCCGACTTTTATATTTAGAGTGTATGTGTGATGTACTTTCGATGTATTTCCTTTCCGCTTTACTTTTCATGTATTTGGTGAGAGAGTGTTGCTTGTTGTTGTATTGTTAATTTGTGTACTGTAATAATGTATGCTGGCTTGAGTATTATTGTACATCTCTGCATCGTGGCTATATTGATTTCACTGGTAAACTGCAGACCTGCGAATAAACCAAATAAGTAACGGGCCCCCGAGAGCAGGTCGTTACAATAAACCTTGCGGTCTGAGATGATTTCCCATACGACTGTTTTGTTTTGTGAAAAAAAAATGCTACGAATATCCATATGTTTGTTCCTCTTTTGGAGCTCATTTCTTATAGAGGCTAGAGCGAGGCATCGAGCCTTTTCGTCATCCAGGAGCCATTTCTTATTAGATTTAGCAATCTTAGCGTTGGCCCCATTTAGGTGGTTCTTTAGGTACGGGGTCTTTGAGGACATAGTTAATTCTTTCGAAAGAAAGTGTAACTTTGATATTTCTGTGACAGTCTTCATAATTATTACCAGTGAGCATATTCTTGTCTAAAATAGGCTTAAGTTCAGACGACATTGCTGCAAAGAATAGAACACCTATATTTAGCATCTGTTCGTTATTTTTTAAATATAGCTAGAATAGTTTTCATCTAACTATATCCTCACAATATTTTAGCGATCATCTCAACCCATAGAGATTGAACAAATAGTGATATTTAGTGGGAAATGGATCCAACCACCGTGAGTTTCACAACCTTGAGTTTGTCAAACATGTTGCTCGACTATTTGATCGGTAAATGACTCTTCGTCAATCACTTCATATGTGATTCCCTTATTGGTTTTTATCCATAGTGACTTATGGCATTGGAAATTCAAGTAAATGGCCGCATTACTAGCATAAGAGATGTTGTGATTTGACGCATCCGAAACCTACACTAGGTTCCACCTGGTGGTGTCACGATCGCCAGGCGTGGTATGGCCCATAGGCTTCAATTCCGGGCTCAATCCGCAAGCGGACGGTGTCGAGTTATAATATAAATGATATCGAATCCCACATAGACGGTGATAGTGTTAATGGATTCTCAGTTTATTTCTAAGTCTTGAAGTGAGATAGCTATCAGGGTAAAAGATTTGGTTGGGGTGTTATTGTTGTAATACTAATAAAAGGGATTAGGGGGTTAGGGATCACCACTAGGATCGTAGGGGGTTGACGTTGGGATAGGATCCTTGCATTGCATTAGGGCTAGGGAATTAATCCCCCAATTTGTACCGCTCACGTGGGTTAGAATTGCGGGGTATTTTGGTGGCTCTCGTTGATGCAATGGCGGTAGCCGTCAACGTAGCAATATAGTTCGTCGATGGATCCCCTCAAGGCACGAGCCGGGCATGGTCACGAGCCTTGGTTGGATCCACCGATTTCCCTATTCGAATCCTAGAGATACCCATTAAGCGCATCAATTCCAAAGACCGTGGGCATGATCTCAGTACAGTGTTGAGTATTGGACTTCTCCCTACTTGGTGCTAATGATGAGCAAACATAAATACTTGTGACTAATCCCCTATTTTGCAGTTAATCGATTGCCTAAGCTAATTATGAAGATCTACTAGCAATGGATGACTCACAAAGTTCATTGAAGGCAAATTACATGGATTGGATGATCGTAGATGATGATTGAAGCTCCGTGAAGACTTCAAGCTCATACGATGGAAAGAAGAGATTATTCGTCAAATGTAATTTTCTTTTATCTCTTCTAGTATGTAGCTTAGAAGTAGAACTTTGATGGAGCACTCACACACATCTACATTCAGTCATAGGACATCATTAGACCTTTCGTCCTTAGACTCCAATTCATTTCTCTATTGGTTGTGCAAGGATTGTTTATAACAGTCGACTGCTTAACAGTTTACAGTCGCCTGTCTCAAAAACAGTCGACTGTGTATTGTTCGACAGTCGCCTGTTATGCACAGACTTTTACAATATAGTTTTGGGCCTTCTCTGTTTATTTCGCACAGGCCACTGATGAATGATTCACAGGCGCCTGTCCTAGTGACAGTCGACTGTGTTTTGTAATTCAGTCGCATGTATATCCTTTGCCCAAACTCTGTTTGATCTGACTTTTACGGCCAGTCAACTAATGATGTATATACAGTCGACTGTCTCTTGGATCAGTCGACTGTCTATGCTGTAACAGTCGTCTGTCTGTGAGTCATTTCTTTGACTCAGCTCTCTGGAAATTTCTCAGGCTTTTGACAGTCGTCTATTTAAGGATTTACAGTCGCCTGTTCTGATTAACCGTCATCTGTGTTCCTTGCATCAGTCGTCTGTCCTGTTACTTGTGAGATTTCCAGTATTAGTCTAACTTACACATCTCTCGGCCAGTCGCCTGTAGAAGAAATTACAGTCGCATGTTGGTTTAACAATCGACTGTCGTTGCTTCATCAGTCGACTGTCCACGTGGTAAGTTACCGTTATGAATTCTCACCTACCCTTACTGACTGTGCAACAGTCGACTGTGGATTGTTCAACAGTCGACTGTCGCGAGTTCAGATTCTATCCGTTGAGATTTTTCTCACGGATTCCAATTGGGTTTTTGCCTAGACTGTTTTGTGGATTTGAGAAAACTATAAATAGAGCTTTTACTGTTCCATTGGAAGGTTACTCATTCATTGCAAAATCTCTCAAGCTTTCATTTCCAAAGATCAAAGCTCTCAAATCCAAAGCCCTAAGTATTTCCAAATCTTGTTCTCTTGCTCTCCAACCTAGAACCAAAGAGTGATCTTCTAGGCAATTGGTGCAGTCAAGAGAAAGGGCTTCTCCTCTCTTCCAAGCGAGTTCTTCAACACACATCACACTCCTCCTTCAAGTTCTACTTCAAGGTATAGGTGATTGTAAGTGTTGTTTTTCTTTATTTCATAACTTTCATTATTTGAGATTTGCTCTCGGTTGTGAGAGTGGTTTGCTTGCTCCCAAGTTGTGGGAGTCAAGAACATCGATTGTATTCGATTGCACTTGTAGGGTTGCTACAAGTGGGTTTTTAAGGAAACCTCAAGTTAGGGTTCTAACTTGAGTATCCGGTGGTATCCGGGTGGAAGGGACGTAGGAATACCGGGAACAAGTCGGGAGTTGACTTGGGTAATCCGAACCCTAGAAACATAATTGTATTTGCAATTGTTTCTTATTTGGGTTTTATTCTATTTCCGCATTATTTGTTGGATTGCATTTTATTTGGCGTAAATTCCTTTTAAATTTGCATAAACACTATTCACACCCCCTTCTAGTGTTTTCCCCATAGACAGGGTCCCCTACAATTGGTATCAGAGCGTAAGGTTATATCTATGGCATCCAACAACAACAACGTTCCTCCATCGCCTTCGTACAACAATCACGATCGTGATGGAGCGTCCACACTTTTTGAAGGTCAATCTACGGTGCGCCCTCCGCGTTTCAATGGTACAAATTTTAGCTATTGGAAATGCAGGATGGAGACGCTCCTTAGGAGTGCTTCGCTTTGGAGAACCCTCCACAAGGAATACGTCGAGCCCACCGTAATAGATTTCGACAAATGGACGTCTTCCGAGAAAACCGCCGAGGTCAACAACGCTAAGGCAATGAACGCTCTTCATTGTGCGTTGGACCCGAATGAGTTCAACAAGATATGCACATGTAAGAGTGCATATCAAATTTGGACCATCTCATCGTTACCCACGAGGGAACGAATAAGGTAAAACTTTCAAAGTTATATGTTGCCGTGCAAAACTTCGATTTGTTTCAAATGCAGGATAATGAGAGCATTGCATCGATGTACGGACGTTTTACCGACATCATCAATGAATTGGAAGCCCTTGGCCAAATATATTCCAAACCTGATAAGGTAAGGAAGATCATCATGGGAATGACCTCCAAATGGGAAAGAAGAGCGATCGCCATCGAGGAGGTCAATGACTTGAAGAACTACACCGTGGTGAATCTTATCAGGACTCTCATGTCTTATGAGGTAAGATGAGAGAACCGATTAAAGATTCGAGCAATGATGAATCCTTTGGAGGCCAAGAAGAAAGCTTTGGCATTCAACGCCAATTCATCATCCTCCGATAGTGACGAATCCGAGAACGAGATGGATTTGGGTGAAATGGCCCAAATGGCGATGATGTTCCAATGCTTCTTCCGCAAAGGTAAATTTCCCTCCAACAAATGTTTTGAGTATACTAATGCTACTTCCTCTCTTTGTTATAAATGTAATAAGCCAGGGCACATCAAGAGGGATTGCCCAATGCTAAAGAACAAAGAGAAGTGGAAGGCACCGAAGTACCACAAGTCCGATAAGAACAAGAGAGACAAGAAGAAAGGACTCGTAGGAACATTCGACGACTCAAGTGATGAATCATCGAGTGATTTCGATGATGAAAAGGGTGAGAGCGCCCACATGTGTTTCATGGCACTAGAAGACCCACTCTCCGATGAGAGTGATTCCGACACGGACGACACCGAGGTAACAATGGATGAACTTCGAATTGCTAATGAAGAATTATTTGCTAAATATCAATCTTTAATGCTTAGATATACTAGCTTAAAGAAATCAAATGTTAGCAAGTCATCCATTCCATGCATTATCAACAATGACACCATTGTTGATACTTTAACTCTTGAGAAAGCAAACTTAGCTTTTCAAAATGTCACATTGAGAGATGAGGTGAACTCCCTCAAATCTCAACTAGATCAAACACATCCTAAGGATAATAGTGATCTAGTTACACGACACACACAATTGGGTTTAGAGAATGATTCTCTTAAAACCCAAGTGCACGAGCTCAAAGCACGGGTGTCCACCTTGGATACCAACATTTCTTCTTTAAAGGATAAATATGAGCTCATGTCCTCCCGTATTGTGAGATTCAATAAGGGAAAAGGACAATTGGATGATTTGCTTGCAAACCAATTTCCGGCCACACATCGTGTTGGTCTTGGATTTGTAAAAGCGAATGCATCAAATGATCGCACCTCCTATAGTGGTGTCACTATAGATTTTGTGAGGCCTTCCTCCGGTGCATCCATAAGTGGTGTCAAAGACACTATAGGTAGCAAACCTACCAAGAAAGTCACCACTTCACCTTCTCTTCCTTTTGGCAAGAAACCCACTAAGGGTGGAAACCAAAAGCAAGGCCATGCTTACATGTACACTAACACTCATTCACATAGGAAACCTCCTACTTCACAAGTGGATAATCATGACACATTTTATGCTCCGCACCCACGGACACGTACACAACCACACATGAGAAATACTCATGTACGTGCTCCTATACACCCGTATGCTCATACACATCATTCTTTCATGTATGCTCATCCACCACATGTCAAGCATGATCCATATGCTTCATATAATATGCATGTTCCCAAGCATACATATCATCCTAGAATGTACAATGCATATCCTCCACCACATCTCTATGCTAGAAACAATGTTCCTAAGAAGCATGCACCACATAGAAATCCAACACATATGCATGCAACTAGGAATATGACTCCCAAGATTTACTCTATTTGGGGTCCTAAGAACACTAGCCTAAATGATAGGAATGCTTATGTTGATTCCTATTTTCATGATGTGATTAGTAATAGTAATTATGTTGGGAAGCGGAAGTCCACTTGGACTTGGCTTCCAAAGGGCTAATCCCTTTGGACCCAACAAACATTGGATACCATAAGCTTATGGTATATTATATAGGTACCCAAGAGAAAGAAGAAGAGCAATAAATGTCTTATTAGCTCTAAAGGGAAAGGATGGATTCTTGATAGTGGTTGCTCCAAACACATGACGGGAGATCCCTCGTTGCTCTCCGAAGTGATTAGCATCAAGGATGGTGCACCGGTCACTTTTGGAGGTAATCAAAAGGGAACCATCATTGGAGTAGGTATCGTTGGTAATCCTTCAAACCCCTTAATTACTAATGTTTTTCTAGTTAGTGGTTTGTGTCACAATCTCATTTCCATTAGTCAACTTTGTGACAAAGGTTACAAGGTTAACTTTGGAAAAGGATTGTGTATAATTGTTGATTGTGATTCAAATGTTTTATTTTCCGGTATTAGGCATAAAAATATTTATTATTTGAGCTTGCCGAAAACCGTAGAACATTGCTTAGTTGCTAACTCTAGTGAAAAACTATTATGGCATCGCCGTTTTGGTCATGTTCACTTCAAGCACTTATGTAAGTTAGCTAAGCATGATCTAGTCAAAGGTTTTCCTAAGATTGCTTTTAATAAGAAAAACTTTTGTGATTCATGTCAAAGAGGTAAACTAAGTAAATCTTCATTTAAGCTTAATGAAGGGATTACTTCTAAGAGGCCCCTAGAACTTCTTCATCTAGATTTATTTGGGCCAACTAGAACCGCTTCTTTAGGTAATGCTCATTATGGATTAGTTGTCGTCGACGACTTTTCTAGATTTACTTGGGTTTCATTCTTAACTAATAAGAATGAAGCTCATGAAGAGTTTACCAAATTTGCAAAGAAGATTCAGAATCTTTTAGGATCCACCATTATCACTATTCATAGTGATCATGGAGGAGAATTTGAGAATGATTCTTTTACTAAGTTTTGTAATGACTCTGAGATAACTCCTAATTTTTCCTTTCCCCGTGCACCACCACAAAATGGTGTTGTAGAAAGAAAGAATAGGACTCTTATTGAGTGTGCTCGCACTATGCTCCATGATAGTCATTTAGGATTACAATTTTGGGCAGAGACGGTGCACACGGCATGTTATGTGCTCAATAGGATCCTAGTGAGACCCCGAACAAACAAAACTTGTTTTGAGTTGTTTTATGCTAAAAAGCCTCAAGTAAAATATTTTCGTGTTTTTGGTTCAAAATGTTTTATAAAGAACACAGTTGGTAATTTAGACAAATTTGAGCCAAGATCCGATGAAGGAATCTTTATTGGATATTCCACACGTAGCAAAGCCTACCAGATATACAACAAAACTTCTTCAACGATTGAGGAATCACTTCACGTATCTTTTTATGAAGATTTTGATTTTCCTCATGTTGATGATGATAATGTAGATATACTTTGTGATTCTCTTAATAATGTTAAGATTAATGATTCTATTGTTGAGACTAACACTTCTAAAGAAATTGTTGAAGTTGGTCCTAGTGATACAGGTATACCCAAAGCTTATCCGACCGTTTGTAAACATCCCCATAACCAAATAATTGGAGATATTGGTGTGGGTGTTCGAACGAGGTCGAGATTCGAAGAATTCTCTCATTGCGCATTTGTCTCTACCATTGAGCCAAAGAACATCCAAGAAGCTTGTGAGGATAGCTCTTGGATAGTGGCAATGAAAGAAGAACTAATGCAATTCGAGAGAAACAAAGTTTGAGAACTCGTACCTCTTCCAAGTGCTCACCAAGTCATTGGGACCAAATGGTTCTTCAAGAACAAGACGGATGAAAACGAGGTAATCACAAGGAACAAAGCAAGGTTAGTAGCTCAAGGCTACCGGCAAGAGGAATGTATTGATTTCGAAGAATCTTTTGCCCACGTAGCTAGATTAAAAGCTATTAGGTTGCTTTTATCTTTTGCATCCCATAAGGATTTTAAACTATTTCAAATGGATGTTAAAAGTGCATTTTTAAATGGGTTTGTCAATGAAGAAGTTTATGTTTCTCAACCTCCCGGTTTTATTCATGAAAAATTTCCAAACCATGTTTTCAAACTTAATAAAGCGTTGTATGGGTTGAGACAAGCTCCTAGAGCTTGGAATGATCGACTTAAGACCTTTCTTTTGAATTTAGGTTTTAAAATGGGAGAAGTTGATTCTACACTCTTCATTAAAGATTATGAAAATGACATTCTTTTGATTCAAGTTTATGTATACGATATTATTTTCGGTTCTACTAACTTTAATCTTTGTCAAGAATTTTCCAAGGCTATGAAAGATGAGTTTCAGATGAGCCACATGGGAGAGCTCACCTACTTCCTTGGATTGCAAATTTGACAAATGGAGAATGGCACATTCATACATCAGACAAAGTACACAAGGGAGCTTATTAAGTGATTTGGGATGGAATCGTCTTCGAGCAAAAGGACTCCCATGAGTATTACTACTCATCTACACAAGGATGAAAGCGGAAAAGATGTAGACGTTCGTCTATATCGAGGTATGATCGGTAGCTTTCTTTACTTAACCGCTAGTAGGCCCGATATAATGTTTTCTGTATGCCTTTGTGCTAGATATCAAGCTAGACTTAAGGAGTCACACTTGATTGCGGTTAAACGAATATTTCGTTATCTCAATCGGTCTCTAGATTATGGGTTACTTTACCCTAATTCTAGCACATATGAGTTAATCTCATATAGCGATGCCGACTTTGCCGGATGCAAGTCCGACAGGAAAAGTACTAATGGCACTTGCCATTTCTTAGGAAATTCCTTAGTTTCTTGGTTTTCTAAGAAACAGAATTCGGTGTCATTGTCCACGACTGAAGCGGAATATATTGTCGCGGGTCTTGCATGTGCACAAGTTCTTTGGATGAGACACACTCTTAGTGACAATGGTGTCAATTGTGATACTTGCCCTATCATGGTTGATAATCAAAGTGCTATTTGTCTTTCCAAGAATCCGGTACACCACTCTCGTACCAAACACATAGACGTGAGACACCATTTCATAAATGATCATATAGCTAAGAAGGACATCATCTTAGAGTACATTGAAACCCAAAAACAAATTGCTGATATCTTCACTAAACCTCTTAAAGAAGATTCATTTGTGAGGTTGCGTGGAGAATTGGGAATTATGGGTGAATCTGAAATCTAGAAGCTCAAACATCCATGTTATAACTCTTTTTGAGCTCATATCATTTTGTTGTCTATATTCTTGTGATTTATTATATATATGTGTTTAAGAAAGGCAATTGTGATTTAATTGATTTCATGAGTTTTTGAGATTGATTGTAGTGATTTGTGTTTCAATGGATTTATTGTTTTTACATTGTTTATACGATGTATTTGTGATTAGAGTATAGGTCCTATGGTGAGTGTTCTTATTCTATGGAATTCTATCTCACTGTGCATTTTTGGGGACCAGGACAGACGACTGTCTTTCCTTCGACAGTCGACTGCCCTACTCTATCTCCTCAGTCTGAGAATTTGTATCTTTCGCATAGCCGACCGATGACTATTTTACAGTCGACTGTTATTTTAACAGGAGACTGTACTGTAGTCATCAGGCGACTGTTCCCTCTGTCGAAATTTTTACAGTGCTCTCTGTTGTTTTGATGAACTGTATTGATTCTCAGCCAGTCGACTGCTGAGTATATTTCAGTCGACTATCCAATGGACAGGCGACTGCATGTTACTTGCCAGTCGACTGCCCATCTTTCTGACCTTTATTGTTATCACTTTATCCAGTCGACTAACTTTTGTTCATCAGTTGACTATCTACTGTTCGTGACAGTTCACTGCTTTGATCTGAGCCGTCGATTTCTTGATCCAACGGCCCAGATTATTTCCCTCTTTCATATATACGTCGAGACTGTTCTTTTCGTCTCGTGCGATCTCTCTCCTCTGATTGATACGCTTCGACTTCCCGCTAGAAATCGCATGTTGATCTCTCTCTTCTGATCTTCTTCGTGGCGAATCGGGTCTTCCTCCCTCGTGTGGTTGCTCTTGTTTGCTCGCGTGTTGATCATCCTCTAGCCGGAGTCTTGTATTTGTTTACTTGACCTAATTGTCCGTTTCAAGTAAGCTCATGGATCCTTTCAGTGTTCTGTTTCTTAATACTTCGTTAGATTTCCTCAATGATCCAGCTCCTCTGTCTCAACCCACTGATCCGGTTCCGACCTCGCCTCCATCTTCTGGCGAACCTCTTCATATCACTGTCGGTGACTCCATTCCCTCTGTGAATGCTGCTGATCACACTTCTCTGCCAGCTGATCTTCCTCCTCGTTCTCCACCGTCCGTTCCCCTCGAGGATTTTCTTCTTGGTCAGTTGTGTGATCGTGTCACCGCTCTACAGAATCGTTCCACTCGTTTGGATGAGAAGCTCAATCTTTTGTTGGAGCTTCAGTACAATCCTTTTCGCTTCATGGTTTTCCCATCCCCGTCAAGCTTCAGGCTCTGTTTGCGAAATCTGAGGACACTGCCCATGTTTGTGTTCCTCCACCTCCAGGCTTTGTGCCTATTTCTTCTGTAGCTCAGACCCCCGCTGCCCAGACTCCTGTTCATGATCGTGCGGAATCATCTGCTGTTCGTGCTTCGCCTTCTAAGAGGAGGACTCCAGCTTTTCCTACACGTCGCTCTGCTAGGCCCATGTTCCGCTCTTCTGGTCGCCCTTCGGACCCTACGGTCATTCACATCGACTGAGACTGCTACTGTTTATTTTGTTCACTCACCTGAAGACCTAGATTTCGTTCTGTGTGGGCTGTTTTTGTTTGGGTTGAGTGATTCATCTGCTGATGATTTTCTGTATGATGGATGATGTTGATATTGACATTATATATGTATGGTAATGTACTTTGATGTTGTCATGACGATGTATTTTTGTCTTTGATCATGATGTATTTTTGTGATGGACATGTAGATGTCCATCCGTTGATGTACTCATCTTTTATATATCTATATATAATGTTGTTGTTTATCTTGTGTCACACTATGCTATACTGCTTATCTTATCTGTGTGATGTATGTTATGTTGTCTCCATGTATGTTATACTCTCTCTGATGTGCTTTTGAGACAATATATGAATTTGATATTCGATTTTCCATGCTATCTCTGGTGTGATTCATTTGTGAAATCACTTTTGCAACTATTTTTGTGTGTATATATAAAATGTTGATATTGGACTTCAATTCCATTACTCACATGTGTATATGATGTGATTTTATGGGTTTTGCTTCGATATATCTTTATACTCATTAATTGTTGTTAGTTCGTATTTAGCACTATTATTGTTGTTGTTATTTTGCTCCCACCTTTTTGGATAATGCCATAGGGGGAGAGAAATAAACATACAAGATTCATAATGGATGTGCTAAGTATGTTCTAACACTTGAATCTATGGTTGACGTTGCCTTAGATTCAGGGGGAGTAAGATTACAATGAATAGGGATTTTAATTCCTAAATTTCTTGAATTATATTCATCCTTATCTCACTCATTTGCTTCAATTGATATGTAGATGCCCTAATATTGGTTGACTAACTTGATTGGCATCTATATAGGGGGAGTAAGTTTTCATTACGCACAATTATTTATCTCTTTGTTTATGTTTGTTTGTCATCATCAAAAAGGGGGGAGAATGTTGAGTATTAGACTTCTCCCTACTTGGTGTTAATGATGAGCAAACATAAATACTTGTGACTAATCCCTTATTTTGCAGTTAATCGATTGCCTAAGCTAATTATGAAGATCTACTAGCAATGGATGACTCACAAAGTTCATTGAAGGCAAATTACATAGATTGGATGATCGTAGATGATGATTGAAGCTCCGTGAAGACTTCAAGCTCATACGATGGAAAGAAGAGATTATTCGTCAAATGTAATTTTCTTTTATCTCTTCTAGTATGTAGCTTAGAAGTAGAACTTTGATGGAGCACTCACACACATCTACATTCAGTCATAGGACATCATTAAACCTTTCGTCCTTAGACTCCAATTCATTTCTCTATTGGTTGTGCAAGGATTATTTATAATAGTCGACTGCTTAACAGTTTACAGTCGCCTGTCTCAAAAACAGTCGACTGTGTATTGTTCGACAGTCGACTATTATGCACAGACTTTTACAATATAGTTTTGGGCCTTCTCTGTTTATTTCGCACAGGCCACTGATGAATGATTCACAGGCGCCTGTCCTAGTGACAGTCGACTGTGTTTTGTAATTCAGTCGCTTGTATATCCTTTGCCCAAACTCTGTTTGATCTGACTTTTACGGCCAGTCGACTAATGCTGTATATACAGTCGACTGTCTCTTGGATCAGTCGACTGTCTATGCTGTAACAGTCGTCTGTCTGTGAGTCATTTCTTTGACTCAGCTCTCTGGAAATTTCTCAGGCTTTTGACAGTCGTCTATTTAAGGATTTACAGTCGCCTGTTCTGATTAACCGTCGACTGTGTTCCTTGCATCAGTCGTCTGTCCTATTACTTGTGAGATTTCCAGTATTAGTCTAACTTACCCATCTCTCGGCCAATCGCATGTAGAAGAAATTACAGTCGCATGTTGGTTTAACAGTCGAATGTCTTTGCTTCATCAGTCGACTGTCCACGTGGTAAGTTACCGTTATGAATTCTCACCTACCCTTGCTGACTGTGCAACAGTCGACTGTGGATTGTTCAACAGTCGACTGTCGCAAGTTCAGATTCTATCCGTTGAGATTTTTCTCACGGATTCCAATTGGGTTTTTGCCTAGACTGTTTTGTGGATTTGAGAAAACTATAAATAGTTTTCTCACCTACCCTTGCTGACTGTGCAACAGTCGACTGTGGATTGTTCAACAGTCGACTGTCGCAAGTTCAGATTCTATCCGTTGAGATTTTTCTCACGGATTCCAATTGGGTTTTTGCCTAGACTGTTTTGTGGATTTGAGAAAACTATAAATAGAGCTTTTACTGTTACATTGGAAGGTTACTCATTCATTGCAAAATCTCTCAAGCTTTCATTTCCAAAGATCAAAGCTCTCAAATCCAAAGCCCTAAGTATTTCCAAATCTTGTTCTCTTGCTCTCCAACCTAGAACCAAAGAGTGATCTTCTAGGCAATTGGTGCAGTCAAGAGAAAGGGCTTCTCCTCTCTTCCAAGCGAGTTCTTCAACACACATCACACTCCTCCTTCAAGTTCTACTTCAAGGTATAGGTGATTGTAAGTGTTGTTTTTCTTTATTTCATAACTTTCGTTATTTGAGATTTGCTCTCGGTTGTGAGAGTGGTTTGCTTGCTCCCAAGTTGTGAGAGTCAAGGACATCGATTGTATTCGATTGCACTTGTAGGGTTGCTACAAGTGGGTTTTTAAGGAAACCTCAAGTTAGGGTTCTAACTTGAGTATCCGGTGGTATCCGGGTGGAAGGGACGTAGGAATACCGGGAACAAGTCGGGAGTTGACTTGGGTAATCCGAACCCTAGAAACATAATTGTGTTTGCAATTGTTTCTTATTTGGGTTTTATTCTATTTCCGCATTATTTCTTGGATTGCATTTTATTTGGCATAAATTCCTTTTAAATTTACATAAACACTATTCAACCCCCCCTTCTAGTGTTTTCCCCATAGACAGGGTCCCCTACATACGGGTTATCTAGGGATTCGGTAGGATTGACAAAAATACTTACCTAAATCCCTAATTCAACGTAGGGATCCAAATCTATGTTTTCCCCATATGATCCTAGGGCTAACCCATCATCCCTAGAAAGATCTACTCACTCATGGTATTGTTAACGGATAAAAATGCAATTTTTACATACGAGCGCACCATTGCAGATTAATAAAATAGAGTCAAAAACTTACAGTGAAGAACGAAGAAAATTACGATTTATAGATCTAGAAATAGCTCCAGGTTCCCAAGCACAAAGACAATCCAGAATAAAAACGATAATCTCCAAGTTCGATCCAAAACTCTCTTACAAAAATTGACCTAAAATTATCACTCGAAATCGCTCAGCTCCTGCTCAAAATCTATCCCAAAAAATCCTAGAATGAGTCCCTCCCGAACTCTCGCACAGCTCCCTGCTTCAGTCGCCTGCAATCATGCAATCGACGGCTCAGATAATTCTTCCCAAAAATGGCCTTGGCCTTGCCGATCGAGTAGGTGACTCGGTCGAGCAATGCGCTGCTCGTTCGGTCGCTCGGACCGAGCAGATGAGCTACTCGAACGAGCACTACAGGAAATCAAGAGAATTCAAAATTGCCGCTCTGCCTACCCGGACCGAGTAAGCTCTACTCGGTCCGAGCAGGGGCTGACTCGGTCACTGAAAAGCTGCTCGAGCCGTATCGCTTCTTTGCTTGATGATTTGGAATTTCGAAGCTGCTAGACCGAGCAGATGAACTGCTCGGTCCGAGCTAGCCCGTATCAGTCCCTTTTCTTCAATTGAAGCTGCTCGGTCCGAGCATCTAAACTGCTCGACCGAGCATGTAACGCCCCGCTTCCCAAAAGACACCGGAAGCGAGAGCGTTACGCGGTCCACTTGAACTGGAGCGGCGAAGCTCGAGTTCAATAAGCGTCTGTGATTAAAACACAGATGAGGTCCTTGCAACTACCATTCAGAGATATTAAAAACACATCCAGAAAAGATAAAGCCACATCCAGAATAATGTTCGTACACAGAGTTTAACAATGCCACAGCTGGGCTAAAAGTAGCAACAAGGAAAGTAACGTACTCGAAAGTAACTACAACGACTAAAAAGAACTAAGAAAGCAGTAAAGGCGTTGGGGTCCACTAGTCCTCTGCTGGGAGAGGCACTGCGTCAGGTGCGAACTCCTGACTCTCCAACTCTGTCGTCTCGTACGGGTCCTCCTGGTACTCAAGCTCTGAACCTGACATACATCCACAAACATGAATGTATGTCAGCTAGGGGTCTGCAAGAAAGAGTTAGCATCCCAAGGCGAAGTATATAACAAGCATATGAAATTTAGAAGCATCATTAAAATTAAAAGAAACGACTGCAGCAATTAACATTTAACAATTACATAGCAGAAAGAAACAATCCTAGCATGCAGTTCTAGTCAATGGCAAGTGTAAAGTTAGGTTCTCAGAGTTTGTTAGCATTTCAATATTCACGAAGACCAAGTTAGCGTTACAATGACCATGTCAAGACTTCACATCTAATCTAGGGTTCTCGCCTTTAGGTCGTGATGAGAAGGTCGTTCCTCTCACGGGGGCTTACCGTGATTGACACTAACCCACCGCGTCGGGTGGTGCTCTTGAGGAGAGTACCTTTCATACGCCTAGTGGCCGCTCAACCCTAACCCCACCCAAAAGTTTTGCCGGAACACGAGCCGGCCTAGTCGACTCACACGACATCACGATATCACGTTACCGCCTTCGAGGTGCACGATTTCACGATGTCCATATAGTTAATCATGTCAGGACTCACTGAATTCCATTGTTATCAATATTAGTGTTTTATGGTGACAGTTCTGCAAAACGGAAACGGGTCGAACGACCGGTTCCGTAATTTCAAATAATGACGATTTTGTCCTTTTTGTTCAACTTGCTACAGAAACAATTTCTTTCTCTAGTTGTTTAAATTGGGAATATATCGTATGATATACCGTTGGATCCCAATTTTTGTCCTAGTCATTATGGTGTCAGTTTTGTACGTCATTTCATGTCTAAATTTTGAGTTACACAGCAAAACAGGAAGGCGGTGTAAACGTGCCGAAACTTCTAAAAATCATAACAAATTATATGCTTGCCTGTTTTTGGCGTTCTTGATGTCGTTGGATTCGTCTCGACGAATACTATGATGTGGGAGGTTCGGTTCGCTGTTTTGGCAGAAAATAAAATCAGAATTGGCGTTTTTCAGTTCAGGTCAGATTCGCAAAAACTCCTACGACGTCTAATCAACATGTTTTATTATGTTTCTCTACTTTACGGTGGGGGTTATGAGTTTTAGGGGATAGATCTACCAACCTGGAGTGAAGCGAGGGATCGGATGACGTCCACGAGCAACGACGACGCGTACGGTGCTGGAACTTCGACGTCTACCCTCTGAACTTGTAGCGGCAGCGTGTAGGCGACGGACAGCGGCTGTCAGCGAGCTCCGGGGGCTGTCGGCGTCAGATCTGAGCGGTTGGATGAAAGCGCGGGCTGTTTTGCTGCCGTGAGTGTTGCGAAGATGGAGTAGGAGATGAAGTGGCCGTGGGGGCTGTTTTGCGTGAAGATGATGGCCTGGGGATGGTAGTTCTCGGCCTGGGGGGTGGGTTACAGGCCGTGGGAGGCTCTCTGGCCGTGGAGAAGATGGTGTGGGTGAGGAGATCTCGGAGAAGGAGGAGGAGCTCGGGCAGGGGTTTGGGTTGCGGCTGTGGAGAGGGGAAGTAGGGGAGAGAAGGGAGGAGGAGAAACTCGGGTTGGTTGTGTGGGGAAGGAGATGAGGCCGTGGGAGCTCGGCCTGTTGGGGGTTCTTGCGTGAATGGGGAGGGAGAAAAGTAGGGCTCGGCGGCTGAGTACCTAGGGTTCTAGGGTTTTAATAAGAGGGGGGGTAGGTGACGGCTGGAAATGATAGAAGCCCCTAGGTTTAAAAGGAAGGAGAACTAGGCTAGGGTTAGGATTTGTACGGTTACCCTAGAGGGGAGGAGATTTCGGCAAGGCACAGGGCTTGGGGAAAATTAAAATGCTAGGTTTTTTTTGTATAATATAACTTATAGGTTGCTGAGGTTGTGTAGGTTAGGGTTCTCTCTTAGGTAATTTGTTTATTAAAATAGGGTAGGGCTCATAGCTATATGCTTAGAATGTTGATGGCCTGGAGTTTCTCATGCCCACGTGAGCCTAGGTTTAAAAATCATATAGGAGGAGTGCGGCTGTGGAAAGTCTGTGGCTAGGGTTCTAAAAGTGTAGGGTTTTATAATTATATAGGAGTCTGTAGACTAGGTTGTTTTTTTTAAAAAAAAGTTGCGGCTGTGTGATGGCATGCACGTGGGGACCTGGGTCTAAGGTCCACATGTAAGGTTGGGGGGTTTTTTTGTACGGGTTAAAGGTGATGAAGGCCTGTGGGGTTTTTTTTTAATGTTTTAGTTATTAAAATTGTATACACGTTTTGCTAAAAGGGAAACAAGTAAGCACAGGTTTGTTTTTGACAAAAGAACTTACAGAACTCCCAAAAGATGACTAATTTTATACTTTAAAAAAATTATAAGGTAATAATGATTTAAGTGGGTTGAGCCCTCGACGTCCAAAAATTACAACGAAGGTACCGGAGCGTTCGTGCCTTCGAAAGGATCATGGATATGGGGTACGGTCGCGCGTCCGAACTACGGAACACAACAATAAAACCAAAATACGAAAATACTCATACAGAATAACATACGCACCAAAATATGTACGACCGGACAGTGGCCGTTACATCCTACCCACCTTAAAGAAAATTCCGCCCTCTGAATTCCAAACAATCACTGATCAGGGAACAGAAGTGGGTAACGCTCTCTCATCTCATCTTCTCTCTCCCAGGTGGACTCTCCTGGCGAGCCGTGTCGCCACATCACCCTAACAAGGTCGACAGTCTTGTTTCGGAGTGACTTTTGACGTCTGTCAAGAATCAGCACTGGCTGCTGATCATACGTCAGATCTGGGCGGACGGTGATCTCAGAGTAGTCAACAGCGTGAGATGGATCGCTGATGTACCGATGAAGCTGAGACACATGGAAGACGTCGTGAACACCTTCCAAAGATGGTGGCAAGGCTAAGCGGTATGCTACCTCGCCAACTCTCTCCAGAACGTCGAAGGGTCCGATGTATCTCGGGCTGAGCTTACCATGTTTCCCAAAGCGAATCACTCCGCGATTCGGAGAAATTTTCAGGAACACATGGTCTCCCGGCTGAAACTCCAGAGGACGCCGTTTAGCATCAGCCCAATGCTTATAACGGTCCTGGGCAATCCGAAGCTTGTCCCTGATATCTCGAACAACGTCCACAGCTTCGACAATCAACTCCGGTCCCAACAACTCTCTATCTCCAACGTCGTCCCAGCTCAGGGGCGAACGACACTTCCTTCCATAGAGAGCAGCAAAAGGCGCCATGCCAATGCTTGCATGATAACTATTGTTGTAGGAGAATTCCACCAGGTGTAGATGATCCTCCCACAAACCCTTGAAATCTAGCATGCAAGCTCTCAGCATGTCCTCCAGAATCTGAATGGTCCGCTCTGACTGGCCATCCGTCTGCGGGTGATACGCAGTGCTGAACTTCAGACTGGTACCAAGATTGGTCTGCAGACTGTTCCAGAACTGAGACGTGAACCTCGTATCGCGATCGGATACAATGCTCATAGGGACTCCATGCAAACGCACGATCTCCTACACAACAAATTCACATCACTATTGATACTAGAAAGGAAATACGAAAGGATGAGTCAGGTCATTACATCCATATACTTCCTAGCGAGTATTTCCGTGGATTGTCCTACTCGGAACGGTATGAAGTGCGTAGACTTGGTCAGTCGATCGACGATGACCCAGATTGCGTCATTCTGTTTGGTGCTCCGAGGTAAGCCGGTCACGAAGTCCATCGTGATGTGCTGCCATTTCCACTCAGGGATAGGCAGGGGCTGTAGTAGTCCGGCCGTGCGGTGATGTTCAGCCTTCACCTGCTGACACACCAGGCATTTGGCAACACTCCGTGCCACACTTCTTTTCATCCCGTGCCACCAGAAATTCCGACGAAGATCCTTGTACATCTTCGTACCTCCAGGATGAATGGAATAAGGCGAGCTGTGAGCCTCATTCATCAACTCCTCTCTGATATCTCCTGCAGGCACGCAGATCCTACTGCCATACCTCAAAGATCCATCCTCGTGAATCAGAAAATTTGTCCGGAGTCCGGCTTCGACTTGCTCCCTGATCTTCATCAACTTCGCATCACCAGCCTGAGCAC
Source organism: Scilla litardierei (assembly GCA_030789695.1). Lineage (NCBI taxonomy): Eukaryota > Viridiplantae > Streptophyta > Magnoliopsida > Asparagales > Asparagaceae > Scilla > Scilla litardierei. Next base: position 216,254,929 of record CM061141.1, on the reverse strand, counting down.
TCTTGATCCGATCAACAATCGTCGACTGAATCTGCATGCTCATCAACGACGAAGTGACTCCGGGAAGAACAGCTTCAACATCCATCTCTCACAAATCCTGCTGCAATCTCCACTCGGCTGTGAGAATCATCACCTCTAGCAGTCGGCTCAAGGCGTCCGGTACGACATTCACCTTCCCTGGATGATACTGAAGGTCGATGTCATAATCTGCCATCAACTCCAACCATCTGCGTTGTCTCATATTCAACTCCTTCTGAGTAAATATGTATTTCAAACTTTTGTGATCGGTGAATATCTTCACCTTCTCACTAAGTAAGAAATGACGCCAAATCTTCAGTGCGAATATGACAGCGGCAAGTTCCAAATCATGGGTTGGATAGTTCTTCTCATGAACTTTTAACTGTCGCGAAGCATACGCGACCACATGGTTGTGCTGGTGCAAAACACAACCAAGTCCCTTCCCCGATGCATCACAGAAAATCTCAAAGCCTCCGATTCTGTCCGGAATAGCTAAGATCGGTGCAGTTGTCAGTCTCTCCTTCAAGGTGCTGAAAGCCTGTTCACAAGATTCTGACCAACCGAACTTGACATCCTTCCGAGTCAATCTCGTCATTGGCTCCGCTATCCTCGAGAAATCCTTGATAAACCTGCGGTAGTAGCCAGCCAATCCGAGAAAACTCCTGATGTCCGAAGCCGATCTCGGTGTAGGCCAATCACTGACTGCTCTGACCTTCTCCGGATCCACTGAGATGCCGGCTCCTGATACTACATGTCCAAGAAATGCAATTCTGTCCAGCCAAAATTCGCCTTTGCTGAACTTCGCATATAGTTGATGATGGCGGAGCGTCTCCAATACCAATCTCAAATGTTCTGCATGCTCTTCCTCGCTCCTCGAGTACACCAGGATGTCAACTATAAAAATCACCACGAACTTGTCGAGGAAGTCGTAAAAGATGAGGTTCATGAGATTCATGAACACAGCAGGAGCGTTGGTCACACCGAATGGAATGACAACGAACTCATAGTGCCTGTACTTGGTCTGGAAAGCTGTCTTGGGCACGTCATCCTTCTTGACTCTGACTTGATGGTATCCGCTCCGAAGATCCAGCTTCGAGAACACCTTCGATCCACCAAGCTGATCGAAGATATCGTCAATACGGGGCAGCGGGTACTTGTTCTTCACAGTGATCTGATTCAGCTCCCGATAATAGATACACATCCTCCTCGATCCGTCTTTCTTCTTCACCAGCAAGACGGGTGCACCCCAGGGAGACACGCTGGGATGAATAAAACCTTTCTATAGCAGCTCGTCCAACTGCTTCCTCAGCTCCTCTAGCTCAGCAGGAGCCATACGGTAGGGTGCCTTAGAAATCGGTTGAGCTCCTGGCATCAGATCAATGCCGAACTCCAACGCTCGATCAGGCGGCAAATCGAAAATGTCCTCAGGGAAGACATCCTCGAAGTCTCGCACTACAGCTGGCTTCTCCGGCTCTGCTATCATGGATGCGACTGTCAATCTGTATGGCTAGGCCCGGAACTTGACAGGTCCAAGCGAACGTCCTCCGCTGACGAACTCAAACACTTGGGGGCCAGGAATTTCAAACACCACTTTCTTCCGGTGACAGTCGATCGTGGCGTAGAAAGCTCCTAACCAATCAATGCCGAGGATCGCATCGAAATTGGGTAGGTCGTGGACGCAGAAATCTGCATACAATTCGTGTCCACTAACCACCAATGGGCAAGGTCTACAACCAAGTGCAACCTTCACCACACCATTCCCAGTCGTGATGTTCCAACACTTGGGAAGTGTGTAGGTGGGAATCGAGTATTCGACTACGAACTTCCGTGACAGGATGCACATGGAAGCTCCAGAGTCGAACAGGGTCAGGGCGGGGTGAGAAGAAACTAGGATAACACCTAAGGGGTACAAGCATCTATATCAAACAAGGAAACTAACTAATCAAACATAAATACAGAAAAGTAAAGACTAGGTCAAGGGTTACCTGCGATCACGTCGTCATCAACTTCAGCCTCAACGGCCGTCATGGTGTAAGCTCGACGCACTGGGGGTTTGGCCTGCTGAAAGGCTCGCTCCTGCGATACCAGAGGTGGTCCTCGCTGTCCAGGTGTAGGAACTGGTCTCTGATCGGGTCCAGTGCAGGCGCTGTCCACTGAACCGGTCCAGGTGCTCCAACAGTCATAGGTCGAGAACCCTGGGGGCAGTCCCTCGCAACATGAGCAGACGATCCACAAACCAAACACTGATTCAGCATCTTCCTACAGTCCTTCTTCAGATGGCCAAGCTTGCCGCAGAAGTGGCAAGTCAGCTCAGCTCGGCTGAAAACAGGTGCAGCTGGCCTCTTGAACTGGGTGGTCTGGACTGGACGTACACCAGGCCTAGGTGCACTCCTCTGCATCTCCATCGGGTGCTTGCCCGCCTGTCGGGCCTTCTTCAGATTGGCCACGTGCTCCTGATTCTTCGCAGCCACCAGAACATCCTCATGAGTAGAAAAAGTATTCCTGGACATCACACTCTGAATGTCCAGGTCCAAGCCCTGCAGGAAACGGTGTGCACAGTCCTCAGGTTCCTTCACCATGGCAGGGGCATAGCGGCTCAGCATAGTGAACTCCGCCTCGTACTCGTCAACGGTCATGGTACCCTGCTCCAGATTGATTAAGCGACTCTCCATCATTCGCTTCACCGACTTGGGAAAATATTGTGCGTCAAATCTCTTGCTGAAGGTATCCCATGAAATCGGCTTGGTCAGCCTAGCCTCCTCTGCAGTCCACCATAAGCATGAAATCGGCTTGGTCAGCCTAGCCTAGCCTTCACCAACTGCGGGCATTATCAGTCAACTGCTTCCTCGCAAGATCCACCCATTCATCTTTATGGATTCGGGCAAGGCCCAAATCATCCTCAGTGCTCTGACGCCACTCTTCGGCCGCTAGCGGGCCCTCTTGTCCGAAGAAACTCTTCGGACGCATCTCTCTGAACTGCTTGGCTCCAGGAGCTGGTGCAGCTGGTGCAGCTGGCGCAGCTGGTGCAGCCTGGCGTCCCTGCTGGACTAGATGATGCTGAACCTCTAGCATATCTCTCATAACTCCCAGCATCTGGCGGATGTCGTCCTCTCCGCCTCCAGGAGCTCCGGTTCCAGTTCCGGCTCCGGTCCCGTGTCGGGTGATGCGTCTTCCGGACATCCTGCAAAAGAGAAAGAAAGCCCGAGTTAATCCCGTGTATACGATTACTCTAGATGTTTGGCTAATGATAAATGTTCTCATTATTTTGAATTTCGCAGTTGCAAGTGACCTGCATGGGCCACCACTAAAACCTGTAACGCCTCGCTGCCCAAAAGACACCGGAAGCGAGAGCGTTACGCGGTCCGCTTGAACTGGAGCGGCGAAGCTCGAGTTCAATAAGCGTCTGTGATTAAAACACAGATGAGGTCCTTGTAACTACCATTCAGAAATATTAAGAAACACATCCAGAAAAGATAAAGCCACATCCAGAATAATGTTCGTACACAGAGTTTAACAATGCCACAGCTGGGATAAAAGTAGCAACAAGGAAAGTAACGTACTCGAAAGTAACTACAACGACTAAAAAGAACTAAGAAAGCAGTAAAGGCGTCGGGGTCCACTAGTCCTCTGCTGGGAGAGGCACTGCGTCAGGTGCGAACTCCTGACTCTCCAACTCTGTCGTCTCGTACGGGTCCTCCTGGTACTCAAGCTCTGAACCTGACATACATCCACAAACATGAATGTATGTCAGCTAGGGGTCTGCAAGAAAGAGTTAGCATCCCAAGGCGAAGTATATAACAAGCATATGAAATTTAGAAGCATCATTAAAATTAAAAGAAACGACTGCAGCAATTAACATTTAACAATTACATAGCAGAAAGAAACAATCCTAGCATGCAGTTCTAGTCAATGGCAAGTGTAAAGTTAGGTTCTCAGAGTTTGTTAGCATTTCAATATTCACGAAGACCAAGTTAGCGTTACAATGACCATGTCAAGACTTCACATCTAATCTAGGGTTCTCGCCTTTAGGTCGTGATGAGAAGGTCGTTCCTCTCACGGGGGCTTACCGTGATTGACACTAACCCACCGCGTTGGGTGGTGCTCTTGAGGAGAGTACCTTTCATACGCCTAGTGGCCGCTCAACCCTAACCCCACCCAAAAGTTTTGCCGGAACACGAGCCGGCCTAGTCGACTCACACGACATCACGATATCACGTTACCGCCTTCGAGGCGCACGATTTCACGATGTCCATATAATTAATCATGTCAGGACTCACTGAATTCCATTGTTATCAATATTAGTGTTTTATGGTGACAGTTCTACAAAACGGAAACGGGTCGAACGACCGGTTCCGTAATTTCAAATAATGACGATTTTGTCCTTTTTGTTCAACTTGCTACAGAAACAATTTCTTTCTCTAGTTGTTTAAATTGGGGATATATCGTATGATATACCGTTGGATCCCAATTTTCGTCCTAGTCATTATGGTGTCAGTTTTGTACATCATTTCACGTCTAAATTTTGAGTTACACAGCAAAACAGGAAGGCGGCGTAAACGTGCCGAAACTTCTAAAAATCATAACAAATTATATACTTGCATGTTTTTGGCGTTCTTGGTGTCGTTGGATTCGTCTCGACGAATACTATGATGTGGGAGGTTCGGTTCGCTGTTTTGGCAGAAAATAAAATCAGAATTGGCGTTTTTCAGTTCAGGTCAGATTCGCAAAAACTCCTACGACGTCTAATCAACATGTTTTATTATGTTTCTCTACTTTACGGTGGGGGTTATGAGTTTTAGGGGATAGATCTACCAACCTGGAGTGAAGCGAAGGATCGGATGACATCCACGAGCAACGACGACGCGTAAGGTGCTGGAACTTCAGCGTCTACCCTCCGAACTTGTAGCGGCAGCGTGTAGGCGACGGACAGCGGCTGTCAGCGAGCTCCGGGGGCTGTCGGCGTCAAATCTGAGCGGTTGGATGAAAGCGCGGGCTATTTTGCTGCCGTGAGTGTTGCGAAGATGGAGTAGGAGATGAAGTGGCCGTGGGGGCTGTTTTGCGTGAAGATGATGGCCTGGGGATGGTAGTTCTCGGCCTGGGGGTGGGTTGCAGGCCGTGGGAGGCTCTCTGGCCGTGGAGAAGATGGTGTGGGTGAGGAGATCTCGGAGAAGGAGGAGGAGCTCGGGCAGGGGTTTGGGTTGCGGCTGTGGAGAGGGGAAGTAGGGGAGAGAAGGGAGGAGGAGAAACTCGGGTTGGTTGTGTGGGGAAGGAGATGAGGTCGTGGGAGCTCGGCCTGTCGGGGGTTCTTGCATGAATGGGGAGGGAGAAAAATAGGGCTCGGCGGCTGAGTACCTAGGGTTCTAGGGTTTTAATAAGAGGGGGGGTAGGTGACGGCTGGAAATGATAGAAGCCCCTAGGTTTAAAAGGAAGGAGAACTAGGCTAGGGTTAGGGTTTGTACGGTTACCCTAGAGGGGAGGAGATTTCGGCAAGGCACAGGGCTTGGGGAAAATTAAAATGCTAGGTTTTTTTTTGTATAATATAACTTATAGGTTGCTGAGGTTGTGTAGGTTAGGGTTCTCTCTTAGGTAATTTGTTTATTAAAATAGGGTAGGGCTCATAGTAATAGGCTTAGAATGTTGATGGCCTGGAGTTTCTCATGCCCATGTGAGCCTAGGTTTAAAAATCATATAGGAGGAGTGCGGCTGTGGAAAGTCTGTGGCTAGGGTTCTAAAAGTGTAGTGTTTTATAATTATATAGGAGTCTGTAGACTAGGTTGTTTTTTTTTAAAAAAAAGTTGCGGCTGTGTGATGGCATGCACGTGGGGACCTGGGTCTAAGGTCCACATGTAAGGTTGGGGGGTTTTTTTGTACGGGTTAAAGGTGATGAAGGCCTGTGGGTTTTTTTTTTTATGTTTTAGTTATTAAAATTGTATACACGTTTTGCTAAAAGGGAAACAAGTAAGCACAGGTTTGTTTTTGACAAAAGAACTTACAGAACTCCCAAAAGATGACTAATTTTATACTTAAAAAAAATTATAAGGTAATAATGATTTAAGTGGGTTGAGCCCTCGACGTCCAAAAATTACAACGAAGGTACCGGAGCGTTCGTGCCTTCGAAAGGATCGTGGATATGGGGTTCGGTCGCGTGTCCAGACTACGGAACACAACAATAAAACCAAAATACGAAAATACTCACGGAATAACATACGCACCAAAATATGTACGACCGGACAGTGGCCGTTACAGAGCAGTCTAAGAAAAAACTCCCCAGCAGCTACAGAGGGCTCCTTCCTCTCCTCTGCTCTCTCTCTCGTCTCCTCCAATGGCTCCAGAAGTGTGGCAAACTCCTCCAGAGCCTTGCCAATAAGCTCACGAGCATGTCGGATGTGTCTATACCCAAGTGGGGTCCCAAATCGCTCCAAAATCCCTGAAAACTCACAAAACACTACGAAACTCGAATATATCGTCAGAAATACAATATCGTAGTAAAAAGTGGGATTTGGATGCGAAAATGATATGGAATGCCATGAAATGATGGTAAGAAAATCGTGGAAAATATGGACACATCAAAATCCCCCAAGCTTAACTCTTACACGAATAATCGGAACGCCGGGAGGGAAAACAAAAAGAAATAAGAAAATGAAAATAGAAAGAGAGGAAAAGTAAAAAGGAAAATGAGAGGAGAGTGCTAGGGATGATCGGTTAGATCTTGGGTCTAAATAATATATCACGATGCTCTGAATGATAAACATACATGCTACTGGTAATTTCTAGATTTACAAATCATGACTAGCATGTAGTGCAGGCAAAGAATAGGGATCTACTGAAATAACGCCATCAAATCATATCAATCTCATGCAATCCCCAGAGTCTAGTATAAAGAAGTTGTCAACGCCCTTTTCAATCACAGATACACGAGGAGCATAAACAGATCACACAACATGCAATAGAGAATAGAAAAATATCATGCCATTCAGATATTCATTTCGATTCATGAAAAATCTCCAAAAACTAAAGCAATTCGTAAGGTTTAGGTGTTATTAAATCTCCCCGTTATGCACCGTCTCCACTCTAATGTCATGCGCACTCATGTGATCAATTGGTTTACCCCCCCCCCCCCCCCCCCCAGCTTATCTTGAGGCGTCGCATCTAAGAATATGATATGGAATTTTTCTCTTTTCTTCCCAGAATAAATGATAGCTTCTAATGAAATGATATAACACAGTATTTATTCATTTTCTTTCTGTTTCTTTTCTTTTTCACATATGAATATATACACATTTTTTTCTTTTTTTTTATTTTTTTTCATTTAGAAGGTATGCTTTTTCCTTTTGGGTTTGGGAAGTGATATGCGGTAAAGATATCTGTGGGGGTGTAACCAAATATAAATAGATATGTGGAGAAGGAAAATAGTAAGACTCTTAGTTCACTCATAAGAGGGTGCACGACGGTTTGATAAAATAAAACCCTAACTAAACTCATAGATAGCATGGATATTTTCACATCTTTAAATGAATACTGAAAAAGGCATACAGTAAATAGTACCATAGCAGCAGGCATGCAATCAGAAGTGAACAAGATAAAAACGGATACTCCAAGTGTTCTAGTGATGCGTGAACCTAGGTGCATTTTCCAACATAGATCATACTAGATACTAATTCATGCATTCGATTTTCAATTGATTTCAGGCATTAAATCAGATAGATCAGCAAAAGAAATGCATGCACATAGATAGTAAAACTGAAATTTACCCTAATAGCATGTCATCGAAAGTGAGCATCGTAAAAACTAATAAGGCTACGAGAGATATCATCATGCGGAACATCCTTAGAAAATAAAGAAAGAAAGGCGGAGAAAAGAGGAAAATAAAGAAAAAGGATGCATGCATGGTGAAAATAGAAAATATGATGCAAAATGAGAAAAAGGAAAACGTCGTGAAAAAGTGGTGGAAAAGTGAAATAAAAACTGAAATAAGGAAGGAAACTGTAAAAGAAAAAATCAAAGATAAAGCGGTAGCGCTCATCCCCCAAGCTAAACCTAGCAGTGTCCTCACTGCTAAGAAAACGCTCGTGAGCGGGAGATGATGCTAAAGGGGTGGGGTGGGTGGGAATGAAATAAAGACTGTGCAAAAGGAAAAGCAAATAAAAACATGGAATGATGCAATGCAAAATGAGATATGATGCATGGGTGGCACCTCTCCCAAGCTGTGAAAGTGTAAGGCCCCGTACAGACAGATGTGCACAAAATAAATAGGAGAGGTAAAAGGCAGGTAAGGACGACATCAAGCAGAGGCACCACCCTCTGGGGGTGGTGATGGGTCCCTCTGATGTGGACCAGGAGTGGTGGGTGGAAGGTCTGGCTGGGACTCATGAGGAGGGCTGGTGGTGAGATCAACAGTGGCAGTGGAGGGCTCAGCAGAATGTAATACTAGGGCAGACAGTGGATCTAATGTGACAGACGACTCAGAAGTGGTAGAAACAGGCTCTGCAGAAGCCTGAGAAAGTGAAGCACTGAGTGGTGCAGAGGGGGTCACAGTGTCTGGCTTGGGTGGCGGAGCATGTGCAAGGATGACAGTAGGTGGGCCACGATACCGCAGCAGGTCTATAATAGAAGTCAGGTCCGACTCAACTCTAGATCGATGTGTCGCCTTCGCGAGTAAAAAGTCCTCGAAATCCCGCCGTAAGCGGGAAGTCGACTCCTCTAATGCGGTCAGGCGAGCGTCTGAAGTACGGGAGTCGGGTGGAGGGCGGGGGAAGTGTCTGTGAGTCACCACTCTCATGAATCGGTCCCACGCAACTGATGCACGGTGCCTAGCATGGAAAGTAGAGAGGTTGAGCTCGAAGTCAACTCGGAAACGACGGAAGAAAGAGATGTCGTCTTCACAGTGGTGTGGACAGACGTCGAGACACTCTCCGTGAAAATGGCCGCTGATGAGGGGGAAAGGGTGGCTGAAAGTGGAATCTCATGTCCTAAGGATAGAGGAAGTGAAGCTATCAGGTCGCTGAGAGGAGGAAGAGTAGGGGCAGGATCGTGCACGTGAGAATCAAGATCTATTGGGACGTCAACAAAAGGTATATCGGTGCCCTCTGGCACCGATACAGTGGTCGAAGAAATCTGAGTCTCGGGGCAAGAGGTGAAGACAGTCCCTGAGGACTCGACTGTGGTGGAGATGGTGGATACAATGGTGGTCGAAGAGGCGGCTCCAGAAGATGATGGATGAGCAGGTGAGACAGGGAGACTGGCAACTAATGCAGCTATGTCATGCAGCTCGAACACCGGGGAGCGTGGGTCCCGGTCATCGGCTGCTACCTCGACCGATGCTCCGGGAGGCTCGAGTACGTGTATGGCGGGGAGTGGCTCAACTCTAGGAAGCATCCAGTTAAGCAGGACATCTGGGATGTGTGTGAGGTGAGGGGTGGGGAGTACCATGTGGGGGATATGGTGGGTGCCTACGAGATATAGCCAGTGACAATCCCCGTATGGTCGGATAATGTGCATATGCTCGAGCACGCCAATGGTCAAGCGTATCGGGCCAACGGGGTGGTGAAGGTCAGCTGGAATGGGAATATCAAGCATCCTAGCAAAAATAGTGAAGAAGCCACCGTAGCTAGGTAGTGGCTTTCTGGTAAAGGCGGTGACACAACCAGTGGGCTGCGTCAGAGAGCATGAAGGGTCGCAGAGAGCCGTCAGGGTGGAATCGAAGAGGCCGGGTCATACCCATAAGATGGGTAAGCTCAGGGAGAGACATGGTCCTGACCTCAGGTCTACAGAAAAGGGTGGAAGCTAGGTGCCGCTGAGCGTAGCGAAGGCATGGGTGCACGATGCACGATGCCTTCGCCCGACAAGGGTGATACTGTGGAATACCAGAAATGTGCTCCCAAAAAGCTCGAGCATCAAAAGAGTCAACGTCAAATAGGGGGGAAAGGCTGCTCTGGGCTCGGGTACGGCAGGGAAGTGAAAATACTCCCGGCTCATAGCAAATGTGATAGTGCAGTCGTGGTCCAGGAGGCGGAAGGTGATGTCGTCACCTGCTGGGGTGAAAGCAAGGGAGACGAGAGCCTCTAGTGCTATGTGGGTACAGGTGGGAGCGTGTACACCGAGGAAACGGTCGAAACCGATCGCTCGGCACAAGTGGTGTGCTCCCTGGAGGAGTCCGAGGGATCTAAGGGCGGGCACGTCTATGAAAACCGTAGGTACGAGACGACGCTGAGAGAGCCTAAAAAAGTGCTCTCGGTGTGCGTTGTCTCGGAACGTGATGCCATATGTCGGGAGACGTGCAGGCATGGCATCCTAGAGGGTGCGGTGTGTGGGGGTGATGAAGTAGAGGCAGTGCATGGTGCTGTGGTGGGGATAGGATTTGTGGTGGGGATAACGGCGGTCGTGACAGGTGTGGTCGTGGCCGGAGATGTGGTAGAGGGGGTGGTAGCAGTGGAGGTAGTGGTGGATGTGGTGAGAGTAGTGGAGGTAGTGGTGGATGTGGTGGTATGTTGGACACGACGCTGGGGTCGGGAAGAGGAGGCGCCAGACGACAGCCTCTTCCCACGAACGGGGGATGTGGTGGATCCGCGTGTTCGAACCATCGTGTCTACGGTATATAAAATAAATGAGGGAACGAGTGTACAGTATATGCGGAGAATGCGAACGCTGCGAGTGCCCAAAAGATCCCCCAATCTATCCTCACAGCTGCTACTGACGTAATCAGAGAGTACCTGCAATTGAAAACGGTCAAAACGTCAGATAATAGATTTAAAATGTACGATACGCAGAATTTTAGGTTACTCGACCGAGCAGTGCTACTGCTCGGTCCGAGTTGTGCTACTCGGTCGAGGGAAGTGACCGAGCAGTATCACTACCCGGTCCGTGCCCTAGGGCACAGTCGACCGGAATTTGGGGTGGGAATTTGAGCGGGAGAATCGGGGGCCAGTGGGGTAGGCAGGGGAAATAGAAAAAAAGGCGTGGTGGGGGTTTTGGGGAGGGCGGGTCGGCGGCGCCGCCAGCAGCGTTGGCGCCGCCGACGGTGCCGTCGACTATAGAAGGTAAAAGGGGGAAAGAGAGGGGAGGGGCGGAGAGATAGAGAGGGAGAAAGAGAGAGATAGGGGAGAGGGGCTGACCGGAGGTGGCGGCACGGTCGACGGCACCGACGACGGTGCGGGAGGAGGAAGACGGCGGGGGGGTTGAACGAGTAGTGAGTGAGAGAGGGAGCTCGGGGGGAAGTTTAGAGTAAAAGAAATTTTTTAGATTAGGTAAAAAACTTTAACTATGGTGATTTATAAGTGTGTTGGATTATTACGACCCAACTCGACTCTGTCCGAGCAGCTAGGCTGCTCGACCGAGTGAAAACCGAATTTGACAAAATTTTGATGCAAAATACTCCCTTGTCTGCTAGACCGAGCAATGTGGTGCTCGGTCTGAGTCGATTCCTACTCGGGCCGAGCCAATAATAATCTGGTCGGGTTGGCAGAGTGATGATTTCTCCTCAACCTCAAAATCCTGTAGCACTCGACCGAGCAATGAGTTGCTCGAACCGAGTCTATTTCTACTCGGACCAAGCAGGAAGCTGCTCGGGCCGTGTAGGAGACACAGCTTTCCCTCCTTTTCGTGTCTGAACTGCTCGACCGAGCAGTGAAGCTGCTCGGTCGAGTTTCCTGTGTCTCCTGTCTCCTCTTATTTTTCTTTGGTTTTCTTCCCAAATCTTCGAATCTGATGCTCTCCTCTAGCTTCCTTCCGTTTATAATGTCGATATGCATGCCCCCACTTGTCCATCCTATACAAAAGACGAACTCATCAAATTTTTGTGATTTTTATGGTTATACTCAAAAACATGAAATAAAAAATAAAAATAAGAAATTGAAAAAGAAATTCCAAAATCTAAGAAATTGGGTTGCCTCCCAATAAGCGCTCGTTTTCAGTCATGAGCTCGACTCCCTCAAATATATCAGCCCTCATTTGGTGCGCGCGGTGGTCGCGTGTCAATCTTCGTGATGGTGCAATCCGGCGGCATTTGATTTCCGCCTACTTCAAGATTCTCCTCCACGTAACATATGGCCTCCGGTTCTTTGTGATTAGGGGAATAAAGTTGAAATTCCTCATCCAATACTCGGATGTATGCATCGACCGCTTTGTGGTAGGTTGGTGATCGCTCCGGGACGTACACCCAAAGAACGGTTGTAGTTTTACCGCAAGCGCACGGTATAGCGGCGAGCGGGATATCGAACACAGGGAGGACGAATGACCGTGCTTGCTCCTAATCAACCTGGCTATTTAAGAATAGGGAGAATTGCCTTGGGCGATCCTGTCACAATCGTCAGACAAATATGCAAAATATCAAATCAAATAAAGAACGTCTAGGGAATGGGGAATCCCTGCTACTCACCGTATTTCATAAATGTGGTTCGTTGGTATCAAAATCGCTAGAATGAGAATTTGGATGAACTAGTTGTAACTAAATGTGGAACCAAGCTCATGCTCTCGCGCTGTTGCTGGTCTATAGCTATCCTAGGGTCGGGTCCAATCTCTTGCAAACCCTAGCCTAGGAAAGCTAGCATTAGGATCAACATCATCGTCCAATCGTGCACCGAGCCCAATCTCTTGCAAACTCGGTCCACAATCTAAATTAGGATAGTTCCTACCTGTCCAATCTCTTGCAAACGGGTATCGGCACGGAATTGCAACCGGAGATCCTAGTATCGGTCCAATCTCTTGCAAACCGATACTTCGAAAATCCGACTCCAACCCAATTCGGATTTCTAGGGCTTCCTATCAAATTGGGATCCAATCTCTTGCAAATCCCAATTGATATGAATACCTAGCTATCCGTAGTAATTCGATCCCAATCTAATCCCTAATAGCTATTCTAGCTCAATTTCTTCCAATTCAACACAAATAGGAAATAGGGCTTGTAGGGTTCATCCCCACGCCCCAAGACGTGGAGACTACTCACAAATCATAGCAATAGCACAAAAATAATCAATGAAATAGGCAATGGAATTCATCACAACAATGATATAAACAATAAAAATAGAGTTTTTGGGGAAGAGAGATGCAAACCAATGTAGATCTTCAATTAATCCAACAAAATCCAAGTATTTTTCTCTTCTCCAATCACAATTAAAAACTAAAAAGTAATCTCAAAAAGCTGCAAAAAATCTGAGAGATAGCCCCCAAAACTAGGGTAAAAACAGGGCTTAAATAGCCCCAAAAATCGTCCAAAAATCCTGACCAAAACGCCCCTGCACAGCCTGTTTTCCGCAAATTTCGCTACAGGCAGCGCATCGCACTCGGCCGAGTGACAAATGTCGCTCGGCCGAGTGAAAACCCTGTAAATTTTCCAGTAAGTCGGGGCTTTCAGGGGTCTTCAGTTCGGAGGCGGCTCGGCCGAGTGAGTTGTCATCACTCGGCCGATGGCTTCACTGCACTCGGGCGGACGTGGTTTGCCACTCGGCCGAGTGGGTCTTCTGAAGCTCAGGTGGCCGAAAAACAGAAACTTCGATATTCTGGAGGGGCTTCGTCTAGGCGCCACTCGGGCGGACGTGGGATCGTCACTCGGCCGATGTGGTCTCCGTCGCTCGGCCGAGTACACATGGAAATCGTGTCTGAACGGGTCGGCCGAGCAGTGTCTCGCTGGTCGGCCGAGTGGCTCCTCCACTCGGCCGAGTGGGACACAAAAAATGCCCATTCTGCTTATTTTGGCCTCCTCGTCGCTCCTGCGACGTCCATTCTTCTTCCGCTCCTCTCCAACAGCAAAATACCCCTCGGGGAGGTCGTCGGTGGCCGTCTAGAGTAAGCGCATCTCGAGATCACTCCTAATCGCGCCAAATCACCTGAAATGCGACAAAAACAACAAATCGTGAAAAGCATCGCAATATCGTCGATATATCGTGAAAAACATGATTTGGGCGATCAAAATGGCATGCAAACATGCGGGAAAAAGGTGTAAAATAAGGAGTGATCAAAATCCCCCAAGCTTGCCTCTTACTCGTCCTCGAGGAAGATAAGTAAAAGGCGAACCCGGTGGATTCGGAAAACGAAAACGGCGAAAAAACGAAAAAAAATGAAAAACGAAGAAGAATGAAAACGAAATGAAAATAAAGAAAGAAAGAAAGAAAGAAGCGAAGAGGTAGGATGCTAGATCATTTTCTCAGGACGTGGGTTTCACTTACTCTTATAGCATGCACCGAATGAGAAATACATGTCAAAGAATCTTATTTTGATATCATAGTATAATAGTGCAAGTAGAAAATAGAAAACCCACGAACAATGATATAATCATGAGAAACGGAATAATTCTAAAATTAACATCGTCTGAATCATTTAAAGCGGTATACAAATCACAGATCACACACTTTTCAATTGAACGCTTTCTATCTGGAGTATAAGAGTATCACACTATAGAATAGAGAGAATAGAAAAGTATGGATTTCATGAAATGAACGCTAGGCTTAGATTTCTGGATTTCGTAAAGCTAGAAACAATCTCACCGAGTATAGAATATTACTTAGCCTAGGTTGTCGTGCAATGTCAAGTAGTCACTCTCTCACACATCAATGGATCCCCTCCCCCAAGCTTATCTATAAGCGTGGTGGCACAAAAATATTTACATCCCCATTTTTATATAGCTCCAAAAGCAACGAAGAGAAAGAAGAAAGAAAGAAAGTGAGATGGGATCTTTTATTGAGGATTTTTCCTCTTTTCTCTTTCTCTTTTTTTTTTTGAAATAAGCAATATATACACAATGATCCCAACTCAGAGAGAGATAATGATATACAAGAATGTTTTTCTCTCTTTTATTATTATTTTTTTTTAGAAGAAGGGATTTGGAGCTAGGAATTAATAGCGGGGGAAATGCCATATAATAGAATCACTAAGGGGAGATTCACCAATGATTTTAAAAGTAGAGAAATGATGTTCAAGATTTGTGGAGAAAGAAATAAATGTAACTCTCGGTTCACTCTATAAGACATGCACAACAACTTCAGCAGGGTAATCTAATCTACTCAGTTTCGATCACAAAAAAGCTAACTAATCCAGATATATCATAGCTAACATCATTCAATCATCCTGAAGTGAAGTGTACAATTCATGCATGTAGAAGTGATAAAGGAAAAGAAATCGGTACTCCAGATATAGGCATTCAATGCGTGAATCTTGGTGTGTTTTCTGTGATAGCATACGTATGAATATTCGGACTCAGCTAATAATAAAATTTCATCCATTTTCATGTGGAAAAAGTGTGGGTTACTATTTCTAAATGCAAAGCAAGTCATAGCATATGATATCAGAAATAAAATCTAAGACGTGACAAATATAGCATGCATATAGAATAAGCTAACTCCACGTAGACATCATCACAGAAAATTCATCTCTAGCATGAGATAAAAAAAAGAAAGAAATAAAGATAAAAGGAAAATAAAACTATGCAATGCGGCACACAGAAAAAATAAGAAAAACGTGATGCATGGTAAAATGAGAAAAAATGATAAGTGAAAATAAGTGCAAAAGCGGAAAGTGGCGTGAAAACTAAAATAAAGGTGGCAAAACGAAAAAGAACGTGAGAACTCACTCCCCCAAGCTAAACTGCACAGTGTCCTCAATGTGCAAAGTGTGGCACACAGAGAGACAAGTAATGAGAGGGGCAAGTGAGGATGCATGCATGATGGAAAGAAAAAAAAGATAATAAAATGAAAAATAAATAAATGAAAATATGATGCGGACATGATGCATGCACAGATAGGAGTGATACATAGATATAAGTGGCACCAAAAACTCTCCCTCTCTCCAAAAAAAATATATAAAGATATGATCAAAAAGAGAATCCCAAAATAAGTGAGGGGAGGGGGGGAACAGATAGTGCAACAGGACCCAGCAGAAACGGGCAGCACAACGGCAAAAGGAATCGATGGCATCAAGGGTGCCTAGGAAGGTGGTGCTGCGCCGTCTCCGTCCTGAGGCGGAGGTGGTGGTGGTGGTGGTGTAGGCTGCTGAGCTGGGGTGGGCGTGGAAGTGGAAGCAGGTCTAGTGTGTGTGGAAGTGTGTGTGGGAACCTGCTGGGTGGGTGGGGGTACGCGCGGGAGACGCTCTAAGATCTGTGTCAGGCAGTAGTGGATCTGAGGGATCAGGTCAAAGCGTCCAGCCATCGTAGAGACGGTGGAGGACAGGGTCCTAAGGTCAGCTCTAAGACCACTCACCGCCAACTCAAGAGCACGTATGCTCTGCAGTACAGTGTCAGGCAGGGGTGGTGCAGAGGGACGCACCGGTCTAGGCTGCGCAGGGCGGGGCTGGCGTACGCGAGTGGAGTATGTAACGGGCTTAGCAGGGAAGGGGACAAAAGGTGCCGCGCCAGCAAATGTGGGCCTGGCCTCAGTGTGAGGCCGGGACACCGGCTGGTGAGAAGTAGAGGCAGCGGCAGCAAAGGAAGCGTGCAAAAGTGGCAACGAGGTGGCAAGAGAGGTCAGTGGCCCAGAAGTGTGGACAGACGCCACGACGCTCTCGGAGAATACGGCGGCTGTGGAGACAGAGGACTCTACCGCTGGGGCGGAACTGTGTGGACCAAAAGGCGCAATCCCAGCGGAGATCATGCTAGCCATGGTCTCCACGACCGCGGAAAACGAGGGCTCTCCACTCTCGACAAAGGTCGGCGGGCGCTCGGGGAGTGCGGAGCAAAGAGGCTCCACGGACAGAGGGCCAGAGGTGGCAGCGGGAGTGGTGGGGACAGCCTCGGAAGTGGTGACAGCGGTGGAAGTGGGCTCAGCAAAAGTACTCTCGACACTGACAGAGGTGGGGACAGGAGTGTCAGGAGCAGCGGAAACGACTGGTATGGGCTGAGGGGCCACAGGGTCGACAGGGTCGGCAGCAGGCTCGGCAGGGTGTGCAGCAGGGTCTGCGGGGGCAGCCTGGGCAGCGTGGGCAGCGTGGGCCTGCTCGGCCTCCTCGGCCTCGAGCACGTAGGCGGCGGGGATGAGAACATCCATCGCCGGGACCCAGTCAACGTGGGCAGGTGCAATCAGAGTCCGAGCAGGGCTCGGGAGAATCATGTAATCGGCCCCATAAGGGCCGTGCAACCAGACCCAGTGACGCTCACCATGCGGACGAAGCATCTTCATCCGGGCCATAACGTCTATCGACAGAGAAGTGGGGCCCGATACTCGCCGCAGGTTGTCAGGTAGGTCCTCACCGGTCATCATGGTAAGCAGGGTGATCAGACCGCCGCAGCATATCGGTGAGCGAGCGCCCACCGACACAATGATACGGTCTAAAAACCAAGCCGCAATGTCGATCACGACGGCGGGGACAAGCTCGTGTCCATCCCTAGATAGAGCTCTGGGACGTGTCATCGCATAGAGCATGTAGAGCTCTGGCGTAGACATCGTGCCCGGCTCATATCTGGCCAAAAAGGTGGTCGCCATAAGGCGCTGGGCAATACGTAGGCAGGGGTGGACAATGGCCGAGGCCTTGGCCCTACTAGGGTCAAAGGCGGCGTGGTGGCCTGTAATCCGGGCCCAAAAGGCACCGGCGTCGAAGGAAGGTGGGGGGATGTGGGTAGGGCCGTAACCACGATCGGCTCCGGGGACTGCGGGCCATGAGAAGAACGCTCTCATCATATCGAGAGTGACCTGGCACTCTCGATCCATGAACCTGAATGAGCATCCCTCATCGGTCCGGGCAATCGAACTCAAAACCTCAAGTGTCGGGCGGGTGAACGTGTCCGCCGACACCTGAAGGAAGTCACGCCAACCCACATTGTCGTACAACGTGAGTATCCCCTCTAGTACCCCCAGGCGTCCTAGGTCAGTGAGGTGTGCAAACCTGGAGGGTACGATCGAGCGCTGGGAAATACGGTCGAAGACGGCGCGGTGTGCGTCGTCTCGGAATGTAATCCCGAGCGGCCCGACCAGTGGAGCCGGTGGTGGTGGCTGTGCAGCGGCGGGGAGTGGCTGTGCGGGCTGTGCGGGCTGTGGGTGCGCTGCAGGCTGTGCGGGGTGTGCGGGGCCTGCAGGCTGTGCGGGGTGTGTGGGAGAAGGCGGAGGAGAGTCCTCCACCAAGTGGGAGGGGCCGGGCTCGTCCGACCGCTTCCGCTTGGCGGAAGCTCTCGTCGACCGCGGCCGTGTCCGGGGCGGCATATCGGCCCCGAGCGCGCCGAAAAATGAAAAAAGTGCGGTGCGTGTAAAAGAATGGAAAGAGTATACCCAAACACGCCGCGAGTGCTAAGCAGTGGAAGCGTGCGAAGTCCGCGCCTCCACGAAGTCCTGAGCAGCTCGTAGAAGCTCCCCTGAGCTCCCCTAAGCTCCAAAAAGCAACCTGCGCATGAAAAAGCGATATCAGCGAGTAATAATCAAAATGTATGGAGCAATAGGGGTATAATGGATAGATATAGAAATTGATTTGGGTTAGGGGGGCGTTTAGCACATGGATCCTCAAGAAATACACGAAAAGAGGAGAAAACAGTCGAAATGGGGGTACCGGAGGTGGTCGGACGGCGTGCCGCCGGCGGCGACTCGGGCGAGGCACCGGCGTGTGCTCGGCCGGCGGTGGCGGACCGAGCGGCGGCGGGGCGAGGTCGTCCGGGCGAGTGGGGGTCTGAGCGAAGCGAGATCGGGCGAGGGGAGCTGAGGGGGCGCGGGCGGATTTGGGATTTGCGATTTCGAAATCCGCGCCCCCCTCGCCACTTATATATGAAAAGGTTACGACTCGGCCGAGTGACGTGCTCACTCGGCCAAGCGAGGCAAATAAAAATTCTCTCCCCGATATCGCTTCGGCCGAGTGGCTTTGCCAGCCTCGGCCGAGTGGAGTAAGTCCATTCGGCCGAGTGACTCAAGCTACTCGGCATGACTCGCCCTAGGAGGGTATCCGTTTTACTCGGCCGAGTGATAATGTGTACTCGGCCGAGTAGCAGTTCTAATGAAATGAGGAAAATAGACAGAGAGTTGGGTACAGCAGACTTCCCTCGTTCGTGAGCGGCTCGGCCGGACGAACTTCTGTACTCGGCCGAGTGACTAGTATGCTCGGCCGAGTGAGCCTTGCTTTCTGCTGTTTGTCTTCGTTTGGGCTCTAAACTCCGTCTTTCTTCCTCCAATCGATTTCATCCTCCTCCTAAGTGTCAAACGCCTTCTTGGGGTGCTCCTCGTCGTCTCGTTCATCCTCCTCATGATGGATCTACCTATCTCCTCTCATGTCAAGAAAAATAGGACCCGTTATCACAAAATTTTTGGGCGAACAACTCGAAACACTAAAATTTCTAAAACGAAAATAAAGAAAAAGTAAAAATAAAGCAAAAACCGTCGGGTTGCCTCCCGACAAGCGCTCGTTTAAGGTCGTGAGCTCGACCCCCTATAATTTTCAATCAATGCGGGATGTTTGGTGCATATGAGATGCACCCGTCAAACTTTCCGGGGAGCGCGTTTGGGTTTGGACGTGGCGGCGCAGCGCTCTCCCTCGGTGGTCTCCTATCTCGAATAGTGTTGGGGGAGGCTCCCCCAAGCTAGCATTTGCCCCGGTCAACGGCTTAACCGGCGATGCCGATTTCCGTGCCGGCGGAGCTTTCTTTGGAGACTTTAATTTCGAGAGCTTGCAGAGCTCTCGAATCCTCGCGACATCAGCGTCGCCTTCATCTTCATCAGTAGAGAAGTCAGGGGAATCGTCTTCATTCTTTTCGTCTTGGCTTAAATCTGGGCATTCTTCAAATTCTTCATCAAAAAGGGCGCCAATTGAGTGAGGAATCGCATCCTCTATCACCTCATCAAGGAGGTCCATGTAGTCGAGTTCCTCGTGATAAGGCATATGCTTCATAGCCTTAGGAATGTGGAGCTCCACCTCGATGTTTCCGACGTTTAAGGTTAAGGTACCTTCGCGCACGTCGACGATGACTCCGGCGGTGGCGAGGAACGGGCGTCCGAGTATCAATGAAGTGTCTCCCTCCTCCTTAACGTCCATGATCACGAAGTCACATGGCAAGCATATTCCACCCGGGACTTGAAGCGGTATGTCTTCGGCGATCCCCACCGGCCTTGTTATCCGTCCATCGGCTAATTGAATGCGCATGTCGGTGGGTTTCAACTTTGTCCCGGTGTTTAGCTTTAAGAACATGGAGAGGGGCATGAGGCTCACACTAGCCCCAAGATCGACCAACGCCTTTTGAAGAGGGACGCCGCCCAAGGTGCAAGGAATCCGAAAACTCCCCAGATCTTTGAATTTTGCCGGCTCCTTCTCTCTCTTGGTGAACCAAGAGCCCTCCTCGGCTAGCATGATCTTCTCCTTCCTTTTCCTCCCCGAAATCAAGTCCTTCAAAAATTTAGCATACGTGGGGATCTCGACGATGGCGTCAAGGAAGGGGATGTTAAGGCTAACTCCTCTTAGGTACTCGAGAAATTTTGCTAGCCTCTTCTCCATTTTCGCTCTAGCGAGCCTTTGGGGGAATGGGACCGGTGGCATGAAGCGCCTCTCCTCAATTAATCGCTCCGCCCTAGATTTCTCCTTGTCTTGTGGCTCCTTCTCCTTTTCAACCTCAACTATCGGCTCAATCGGCTCCAAGCTTTCCTCCACGGCCTCCTCAATAGGAATCATGGCGGGGGTGGTGTCCTTCCCGCCTCTAGTAGTAACGGCAACTACGGCATTGATGTGGCCCGTGTTGCCTCGTGGGTTTTGCTCCGGTTGCGCCGGCAATCTTTGAGTGTTCCGATTGAGCAACGCCAATTGCTCCGATATTTGAGCCACTACGGTATTAAGAGAGTCTTGCCCCGCCTTCAAAGTAGCATTCACCTTATTTTGCTCGACCATGAACGCCTCCACTCTAGTTTCGAAGTCGGATCGTTGTGGAGCTTGTGGAGGGTTTTGATTTTGATTCCTCCACCCTTGGTTGTATCCGGGAGGCCTATATGGTGGAACTTGTTGCTTCAGTTGAAAGTTTTGTTGTGGAGGTCCCCTCGGTGGATAGTATTGTTGTTGGGGTGGTGGTGGTCGAGCTTGTTGAGTTGGTGGTTGTGGCGGGTTCAAAGCTCCTTCATTGTTGGCGTAGGAGAATCCCGGATGATTTCTTGCGGCCGGATTGGACCAATACCCTTGGTTCCCCGCAACATATTGTATTTGCTCCAAGGATCCTTCTCCTTGCTCTCCTCCCGCGTACATGGATTGAGATTGGTCTTGCCAATCACACATTTGGTTGGTCGACGCGGAGGTGGAAGGTGCCCCTTGGGGCTCCGTGATGAACTTCTCCAATCTCTCCACCACCTTGTGGAGAGAATCAAATTTGCTCGTGAGCTCCGCTACGGCCTTCGCCTCGTAGATGATAGTTGGCTTTAAGGAGGATGTGGAGTGTCCTCGCTCATCGCCCCATTGTTGGTTATTTGAGGCCATCTCCTCAATTAAGGCCGTAGCTTCTTTGGGAGTCTTTGATAAGATTGCACCATTCGCCGCGGCATCAATAATTTGTTTGGTCCCCGGTTGGAGACAGTTGTAGAAGCTATGAACTAGCTCCCAATCCTCTATACTGTGGTGCGGGCATTGATGCTGCAAATCCTTGAAACGCTCACATGCTTCATAGAGCGTCTCCTGTGGTCCTTGCTTGAAGGACATGAGAGCGCTCCGGATCTTCACCGTCTTGGATGGCGGATAGAATTTGTCAATAAATGCGCTCGCCAACTCGTCCCAAGTAGTGAAGACTCCGTCAGCCTGCGTCCTCAACCAATAGAGTGCCTTGTCCTTAAGCGTGAAGGGGAAGAGACGCAGTCTGATAGCATCATTGGAGACCCCCGGCATCTGGAATGTGGCGCACTTTAACAAGAATAGTTGGATGTGGTAGTGGGGGTTCTCATGTGCGTTCCCATGAAATGGGTCTTGTTGCATCAAAACCACCAATCCATTCTTTAGCTTGAAGTTCTTGTCAGCCGCCAACCCCGGCATGGCAATGGATGAGGTGGTAGAAGAAGTCTTAGGCCGAAGCCTATCGCGAATAGAAATTATCCTCGCCATTCTTGTCGCCAATTCTTCAGGAGTTTCCGGGTTGGTCATATACCTCCCTTCCGGATCTTGTCTCTTTTCCGCTCTAAGTCTCCGCGCGGTACGTTCGATCTCGGGATCAAATAGTAAGTCTTCAGGGTCCGCCGTAGATCTCGTGTTCATGCACAGGGGAAACAGAGTTTCAAAGAAATGATTAGTACCGTGGAAGGGTTAGGCAAGAAATAAGAAATAAAAATAATGATAATAAAAAGAAAAAGAATAGCTAGGGTGAAAAAGAATCAAACGCAATCGCCTCCCCGGCAACGGCGCCAAAAACTTGATCGCTCCGGGACGTACACCCAAAGAACGGTTGTAGTTTTACCGCAAGCGCACGGTATAGCGGCGAGCGGGATATCGAACACAGGGAGGACGAATGACCGTGCTTGCTCCTAATCAACCTGGCTATTTAAGAATAGGGAGAATTGCCTTGGGCGATCCTGTCACAATCGTCAGACAAATATGCGAAATATCAAATCAAATAAAGAACGTCTAGGGAATGGGGAATCCCCGCTACTCACCGTATTTCATAAATGTGGTTCGTTGGTATCAAAATCGCTAGAATGAGAATTTGGATGAACTAGTTGCAACTAAATGTGGAACCAAGCTCACGCTCTCGCGCTGTTGCCGGTCTATAGCTATCCTAGGGTCGGGTCCAATCTCTTGCAAACCCTAGCCTAGGAAAGCTAGCATTAGGATCAACATCATCGTCCAATCGTGCACCGAGCCCAATCTCTTGCAAACTCGGTCCACAATCTAAATTAGGATAGTTCCTACCCGTCCAATCTCTTGCAAACGGGTATCGGCACGGAATTGCAACCGGAGATCCTAGTATCGGTCCAATCTCTTGCAAACCGATACTTCGAAAATCCGACTCCAACCCAATTCGGATTTCTATGGCTTCCTATCAAATTGGGATCCAATCTCTTGCAAATCCCAATTGATATGAATACCTAGCTATCCGTAGTAATTCGATCACAATCTAATCCCTAATAGCTATTCTAGCTCAATTTCTACCAATTCAACACAAATAGGAAATAGGGCTTGTAGGGTTCATCCCCACGCCCCAAGACGTGGAGACTACTCACAAATCATAGCAATAGCACAAAAATAATCAATGAAATAGGCAATGGAATTCATCACAACAATGATATAAACAATAAAAATAGAGTTTTTGGGGAAGAGAGATGCAAACCAATGTAGATCTTCAATTAATCCAACAAAATCCAAGTATTTTTATCTTCTCCAATCACAATTAAAAACTAAAAAGTAATCTCAAAAAGCTGCAAAAAATCTGAGAGATAGCCCCCAAAACTAGGGTAAAAACAGGGCTTAAATAGCCCCAAAAATCGTCCAAAAATCCTGACCAAAACGCCCCTGCACAGCCTGTTTTCCGCAAATTTCGCTACAGGCAGCGCATCGCACTCGGCCGAGTGACAAATGTCGCTCGGCCGAGTGAAAACCCTGTAAATTTTCCAGTAAGTCGGGGCTTTCAGGGGTCTTCAGTTCGGAGGCGGCTCGGCCGAGTGAGTTATCGTCACTCGGCCGATGGCTTCACTGCACTCGGGCGGACGTGGTTTGCCACTCGGCCGAGTGGGTCTTCTGAAGCTCAGGTGGCCGAAAAACAGAAACTTCGATATTCTGGAGGGGCTTCGTCTGGGCGCCACTCGGGCGGACGTGGGATCGTCACTCGGCCGATGTGGTCTCCGTCGCTCGGCCGAGTACACATGGAAATCGTGTCTGAACGGGTCGGCCGAGCAGTGTCTCGCTGGTCGGCCGAGTGGCTCCTCCACTCGGCCGAGTGGGACACAAAAAATGCCCATTCTGCTTATTTTGGCCTCCTCGTCGCTCCTGCGACGTCCATTCTTCTTCCGCTCCTCTCCAACAGCAAAATACCCCTCGGGGAGGTCGTCGGTGGCCGTCTAGAGTAAGCGCATCTCGAGATCACTCCTAATCGCGCCAAATCACCTGAAATGCGACAAAAACAACAAATCGTGAAAAGCATCGCAATATCGTCGATATATCGTGAAAAACATGATTTGGGCGATCAAAATGGCATGCAAACATGCGGGAAAAAGGTGTAAAATAAGGAGTGATCAGTTGGGTCACCGTCGTCGTCGATGCTTGTCTTCATTGGGTCCTTCATGACCACCTCGAAAGTAAAATCCTCAACGGCTTCGTCTTCAAGAAGCTCCAAATAGTTGGCCCCTTCTACATGGGCACGCTCCCTCATCGGCTTTTGTATCCAGAACTCAGCTTCAATATCCCCCACGTTGAGAGAGAGGGTCCCTTCTCGGACATCGATCAGAACACCGGCCGTCGCCATGAAGGGGCGGCCGAGTATAAGTTGGGAGCTCCCTCCCTTGGGCATATCCATGATAATGAAGTCAACTGGAACACATAGTCCTGGGGGTATTTGGAGGATGACGTCCCTTGCTATTCCCACCGGGTAGGTGATGGGAATGATCGGTGAGCTGTTTGGACATGCTCGACGGTTCCAGCTCACTTCCCGTCTGAAGTCTCTTGAAGATGGAGAGGGGCATCAGGCTGATGCTAGCCCCTAAGTCAATCAATGCTCTGCTAATAGGCATCCCTACAATGGAACACGCCACGGTAAAGCTCCTCGGATCCGGCAGCTTCCGAGAGAGATGATTTTTGATGACGGAGGTGGAATCCTCCAATAGCTTGATTTCTTCGGGCTTCCTCTTTCCCGTGATGAGATCCTTCAGAAATTTTGCGTAGATCGGGATCTCTGTGATGGCGTCCATGAAAGGGATGTTTAACTGGATTCTCTTTAATAACTCCATGAACTTGGAGTACTTCTTTTCCATCTTGGCTAGGGCTAGCCTCTGTGGGTATAGAAGGGGAGGTCGGGAAATTTTACTCTTAGACGCATCGACTGGAAGCGGTGTCGTAGTAGGCATGACAGGAGGGACGTCCGCTTTCTTCTCAATAATGATAGGCCTATCAATGGCCTCTTCTCTATCGCCGTCATCGACAGCTTCTTCAACAGTGATCTTCTCCTTATTCAGCGCCAGGACCATGACGGGGTCAGTCACCAGTCCTCCACGAGTGGTAACTGAGACCACGGCATTAGCTTGAGCTCTCGGGTTTGTCTTTGGCTGGAAGGGCAATCTCCCCTGATTCTTCAGAAGCTGCGACATTTGACCCCTCAGTTCATCAAGTGAAGAATTTATAGTCTTGAACTAGTTCGAGGTGTCCTGATTGAAGCAGATATGACCATTCATGAAAGTCTCTAGTGTGGCTTCAAGACTAGACTTTGGTGGATTTAGCGCAAATTCTGCTGGGGCGGCCGGTTGAACTGATAACCCGACGGTCGATAAGGCCCGGCTGGCCTAAATCTACCCTGCTGCTGGCTCTGATGCTGCTGAGGAGGTGGTGGTGGTCTCTGAAATTGCGGAGGTTGCAACCCTCCACTTGGGTTTCCATAGGAAAACCCCGGGTGATTCCTAGCAGCTGGATGCTGCCACTGATTCTGTCCCTCTCCTTGGACGTATTGTACGGTCTCAGATGTCTCAGCAACATCATAGTGGGCCTCACCAGAGATATAGCCCTGATACACATACTCCTCTGCAGGGTGATACGATGTACTGGATGAAGCAGGGATGGAGTCAAGACACTGCTCAATGCGGGCCACTTGCTTGCACAAGGTCTCGATGTGAGAATCCAAGTGGCTAGTGACCTTGACCTCAGGAGTCCGGGTCACAATAGTCCGTTCATCGTTCCATTGCTGAGTGGTGGCCGCCATGTGCTCCAACAAGTCTATAGTCTCCTCAGGAGACTTATCAAGTAGGGCGCCTTGCACCGCAGCATCGATGATCATCTTGGTGCTAAGCTGGAGCCGTTGTAAAAGCTCGGCACCAAATCCCAGGGTAAGATCCCATGGTAAGGACATTGATGTTGGAGGTCCTTGAACCTCTCCCATGCCTCGTAAAGTGACTCCTGTGGGAGCTGCTTGAAGTTAGAAATAGCTCCACAGATCCGGACCGTCTTCGAGGGTGGATAAAACGCATCCACAAATGCAAGCGCAAGCTTCTCCCAGGTGGTGAAATGGTTGGGAGGGTGGGCCCGGAGCCAATATGAGGCTTTATCCCTTAATGTGAACGGGAAAAGTCGCAGCTTCACAGCATCATCACTAACGTCCTTTGCCTTGAACGTATCACACTTCGCCAGGAAGGTATCAATGTGATGATTGGGATTTTCATGCTGATGCCCGTGGAATGGATCCTGCTGCATCTTGAGCTCGAAGCTCGCTGCCGCCAGTTGCGGTCTGATGATGGAGGAGTTGTTCCCAAACGTTGGTTTCATGTGGTCCCTGATGGACCCGGTGCAGGAGGAGGAGGAGGATTGTTTTCCGCCATCAGAGCGGTGGGAGATGAACTTCTACTAGAGGCTCTCAAAGCCCTGGCTGTCTTCTCGATATCAGGATCGAATAATAATTCACTAGTAGACCCCTTGTAGCGTGTGTTCATGCACCAACAAAACTCAAATAAATACCGTCAGTAGCACCGAAATAAATAAAAAAGAATAAAAATGATGGAAAGATGAGAAATGATTAGAATGCTAGCAAAATTCACAAAAATAAAAATAAACTGAGATAGATGCTATCGACGTCCCCGGCAACGGTGCCAAAAACTTGACTCACCTGAAACCTACACCTAGGTTCCACCTGGCGGTGTCACGATCGCCAGGCGTGGTATGGCCCATAGGCTTCAATTCCAGGCTCAATCCATAAGCAGACGGTGTCGAGTTATAGTATAAATGATATCGAATCACACAGGGACGGTGATAGTGTCAATGGATTCTCAGTTTATTTCTAAGTCTTGAAGTGAGATAGCTATCGGGGTAAAAGATTTGGTTGGGGTTTTGTTGTTGTAATACTAATAAAAGGGACTAGGACGTTAGGGATCACCACTAGGATCGTTGGGGGTTGACGTTGGGATAGGATCCTTGCATTGCATTAGGGCTAGGGAATTAATCCCCCAATTTGTACCACTCTCGTGGGTAAGAAATACGGGGTATTTCGGTGGCTCTCGTTGACGCAATGGCGGTATCCGTCAACATAGCAATGTCGTTCGTCGATGGATCCCCTCAAGGCACGAGCTGGGCATGGTCACGAGCCTTGGTTGGATACACCGATTTCCCTATTCGAATCCCAGAGATACCCCTTAAGCGCATCAATTCCAGAGACCGTGGGCATGATCTCAGTACAGGTTATCTAAGGATTCTGCAGGATTAACCAAAATACTTCCCTAAATCCCTAATTCAACGTAGGGATCCAAATCTACGTTTTCCCCATAGGATCCTAGGGCTAACCCATCATCCCAAGAAAGATCTACTCACTCATGGTATTGTTAACGGATAAAAATGCAATTTTTACATATGAGCGTACCATTGCAGATTAATAAAATAGAGTCAAAAACTTACAGTGAAGAACGAAGAAAATTGCGATTTATAGATCTAGAAATAGCTCCAGGTTCCCAAGCACAAAGACAATCCAGAATAAAAACGATAATCTCCAAGTTCGATCCAAAACTCTCTTACAAAAATTGACCTAGAATTATCACTCGAAATCGCTCAGCTCCTGCTCAAAATCTATCCCAAAAAATCCTAGAATGAGTCCCTCCCGAACTCTCGCACAGCTCCCAGCTTCAGTCGCCCGCAATCGCGCAATCCACGGCTCAGATAATTCTTCCCAAAAATGGCCTTGGCATTGCCGACCGAGTAGGTGACTCGGTCGAGCAATGCGCTGCTCGTTCGGTCGCTCGGACCGAGCAGATGAGCTGCTCGACCGAGCACTACAGGATATCGAGAGAATTCAAAATTGCCGCTCTGCCTACCCGGACCGAGTAAGCTCTACTCAGTCCGAGCAGGGGCTGACTCGGTCACTGAAGAGCTGCTCGGGCCGTGTCACTTCTTCGATTGATGCTTTGGAATTTCAAAGCTGCTCGACTTAGCAGATGAACTGATCGGTCCGAGCTAGCCCGTATCAGTCCCTTTTCTTCAATTGAATTTGCTCGGTCCGAGCATCTGAACTGCTCGACCGAGCAGTCTGGGAAAAACTCCCCAGCAGCTACAGAGGGCTCCTCCCTCTCCTCTGCTCTCTCTTATCTCCTCCAATGGCTCCAGAAGTGTGGCGAACTCCTCCAGAGCCTCGCCAATAAGCTCACGAGCATGTTGGATGTGTCCATACCCAAGTGGGATCCCAAATCGCTCCAAAATCCCTGCAAACTCATAAAACACTACGAAACTTGAATATATCGTCTGAAATGCAATATCGTAGTAAAAAGTGGGATTTGGATGCGAAAATGATATGGAATGCCATGAAATGATGATATGAAAATAGTTTAAAATATGGACACTTCATGATTCAAAGGATTGAAAGACTCAATGAGACCATGAAGCAATGGCACGACATCACTGATGCCATAATTGAAGAAGTCAAAGAGGAGCTCGAGGAACTCAAGAAGGAGATTCGAGTGGAATAGCTTCATGTCGTGTTGTTGGCTTGCTTGCTTATGTTATTTTTGTAGGGTTTCCTAGGTCCTTAGGGCCAAAAAATCGACGTCTGGCCTAATTCGGTCGGACGACGAAAATAAATATGCAGCGAAAAATACAGATTTAAAACATTTTTAAATCAAGCCCTAAAGAGAACAACCATAGCCAAGATCTCTACTATCCCGGGTTTGGGTCCGACCAACCCCTAAGGATAGATATATCTAACGTTTGCAATTATAAACTCATGAATATTTAAACTACATACCTTTCACTTCGTTTCCGCAGAATAAGAAGCATCGTTTTTAGCAACATTTCTTTGGCCCCGCGCCGCTTTTCCCAAGTCGAACTGCATCCCGAGCCGCACCTCGTCCCGAGCCGCACCGCTTCCCGAACCGTGTCGCGTCCCAAGGCGAGCAACACCTTTGTCGCCGAGCCAACCACGCGTCGAAGAAGATTTCACCTTGAGTGGATCCTCCGTCAAGACTTCAGATCAGATCCGAGCTCCTTAGTAGCTTTGCTAAAGCCCGATCAGGAGCAATGAAGAATTTTAGGGAGAGAGTGAATAATTAATTTAAGTTTTAATCCGAGCGTGCTCCAAACTTTTGGGAGCTTCTCGGATTTTGAGACTTGGTGCGAGTTTTAAGGAAGAGGGTTGGCCCCTATTTATATATGTGGTTGACCCCTCCTCTTCTCTTCATATCCAATGTGGGACTAAAGATATGGAGGAGAAAATTAATTAAAGTTTGCCTTTCACAAAGAGCAATCTTTAGCGAATTTTCTCTCCCTCGTCGTTAAGCTTCGCAAGAGATACAACCTATCAAATTGAATAGCGCTAAATGGTGAATGCATAGAAACAAACGGGGCTCCATTCAGACTTCGTTTGACCCTTCAAACGTGTGTCCAAAATTAGCCCAAACTCACGTTTCCCTAAAAACACATCCACCCAAAAAAAATTCAAATCTGGGTTCGAAATCCCTAATCGTGGGGCCCACGAGGGGCCCGATTATCCAAACATGCGTGCCAGCCGACAAGGGCGCGTGCCAGGCACGCGCCACTGTGGCGCGTTCCAGCACCCTGTGGGCGCCATTTAATTTGGCAGCCGGCGCCCAACATTTGGGCGCCAGCTTGTGATTGCCTGGCCCTTTGGGCCGGGCCAAAAATGGATGCCCCCCCCCCTTTTTTTAAGAAAAAACTTTGGGATTTTTGACTATTTGGGCTTTTTTGTTTAAAACACTTTTAAATAGACTTATTGTGCTCGTTTGGACTCCGATTTGAGCGTGGTTTTCTCCCTGACTTTCGTGGAAAAACCTCTTCATTTCTATACCTTTAAAATACGCTCACAAATAATTTGCGACGTATTTAAATATTATTGCATTAAATGCATGTAATCCATTTGCATCAAATACAAATGAACTGAGGGCATACATCCCTCAACATCCCCCACTTGCACTCAGGATCATTTATCCCGAATCCATAATATTTTAGACTTATATCGTAAACTCTTTGCGACTTAATTAATTCCTATACATCCAATGTATTATCTCCCTTAAAGACTTCCTATTACTAGACGAAGGTCTCACTCTGTATGAGACCCTACAGCCTGACCCTACTACAAGTGGGGCTCGAAGCCCCAGACGGCAGTGACCACGAGCAGCATGTGCCGTCCCTGTTTCAGTATCATTATTATGTTGTTAACTCATTGACATGAGTATTGTCGGGACCACCCTGACTGTGTCCTTGATGAATAGCGCAGTTTTAGTCCCCTCGTTAAAACTATGTCGTCTAATCAAGCCTAAGGTACGGTCAAACTGTCAACCCCAATAGCTCGAAGCCGGTTAGTCTCCATCAGTCTTTAGTCAAATAATGTTGGACTTCTTCCAACATACTTTGGCCAAATTTTTCATTAAAGACCGAACCAACACATGTGACACTAACTCCCCATAACGGGAAATATGAATTCTCTCTTGGTCATTACTCTCCTCGCACGCTTCAAGTGTCACCCAACCAAAAACCTTTCGACAGGCCTTGCCTTGAAGCTAAGTCAGAAATCTAAGTGACATCGTTCACGTACAGGTTCGTACAATGACCTCAAGTCTAAGGACCAACTTGCCTATCATCACAGACAGTTATCACTGACAAATACGTTATGTTAACCATGTGATAACTATCGTTGGGTCGTTCAGTGAACTCATTCTCCAATGAGCACCTGTGTCTCGTCTCTGACTTTGCCAAGTCGAACGACCAGGAGATCATCGTCACCACTTCATGGTGAAGACAAAGACACAATGGTCTATCTAATGTTTTGATATCCTTTTCTCGAAACATCTATGACCACGAACGATTTCAGACTTATGCTACTAACGGTCAAACAATTCTTCATGATCGAGATCCTCATTTCGATACTTGTTTAACCTCGCATTAAGTCTCAGGACTTTACCTAAGTTCTAATGTCGACCACATTTTATTAACCTAGATAAATTCTTACCATACAGCTTACTGTAATTTTGAACAAGATGTTTGTACACTTACATAGAGATAAATTGTCTCGAGTTCGAGGGCATACCTATCTCCCAACATCTTTCACTTGCACTCAGGCACATTTATCCCGGTATCTCATACCGCATTTACACATAAGTCTCTCTAGACTTTATGTGGTAGAGTCATCGTGAGTGAATCTGCTAAACCGTCTTTAGTTATAGACTTAAGGAGTTTCTATGTTCATGTTAGACCATACATTTGAATCTCATCTAAATAATTTCCTTGGTCTCTTGGAATCCAGAATATTTAATTTGCCTGGATCTCATCCAGCTCATCGTACCTTACGAAAATAATCCTATTTAGTTACCGGTCAACTGCACAGTTCATAATAATTTCTGATAAAGTGTCAAATTCTTAGACCACTTTGTCAAAATATATGTTCCGGCTCCTTGATGCCTCGCATGCCTTTAATTCGCTCCCACTGACCTTGAAAACTCTCTGGATGATTCATATAAGTTTGTTCTTCTAAATCATAATTAGAAAACAGACTTTACATGAGTGCTCCAGTTTTTCATGGTCATCATGAGCATTTACATCGAGTCTAATCTGAATAGATCTGTACACATCTGTTGGCAAGAAAGTTTCATCACAATCCGTTTATAGGAGTTCTGATGATAACTTTTCTCAACCAGTATGACTTGTACTTCACTATTTTCCATCTCACTAACCTTTTGTCTCGATGATTCACTTGCAGCCAAAGGGAACACTTTCCTTGGGCACGTCAACCAAGGTCTATACCTTGTTTACGTGCAAGGACCTTTTCCAGATTGCATCAAGCTATTTATTAGAGTCACTATTCCGAATGGCAACTTGGAAGTTGTCTTGGCCATCATCACTTATGATGTCTTACACGACTTTTCGTTTCACGAGACTCGAGTAATCCTTTAACTTCCTAACGATTAATTTGAGGAATATCATATTGATAAGGCCTTCACATAGCCTTATCAAGAACCTAGGCATTACTATCTGGGACTTAACCCAGAGGGATGATTGTGACTCAAAGTCACTTTTCATGTATCGCACCATGTCTAACAAAATGCGATTCATGCTCTCCAACCTACCGATGGGCTAAGAGACTTGACCAGAGAGACAATCACATTTTCTATTAATTACGCAAGATTTATATAGCTAAGTATTTTTCTCTTCGATCTGATCGAAGTAGTTCAAATACTTCTGTCACTTTGTACTCTATTTTATCAGACTTGTGTTTCATTAAGAACATGTGTCGTAATAAAATAAGTATAACTTATCTATGCTAATTTAGACTTGGGTCTGGATACATCCGTATGTGTGAGACCATGAGTTCTCCAACTCATTCGCCCACTGACTTACAGAAGGTTTTAGGCAATTATACCTTTAAGGAAAGACTTACAAGTGTCTTTCGACTCATAATACGAGAGATCAAAACTCTCATTATGTGACTTGTCAAGTCTATTCTCATCGGTACGGCCTAGTCTATTTAGCCATAGATAAAGTTTCTATAACTTGCGTATTCGTGTATTAATATTTAGTACAATATCGTTATACAAAACATTCACACCAAAACATTGCTTCAGAAGCAAAGTGACGACATTCGCCAAAATGTGTTCTCCTTTTATATAACAATTATCCTGAAATCGTGACATCAAATATGTTACATTTTCAATTCCTCCTACTTTTGCCTTTTCTTATCATGTCAAAACTTTCTTTCTCAACTGACTTTCTTCAATGCCTTCTCTGTTCTAAATCACATTTAGACAACACTTTTCCAACAAAAAATTATTAGTTGTGCAAGCACCTTACGTATCCAAACACATGAGCTTCACAACCTTGAGTTGACTCAACAAGTTGCTTGACTCAAGATCTGATTTGGATACATGGTCTTGCACCGCTCGTTCACTCATCTTCGAGTCAAACAATTTGACCGAAGTTTCGAATCTTGTGGATCGAAACCGTTTTCCATACAACCTTGAGTTGACTCAACACATTGTATGAAGAAACTTGCCTTGAAAATCATTATGTTCAAGCCGTCCCTTAGAGAGGCAAGTGACATGTAGCGTGCTTTTATTTTGTTGGACACAGAGCTCAAGGAAATCATTGTCCGTAAGCTTGTGCTAGGAAGGACACTTTAAGGTCAATAAGAACCTGGTTTAGACTATCAAACTTGATCTTGGGTTGATATTCCTTAACCAATCATCTTGACCAATTAACTTATTCCTTTAGGATATTTTATCTTGGATTCCTTCTGATAAAACATAGAACTATCCTAGTGTAGCATATGTTTAATGATTTTTAAATATAGTTAAAATGGATTTTATTCAACTATATCCTTCCACTATTTTAGTGATCATCTTAAGCCATACAGATAAAAGAAAAATAATATTTAGTGGGAAAGTGAACCGACCACCCTGAGTCTTACAACCTTGAGTTGGCTCAACAAGTTGCTTAACTCTGCGATCGGTAAACGACTCTTCATCAATCACATTGAATGTGATTCTCTTATGGGTTTTTACCCCTAGTCACGTATGACCTTGAGTTGGCTTAACAATTCATAACGAATAGTCTAGTCAGACCCTCACTTTCTTATCCAATCATAACCTACACCGGCACTCGGCTTGTTCACAGCGAGATGGTTTGGGTTAAGTCGAACTACATCACATGTTTAATGGAATTGGTACCCAAAAGATTGTCATGTTACAGCTTGAGTTGACTCAACAAGTATAACATGAACTTCCTGGTTTCCAAAATCCAAAAGCAAGGAGGGCTACGGCTAACCTTGAAGAAGATTTTTAATATAATTGACCAGATGTAATCGACGGTGTCACATAATCATAATTCGCATCCTTGCGGTCCAGCGGAACACGGCCAGGGATTTGGTTAGGCCAGGATCACTATCCCCAGTCGAGCTAGGTGATCCACAACACTAGTCAAAACACACTAGACTGGATTATGGTCCACTGAATGAAACTTATTATTCATATGTGTGCCATCGACTAGATATGACTTCATTAAAACTAGTTAATCCTATCAACTAGTTGAATCCTAAAATTCGAATTTATTAGGATTGGTTAATAAATTTTAATAATATCCTTATCAACTATAAGGATTTTTAAGGTGCTATCCTAATCATGTATTAGGCATTTAAACAAGTTTAAATCGTAGCATGTCCTTCAACATTTATCATATAATTTTCTTAAAGTTTTTAATGGCTAACCTAATAGTTTTTTTTATTATCACATAATTAACAAGAAACATTATATAATCATTAAATTTATCAGCTAAACATTTTAGCATGACAACATAGCAAATAAAATTATCTTATAAATTTTGCTAAACATGCAACTTAAAATTTTATCTCGTAGGTTTAATTTACACTAAAGTTATCATATAATTTTAAAGCTCTAACTTATCAAAATTATCTCATGATTTTATAATTAGATCTAATTTTCAAAAACCATTTTTTAAAATCCAGCACATGAAAACGAAAATTTAATAGTTTAAATAAAACCCCCATATAATGGAGAAACATGTTGTATCACATACCATTTATAACTGCTAAACATAGATCATGTGGACTGGCTCTGATACCACTAAAGGGTTTTCTGGGTCCTTAGGGCCATAAAATCGATGTCCGGCCTAAGCCGGCCGGACGACGAAAATAAATATGCAGCGGAAAATACAGATTCAAAATATTTTTAAATCGAGCCCTAAAGAGAACAACCCTAGCCAATATCTCTACTCTCCCGGGGCTGGGTTCGACCAACCCATAAGGATAGATCTATCTAACATTTGCAATTATAAACGCATGAATATTTAAACTACATACATTTCACTTCGTTTCTGCAGAATACGAAGCGTCGTTTTCGGAAACATTTCTTTAGCAACACGCTGCTTCTCCTAAGCCGAGCCGCGTCCTGAGCCGCACCTCATCCCAAGCTGAACCGCTTTCCGAACCGCACAGCGTCCCGAGGCGAGCAACACCCTTTTTGCCGAACCAAGCACGCGCTGAAGAATATTTCACCTTGAGTGGATCATCCGTCAAGACTTTGGATCAGATCCGAGCTCCTTCGTAGCTTTGCTAAAGCCCGATCAGGAGCAATGAAGAATTTTAGGAAGAGAGGGAATAATTAATTTAAGTCTTAATCCGAGCGTGCTCCAAAATTTTGGGAGCTTCTCGGATTTAAAGACTTAGTACGAGTTTTAAGGAAGAGGGTTGGCCCCTATTTATATTGGCAGCTGACCCCTCCCCTTATCTTCATATCTGATGTGGGACTAAAGATATGGATGAGATAATTAACTAAAGTTTGCCTTTCACAAAGAGCAATCTTTAGCGAATTTTCTCTCCCTCACCGTTAAGCTTCACAAATGATACAACCTATCAAATCGAAGATTGCTAAACTGTGAATGCATAGAAACAAACGGGGCTCTATTCTGACTTCGTGTGACCCTTCAAACATGTGTCCAAAATTAGCCTAAACCCACGTTTCACTAAAAACGCAGCCGCCCAAAAAAATCAACTAGGTTCAAAAACCCGAGTAATATGGCCCCTTCACACTATCCAAACGTGCATGCCAGCCCGCAAGGGCGCGTACCAGGCACGCGCCCTGTAGATCACGTTCCATGCATACTCCCTGCAGCGTGCGTTCCACCGCTCTTCGGGCGCCATTTACTTTGGAAGCTGGCACCCAACATTTGGGTGCCAGATTGTGATTGCCTGGCCCATTGGGCCAGGCCAAATATGGCTGCCCCCCCCTTTTTAATAAAAAAAATATTGGGCTTTTTGACTATTTGGGCTTTTCTATTTAAAACACTTTTAAATAGACTTATTGGGCTCTTTTGGACTCCGATTTGAGCACGGTTTTCTCCCCGACTTTCGTGGAAAAAACATCTTCAGTTCTTTGCCTTTAAAATAAGCTCGCAACTAATTTGCGACGTATTTAAATATTATTGCATCAAATGCAATTAATCCATTCACATCAAATACAAATGAACCGAGGGCATACATCCCTCAACAATTTTGAACCATGTTATATTTGAACTACTCTTTGATGGGTTGTATCAATATGATACAATCGTTATTTCTCATACTTTTTTGTACTTTATTGTGAGAAAGTTACGTAATATTTTGGTTCGGAACCTGTTGCCGGGTAAATCCGCTTACAATGAATTTATATTGAAGTGGGGATTCAAAGTCACGATGATTACAAGGGTTTGGGGTGTGGATGAGGCTATTCCCGATTTAATGACGATTTGTAGATGAGAATCGCAAGCTCGCCCGTCAACCGGAATAGGTCGCCCTTCGATTGGAGTTGGTCGCCATGGGTCGCTTCAACCGCCCGCAGCAAGAGCGAGCTACTACAAGGAGAACAACTCGTCAGAAAGGCGGGGCTGGCTGTCAGCCCGTAGCCCCTCCGATGCTTAAGTCAGTTGATGACTCATGCAGAGAATGTCAAACACGCATGGTGATCTCAAAGGTAGATCGGCACTTGCGTGGCGGACTAGTTGTGCAAGACGCGAATATATGGGAGATATTAGGCCTTGATTGTAAATAGAAGAGTTAGAGTTTCGTACCGTTAGCTAACCCATCTCTCGTTGGAGGAGAGGGGGTATTTATAGGGCTGGGAGGCGGTTGTCCGCCATCCTGTCAGCTGTCGAATCAACCCAACTGGCACTCGAGTGGTGAAGCGATAGGTTGGCGAGCTGTGTCAGATATATTTTTTGCATTAATGGTGTTATGTGGTGTTAAGTGGTGTCAGGCTGTCTGAGCCGTAAATGTCAGGCGCGCTTTTGGCAGGCTGTCAGGCGGCGAAGCGGCTGGGTGCGCTTTTGTCAAACTTTTGTCTGTAGTGAAACTGGCAGGATATTTATGGCGGGTCTCCTCCCTCCTTAGGTGGATTGCTTCAGGGTGGAGAGGTAGGCAAGCTACCTCTGGGCAAGCTAGTGTAGAACGTGTGCGATCTGCCGGAGGACTCTTCTCTTTGATTCGGTTAACGAGCTTGTCACTCTGCTTGGGCGAGCTCCTCTTAGCCTTGGCGAACTGGTCCTCATTGATGAGGATTGTTGATGGGTTATTTGAGTGGGTTTTATTCAAGTGGGCCTTTATCAACTTGGCCGGCCTTTAGGGCGTAACAATTACCCCCGTCGTTCAAGCTTGGGGCGGGAAGCCCGGCCCAGTTCGAATGAAGTATTATTTCTTCGTACCTTTCATTTGGAAGAGAGCTTCACAAGCTTGGGCGACCTATCAGGGGCGCATCTCGTAAGCTTGCCCCGGAGTTTGAGCATGGTGAAGTAGCCCACCCCTAGTGATCATGCCGATCTTTGTCCAGGGTTTCTCATATCACAAAAATACAAAAATTGCATAAGTCGAAACTTATTGACATATGTCAGAGATAGACTGAAGACCTGTTTGGGTGAGAGAGCAGTTCAGAAACCTGCCTGGGCCCAAGGGAAACCTGTCGAAGAAGGATGACCTTCGTCGAGGACAACCTTCACCTGAGGATGCACTTTCGGGGGCGCAGCTTCGAAGCCCGCCCTAGGTCTCTGACATGGAAGGGTCGAATTACACAGCCTGTTCAAAGCCCTTGGCAACCTTTTAGGGGCACAGCTCGGATACCTGCACCAGATCATTGCTGCGAGGTAGCTCGCTCTCTTCTCCGGTTTAGGTAGCGAGGCCCGACCTGCAATGGGTAGTCAGGTCGGGACATGCCCTGGAGGGCGTCGAGAGGGTGAGTTGAGGTTGTAGCCCTTCCAGCACCCCTGGGGGTCCTATACCCCTGGCATTGTTCATGGGCATAGCCCGTGGCCTGCCCCGGATCTTTGGTAGGGAAGGGTCGAGGTGTGTAGCCCGTCCCAAGCCCTTGGAGACCTTTCGGGGGCACAGCTCGGAAGCCTGCCCCGGATCATTACTTGCAGTAAGGTAGCACGCTCTTTGTGATTATGCCGACCCTGATCTGGGGCTCCTTCTCGTAAGAAAAGTCTGAAGAGGACGTGAGTCGAAACTTAGAGACATATTTCGAAGATAGAATAAAACCTGCTATGGGTAGTCAGGCCGCGACTGCCCCGGAGGGCTTCAAGAGGGTGAGTCGGGGACGTAGCTCTTCCAGCACCCCTAAAGGGGTCCTATGCCCCTGGCGCCTTTTGGGGGCACAGCACGTGGCCTGCCTTGGATCTTTGGTAGGGAAGGGTCGAGGTGCGTAGCCCGTCCCAAGCCCTTGTAGACCATTCGGGTGCGCAGCTCGGAAACCTGCCCCGGATCATTGCTTGCAGCAAGGCAACTCGCTCTTTGCGAATAGGTCGACCCTGATCTAGGGCTTCTTCTCACAAGAAAATTCTGAAGAGTGCGTGAGTCGAAACTTAACGACATAGGTCAGAGATAGAATAAAACATGTTTGGGTGGGGACGCAGTCCGAAAACCTGCCCCAGACCCATGGGCGACCTGTCGGGGGAGGATGACCTTCGCCGAGGACAACCTTCACCTGAGGACGCCATTTCGGGGGTACAGCTCCGAAGCCCGCCATGGGTCTCTGACAGGGAAGGACCGATTTACGCAGCCTGTCCCAAACCCTTGGCGACCTTTCGGGGCATAGCTCGGAAGCCTGCCCCGGATCTTTATTGCGAGGTAGCTCGCTCTCTTCTCCGGTTTGGGTAGCGAGGCCTGACCTGCTATGGGTAGTCAGGCCGTGACCTACCCCGGAGGGCTTCGAGAGGGTGAGTCGGGGCTGTAGCCCTTCCAGCACCCCTAGGAGGTCCTATGCCCCTGGCGCCTTTCATGGGCGCAGCACGTGGCCTGCCCCAGATCTTTGGTATGGAAGGGTCGAGATGCGTAGCCCGTTTCAAGCCCTTGGAGGCCTTTCGGGCATGCAGCTCAGAAACCTGCCCCGGATCATTGCTTGCAGCAAGGTAGCTCGCTCTTTGCGATTGGCCGGCCTTGATCTGGAGCTTCTTCTCACAAGAAAATTCTGAAGAGGACGTGAGTCGAAACTTAACGGTAGTTGAGAGAGAAGGAAGACCTGTATTTTCGTGTCCCAGGTCGTCCTGCGAGAGTTTGAGCCCTAGGGCGCGTAGTCGACCTACTCGGAGGAGCTTCGATTTTGGGTTGGAGCTTTATGGAAGTGCTTGTTGAATAGCTGCTTCTTCATCGAGCTGCCTATGTTGAGCGGCCCTGATGTCCACATCGAGACGTCTTTGTTGGGCCGCTATCTCTTCGTTGGGTTCCTTTTGCCGGGCGGTCACGTCTTCTTTGATATGGGGGTGAAGGCGGCACCTCACATTCTGGGGTTTAGGGGGGACTGGGATGTCCCGGCCCCGCCCGCACCCCAATCTTTCA
This sequence comes from Scilla litardierei, assembly GCA_030789695.1. Classification (NCBI taxonomy): domain Eukaryota; kingdom Viridiplantae; phylum Streptophyta; class Magnoliopsida; order Asparagales; family Asparagaceae; genus Scilla; species Scilla litardierei. The sequence continues at coordinate 216,215,565 of CM061141.1, read as the reverse complement.
TCATCTTTGTACATGCTTCAAAGCCTTGGTGGATAGCACAGGCCGAGGCATGAATAGCCGCTGTCGTCCCCTCAAGGGGTACATCTATCGAGGAAGTCCCTCCGAGAGGATGTGGCTCGTCCTCCAGGGGATGTTTGCCACGGTTGGGATTGGGATTGAAGTGTATGGGATTAGACATGGGTGTGACCCTAAGTTCCCACAGACGGTGCCAATTGTTGCGGGGTAAATCCACTTACAATGAATTTATATTGAAGTGGGGATTCAAGGGCACAATGATTACAAGGGTTTGGGGGTGCAGACGAGGCTATTTCCGACGTGAGGACAATTTGTAGATGAGAATCTCAAGGTTGCCCGTCAACCGGAGTAGGTCGCCATTCGATTGGAGGTGGTCGCTTTGGGTCGCTTCAACCGCCGGCAGCATAGGTGAGCTACCCGCAAGGAGAACAAGTCATTAGAAAGGCGGGGCTGGCGATCAGCCCATAGCCCCTCTGATGCTTAGTCAGTTGATGACTCATGCAGAGAATGGCGGACACGCAGGGCGATCTCAAAAGGTAGATCGGCACTTGCATGGTAGACTAGTTGTGGAAGATGAGAATATATGGGAGATATTCGGCCTTGATTATAAATAGAAGAGTAATGGTTTCGTACTCGTTAGCCAACCCATCTCTCGTTGGAGGAGAGGAAGTATTTATAGGGTTGAGAGGCGGTTGCCCCCATCTTGTCAGCTGTTGAATCAACCCAGCTGGTACTCGAGTGGTGAAGCGATAGGTTGGCGAGCTGTGTTAGAGATATTTTCCGCATTAATGGTTTCAGGTGGTGTCAGGTTGTGTCAGGCTGTCTGAGCCGTAAATGTCAGGCATGCTTTTGGCATGCTGTCAGGCGATGAAGCAGTCAGGTGCGCTTTTGTCAAACTTTGTTTGTTGTGAAACTGGCAGTGATATTTGTGGCGAGTCACCTCCCTCTTCGGGTGGTTACTTCGGTGTGAAGAGGTAGTCGAGCTGCCTCTGGGACGAGCTAGCGTAGAACCTGTTCGATCTGCCGGAGGACTCTTCTCTTTGATTCGGTTGGCAAACTTGTCATTCTGCTTGTGCGAGCTTCTCTAAGACTTGCCGAGCTCCTCTTAGCCTTGACGAACTGGTCCTCATTGATGAGGATTGTTGATGGGTTATTTGAGTGGGTTTTATTCAAGTGGGCCTTTATCAACTAGGCCGGCCTTTAGGGCGTAACAGACCCTATATGATGGTTTGTTATATGTGTTTTGCTTGTTATGCTAGTTAAAAATTTTCTTATGTTCATGTTGCAAAATATGCTTGCTAAGTTATATTCATTTTGCATGTCTATGGCAAATTGTGTTGGGTTTTGAGGGACCCTTATGACATAAATCTATGCCCGTCCTACGTCGGATGGACGATAGAATCAAAAACAGTTGCGGAAAAATAGATTTATTAAACACGTTAATAAAATGCCCTAAGGATATCATGGACACTAGCCAGGATCTCTACTATCTTGGGGTGGGTCTGACCAGCCCCAAAATAGATCTAAACTACTACAACAATATAAATATGAAAGCATTAAAAGAACATACCCGGAACTTCGCTTCTGCAGAAAACGAAGCGTCGTTTTCAACAACAACTTTAGCTCCCCGAAGCAAGCCGTCTCTGCACCTCCGAGACTGGTCCACTCGAAGCGATCCGACACCGTGCCTCCGAGCCAATCACTCGTCGAAGAAAGTTTCACTTGAGTGTGATCCGCGTCAAAGACTTTGGATCGAATCCAATCATCCTCCTCGTCTTGCTATGACGAAAACGAAGGAACGGAAGGATTATAGGAGGAAAGAAAAATTTCTGTCTCGGATCGAGCGTGCTCAAAACTTTTCAGAGCTACTTGATTCAGAGACTTGGTGCAATTTTTCCAAGGGGAGCCAACCCATATTTATATAGGAGGCCGGCCTCCTTGCTCGTCTTACGAGCAATGTGGGACTAATAATAATTAGGGGTGAAAATTAAGTTAGTTTTTCTTTACACTAAGGCTAAACTTCAACTAATTTTCTCTCCATCACCGTTGAGCTTCGCAAGTTATAACCTATCAAATCGAAGAGCTATGAACGGTGAACACATAGAAACAAACGGTGCTCCAATCCAACTTCGTTTAACCCCCTTAAACAATAGCTCAAAGATGGGAAAAAAAACCCACCCAATGCAGATTTTCGCAGCCGCCGCTTGCTGATTAGGGTTTCTGGACTGTGCGGCCCACCGGCCAGCCGGGCGCACCCAGCAGCCTATGTGAGCCCGCAAGCTGGGCGGTCGGGCAGGCTTGACCCACCCTCCCATGCTGGGTGGGCTAGATAGCCTGCATGGGCTGGGCTGGGCTGGGCCAGTTCTGGCCATTTGTCCCTTTTCTGGAGCTTTTGAGCTCCAAATGAGCTCCGATTTGAGCGCGGTTTTTTCCCTGACTTTCATGGAAAAATTCTCTTCGTTTCTATGCATCATATTGTTTAAAATATTCTAGTAAACATTTTACGTTATATTTTAAACTGTTTTGCATCATATGCAATAATCCTTTATAGCATTCTACTAATGCTTATATCGCAAACACTTTGCGACATTATTAATTCCCATTTAATATAGACTTAATGTCACAAACTCTTCTCTTTGTGACTTTAATTATTCTCGTGCACCCGAGTGCACTCCTCCTGAATCCTTCCTATTACTAAGACTCAAATCCCACTCGGTGTGAGACCCTACAGCCTGACCCTACTACAGGTTGGGGCTCGAACCCCCTAGATGACAATGACCACGAGTAGTAGGTGTCGCCCTTGTTTCAGTCTCATAATTACGTGATTGACCCATTGACAAAAAGTGTCGTCGGGATCACTCTGACTGTGTCCGTGATGAATACCACAGTTTTAGTCCCTTCGTCATAACTATGTCACTGCATAGCCTAGGGTTGATAAACCGTCAACCCTACTAGCTAGCACTGGTCAGCATACTTTGGTATTTGGTATGTCCATGTTGTATTTCCTACAACATACCCTGACAGATGTTTAGCACAAAGAACCGTACTGGGCCTATGACACTAACTTCCCATTAACGGAATAGACGAATCCTATCTTAGTCAATACTTATCTTGTAAGCATCAAGTGTCACACAACCTAAGACCTTTTAACGAGTGAATACTCGAGGCTAGATCATAGATCTAAGTGACACCGTTCATGCACAGGTTCATACAATGACCTCAAGTCTAATGGACCAACCAGCCTATCATAACTAGAGAGTTATCAATGACAGTTTAGTTAAGGTTAACCATTTGATAACTCTATTTTGGGTCGTTCAGTTGACTCATTCTCCATTGAGCACATGTGCCTTGTCTCCGACTTCGCCAGATCGTATGATTATGATATCATCATTACCCTTTAGGTTAAGAAAAAGACACAATGATCTGTTTGATGTACCGATATCCTTTTCTCAACACATCTATGACCATGAACGTTTTAAGACTTAAGTTCCTGTCAGTCATTTACTTCCCATAATCGAGATCTCCATCTAGATGCATATATGACCTTACTTTAAGTCTAAGAAAATTATCCACGTATTTAAAAAACATTTTAATCATACTAGGATAATTAATACCATTTATATTTGAAAAAGATGTTTTCTCGATAAATTGCCACAAGGGCACATATCTTCCTACAAATTGGATATTCCTCTTGTGCAAATGTTGAACTTTTGTTTTAAGGGATATTGAGACATTCAATGTTGTACTGTAATAATTTTGATATCTCACCTATGTCGCTCTTTATTTCCACACATGGTATTCATGTTACAATTATTATGTATTACGCTTGGTATAACATTTTTTTGATGTGACAAAGAGGGAGAAGAAGCTCACAATGCCTATAAAATAATACTTGAAATGGTTGAATTCAAAATAATATAAAAATCATGCATATGTCAAATCTTAGTGCTAACTAGCTTTGCTGCTGGGAGAGTAACCTCTCCATAGTAATCATGCATCTCTACATGGGGAGCATAAGTAATTTTTTATTTGATATTGTTTTTATATTTTATATCATTTGTTGTCATCATTAAAAAGAGGGAGATTGTTGGGATATTGAGACACACCCCAATGGATTTTGATGACATGCACAAGTGATATGTGGACTAATGATTTCATTTCAAATGTGTATAGATTATTTTATAGATATCGAGAACAAAGCCATTGTGAAACAAATTGGAGAACTTAGAGCCACAATCAAGAAAGCTACAAATTGAAGTATATGAAGGCCTTGAGTCGTGAATCAAATGAAGGTTGAGAACAAGAGAAGTAAGCTCAAGAATGAAGATGATGAGCTAGAGTTATGCTTGTGTGAGTAATTGTGTAGAAATGCAAAGCCATATTATATTACACACACACATGCAAAATTCATTTAAAAATGATTTTAAAATATATTACTTAATATATTTCTCTGATATAATTTTTATAAATTATTTTTGAAGTATTTTTAAGTATAAATACTTCAGTACCCTATAATAGCCATTATTATAGTCTGATAACCGACTATTTCTTTCAGATATTTTCTCAAAACTCTCTGTCAAAATAATAGCCGACCATTTAAAAACAGCCGACCATCTGGGGGAGATAGCCGACTATCTGGGTCAATTAAAAACAGATTTGGAAAGCTGCCTTGATTTTTTCTTACCGTTAGCTAGCCATCGTAGGTGACTTTTGGAGCTGATTTCAAGCAAATTTTGAGCAGATTTTGTGCTTCTATTTCTCTATAAATAGCTGGGATTTTAGAAGTTTAAAAAACATTCTAATTGAAAAGAAATCTCTCTATTGCTCAAAGTGCTCAAAGCTCGATTTTTTTCTCTCCATTTTATTCAAAGGCTACTGATTTTATTTCTTTTGTGCTAATTTTTAAAATCTATTTCACTTTCATTTTAAGCCTTTCAATAGCACTTGTTTATTTGATCTCCAAGCTTAAAGCTTTTTTGAGATTCAAGTTGCAAGTATATTATTTCAATCTTTGTGCTTTAAATTTTTTATTTTCTTTCAAAGATTAAAATTCTTGATTATTTGATCTCTAAAAGACCAAGTGCTCAATTTTTGTAGATCAATTTTCAAGACAACTTTTTGATCAAATTGTATTTTACTTATATCATTTGTTTGATCAAAAGTTTCAGATTTTCTCAAGCCACGTTTCACACTTATACACTATTGGCTTATGGGAAATCTTGTATTTTTTGATATCTTTTGTGAAAGTCTTTGGAGAAGACTTGCGTTTGTAATTCTCGTGATATAATGGAAATTTGTGTTGGAAATCCTATTTGGTTGTAACTAGGTGCGTGCGTGGAAATTCCTAGTGAGGGAAGCTAGGTACTTGTATTGCATGTTACAATATAGTGGATTAAATCCCGAATGTGTTGGGGACTGGACGTACCCTGGGCGGGGAATCAGGATAAAATCTATGTGTTTGCGCTGTGATAAATTCTCTCTAACGCTTTACTTTTATTGCTTGAACGGTTTCATTTCCGATGTAACTTATATTCAAACATATTATTATTGTTGATTAAGTACAAATTGAAGCAACTCGATTTAAGACTTAGGCAACTCATAGAAGGATTTTTATTACGCTAAAAAGTTTACTATATGTTGACAACCCTATTCAACCCCTTTCTCGTGTTGTCTGTCATCCACAGGATCACACACTTACGCTTAAATTCATAAAATGCTTAATGAACAACAAAAGAAAATTTGGCAATGTACGCGACGATAAGCAAAAAGATGATGATGGAGATGAGGATAACAAACATAGATGCTTCCTATGCAATAAAAAAGAACAATTGTAAATCGAATGCCTTCTTATGAAAAGAGGAAAAGCACATGATAGCAAGAAGAAATTTGAAAGGAGGCTGGCCACACGAGGAAAAAGCGATACAGATGAGCTCTCTTCTGAGGATGATTCGACGACGGACAAAGGGACATGATTTATAGCGGGTTGCAATAAGGTAAATTCCGAATCCATATTTAGCAAAGTTAGAAAAGGTTTTAATATTAGTGAAGACGAGTTCTTTGATACGATTTTAATAGTACTGACAAAATGATAAAACATTTCATGCATAATAATTATAAAGCAAGTAGGCTAATTGTGTGGATCATCCATTCAACCACAAAATAAATAATGTCCACAGTCCAAATTATACAGACACTTTCATATAAATGAGAAAAGGTACAATTTTGGAAATCATGTGGGTGCCATAAAAATCTTCTTCATTAAGGGTGGTTTTTGGCTCCATGGAAGTATCCATCGGTCTTGGGTATTACATTATATTTCTCACAACACCTTTTTCTCGTAAAAAAGAAAAGTGCAGGAAAATAAAAGTGTAAGGATCGTCTACCTTGCAATACTAACAACAAACACTCTAAGGGGGGTGAATAGAGTAATGGCAATAAATTGTGCAATTAAAATTTAACTTGCAAATGCGGAATAATAAATGCAAGAGGAATTAATAACACAATCAATCCAAACGCAAACACAAGATATTACCCTGGTTCCCCAAACTTGGGTACGTCCAGCCACACCAATATTCACTATATTTCCCACAAAGAGAAGTGAATACAAATCCCATAAAGAGATACCTCACACAGAGGATTTTGTCCTACACAAGAGCCAAACCAACCCTACAAAAGGGTCTAACTCCCACACAAAGAATTACTAACTCCCACACATAGATTTAGGGTTAGCCCTACACTAGGACACCAAACTCCCACCAAGAGAGTAACTCCCACAAAGAGAGTATCTAATTCCCACAAAGAGAATTAGGGTTTCAAAGAAACACAAAGTAAAACAAATACTCTTACATATGCCTTGAGATGAACTTACTCATTAATGAATGCAAGGCATGGAAGAGGATCTCCAAGTGATGAGATTAGCTTGAAAGCACTTGGATGATTTCCCTTGAGTTTGACTTCAATGCATGAAGGAGAGAATGAGCTCTAAGATGGAAATATGAGAGTTTGAGAGTGGCTTAATCAATCTCTAAAGATTTGCAATAGATCCAAGAAGTTCTAATAAACTCATCCCTCTCATATATATAGGAACCATATATCAACTCTAAAACCCCAAGGAAACAGCCAAAAACAAAAAGCTGCAAAGGCTAGATTCTGGGCGAAAACGACATCGACAGTCGACTGATGACCAAATGACAGTCGATTGTCCAACGGCTAAATAATTCCCAACGGCTATAATTTGAGCCACGATAGTCGACTGATGAAGACAATACAGTCGACTGTAAACAGGACAGTTGCCTGTAAATCCTTCAGTAGGCGACTACTGCAGGGGATGGAAAATAACAGAGAGATGGACTCTTACTCCCAGTATGCATACATGCGACTGATGAACAAATGACAGTCGACTGTAAAATAGACAGGCGACTGTATATCCTTCATCAGTCGACTGCTGTAGAGGATGGAAGTAAAACAGAGAGTGATGCAATTTTCGCACTTACACCTTTCAGACGACTGTTGACCATTTCACAAGCGACTGTTAATATACAGGCGATTGTAAAATACGTCATCAGTCGACTGATGCGAAAATCTTAAGTATGAGTCAATAAAAGGTTGACTTGAGCAGTGCACCACAGTCGACTGTAGAAGGCTCGACAGGCGACTGGAATCACCCAGTCGACTGTAAAACCTTCTGCAGGCGACTGTTGGAGAGCCAAAGACTCCAAATGAGTCTTTGGGCAAGATGAACCTATTAGGTTGGACTCTATGATAATCCTAAGGCTCACTAAGATGGTTAAATGCAATGCATGAATGAGTAGACCATCTATCAAGGCATTACAATAAACCTAGACTCAAAAAGGAGAAAAGCAATAAATGAAATATTACGTGGATTACATTGCTTTTCTTAGAGTCTATGGCTTCAATCTTGATGCCTTGATGCTTCCCATCATCTCCAAGCTTTGGCACCCATTGAGTCCAAGCTTTGGCCGTTCTCCACTTGATGTCCATCCTTGCACCAAGTGTTTAGTCTCCAAAAATGATATTCTTGGAATGTAAACTAAGAAACTAAAATAAGAGAGTCATTAGCAACAACATAATGTTGTGATCATCATCAAAATAACATTGGTATGAAACACTGTAAGGGACCCTTCGGGGCTACACACACTAGAGGGGGGTGAATAGTGTAATAGCAAGCAAAGTGCTTAATTAAACGATAATAAAAATAAAGCACAAATAAGCAGTGTAAATTAAACAGAGTGCTCAACAAAAACAATCGCAAACACAAGGATTTTACCTTGGTTCCCCAAAACTTGGGTATGTCCAGCCACACCAATATTCACTATATTCCCACAAAGAGAAGTGAATACAAATCCCACAAGGGGATACCTCACCAAGAGGATTTTACCCTACACAAGGACCCAACCAACCCTACACGAGGGTCAAGACTCCCACCTAGAGAATCGCTAACTCCCACTCAGAGAATTAGGGTTAGCCCTACACTAGGACACCAAACTCCCACAAAGAGAGTTACTCCCACAAAGATAGTTATCTAATTCCCACAAAGAGAATTAGGGGTATCACAAAGGGGAAACGAAATAACACTTATATATGCCTTGATATGATCTTACCAATGCGATGAAGAATGCATGCAAGTGAAACTCAAGTGCTTGAGATGAGGCTTTGATTGCACTTGATGATCTTTCTCCCTTCTAGGAATGAATCCTAACACTTCTCACTTGAGTGTATGAAATGAAGAGAAGAAAGATGTTCTCCAAGAAGAGGAATGAGATTGAAATCCCTTGGAGAAATTCCCTAGAGCTTAGATGCTATAAAATAAGATTGAACCTCTAATGAGGGAATGGGAGAGGAGTGGCTTAGAGAAGAGATTAAATGATTTTCTATGATTTCCTAACCCTTTCAAGAGTTCTAAAAGAACTAAGCCCACTCCTATATATAGGAAGCCAAGAAGAGCCTATAAACACAGCCAAAACCCAAAGGGAAAAAATCTGCAAAGGCTAGATTTTGGCAATTTACGGCATGAACAGTCGACTGATGATCATTAGACAGTCGACTGATCAACGGCTAGAAAATATCCCAACGGCTATAATCTGAGCCAGGACAGTCGACTGTAGAAGACTACACAGGCGACTGTAAAACAGACAGTCGACTGTATATCCTTCATCAGGTGACTGGCTATAATCTGAGCCAGGACAGTCGACTGTAGAAGACTACACAGGCGACTGTAAAATAGACAGTCGACTGTATATCCTTCATCAGGCGACTGCAGCAGGGATGGACAAGAAACATAGATATGCATCTTACTCCCAGTATGCATACAGGCGACTGATGACCAAAGTACAGTCGACTGTAAAATAGACATGCGACTGTATATCCTTCATCAGTCGACTGCTGCAGAGGAAGGAAGTAAAACAGAGAGAGATGAATATTTCGCACTTACGCCTTTCAGACGACTGATGGCCATTTCACAGGCGACTGTAAATATACAGGCGACTGTAAAAACAGCAACAGGCGACTGTCTTGCAAATTGGGATGAAGCCCAGAAAATGCAAGAAGCACACAAGCGACTGTCGACCAATTCACAGGCGACTGTAAGAATACAGGCGACTGTAAATTGAACATCAGTCGACTGATGTGAAAAGCTCAAGATGAGTCAATAGAAAATTTGACTTGAGTTGTGCATCATAGTCGACTGTAGAAGGCTCGACAGGCGACTGGAAATCATCCAGTCGACTGTAAAACCTTCAACAGGCGACTGCAGGAGAGCCAGAGACTCCAAATGAGTCTTTGGGCTAGATGAACCTATTGGGTTGGATTCTATGATAATCCTAAGGCTCACTAAGATGGTTAAAAGCATATGCATGAGAGTATGACCATCTATCAAGGCATTACAATAATCCTAGACTCAAAAAGAGAAATGCAAGTAAATGAAATTACATGGATTACAAATTGCATCTCCTAGAGTCTAAGTCTTCAAGCTCACGATACCTTGATGCTCCCTATCATCTCCAAGCTTTGGCACTCCTTGATGAACTTCCCTTCATCAAGCTCCAAGCTTAGTCAACGCTCCTCTAGATGTCCATCCATCATCATGCTTCAAGCTTTGGCTTCATTAGATGATCTTCATGACTTTATCCAAGCTTGAGCACACCATCACTCTTGGAGATCTTTAAGATATCCCTTGTAATATACTCCAAGCCTTATGCTTCGTCTCATCAACATATAATCATTAAGATAAATTGAGAATAAAACATAAGATTGATTAGCACACTAACATAATGTATTGATCATCATCAAAACAACGTTAGTCTTGAACTCAAGAACTAACAATCTCCCCCTTCTTTATGATGACAATCCATTATGTCAAAATATAATAAACATTGAAATAAACAATGTGTGCTAACAAACTCCCCAAATCAATTAGCAAATGTGCACAAAATATAAACATATAAAGCATAAAACATATTGATGGTTGTTATGCAAAAACATACCAATTGATAATAATGCATAAACAAGCACAAGGTATATTTTTACATAACCTATTTCTCTCCCCCATTGGCATATTAAAAAGATGGGTAATAGCCAAATATGAAAACCAAGGGCAAGAGAAATAACCATCCCATATGCACAAACATAATATGAATGAAATTCAATGTGACATATGAATGGAAAAATAATGCTAGCAAGCAAAAATTCCATACTCCCCCATTATCATACAAAACATGCAAACATGGGAGTAATGGACACACTCACAAAAATGTGGGTACAAAATGTAAACATACAAGCATAGTACCCAAGCAATGAATAACAATGTGAGTGAGCTAGCAAATTGGAAACCAAACAAAAGTGGAGTTTGGTTTCCGTATATAGTCATATGAAAAAATAACATTACGCACATATGAATCTATATACGCATTCCTATCAAGCCTAGAAACATTCTTAGGAATCCACAAAAAAGTGATTTGGGATTCTTAAGAAGAGGTTTGGTCAAGGCATGAGTAGGAGGTGAGGGAGCACGCTTATGAGGTGGAACATAAACATTGGCGTGCCCCGTGTGAGAAACATGAGATCTATCATTAGAAGCATTCACACAAGCAATTCTACCATGCATAGGAACATGTGAAGCATGCAAAGATTTATCATCAACTTTAGCATGCAAGCAATAATAAGATTTCCTATGAGTAGAAACATCATGCATAGCATTCAAAGAAGAAGCATTCACATCAACATGTTTTTGAATAGGCTTCTTAATATATGCAAGACCAGAATACAAAAATGCATGATTTCTCTTTGGCTTAGAAATAATAGTTGATTTTAGGCCAAAAGTGTTGGATGTGACTTTCTCATTAGAATGCTCCCCCATAAAATTTATTTGGGTGCTTCTAAGAGACGAGCTTGGTTGTTCACCTTCAATGAAGAGGATCCCAAAACCGTGTTCTTACTCAATTTGAAATTTTCAATTTGAGTAGACAATAGCTCACATTTCTTAAAAAGTGAAGAAATGTTGACATCCCTCTTGGATAGACATGAGCTAAGCTCACAACATTTTGACTTGGGAGCCAATGTCTCATCTTTCAAAATGTTGTAATCACTATCCGAGTGCATCTTCTCCATTTTGAGTTTGAGAGAAGCATTCTCATCTCTCAAGGCACTCAACTGAGAAAGAAATCCTTCTTTCTCGGCATGCAAACAATGAATTTCCTCTTTATGAGTAGCAAATGCACTCTCCTTTTAAGATCTATGAAATTCATTGACATACACTACTTGAGCTTTAAGAGACTCATTCTCTTTGCTCAACATGCACACACATGAATCAAGATTAATCTTTTCTTGATTTAATGCAATGGTTTGTGTATCATCACAAGGTTTGGATGATAATAAAGTGTACGTGCGTGCATCTCTCTCAAGCTTGTTATTATTCGCTTTGGGAGAGTCCATAAACAACGCATTACAATTTTCAATTAAATCACTACGTTGAACGAGAGAGTTACGAGATACCTCATTACCAACGATGCTCTCATCATCGCACGATTCCTCTCCTCCATACTTTTCATCAAGATATTCCCATATCTCCTTGGTTGTCTTGAGCTCCTTCACTGTCTTAGCAATTTTCGGAGAGAGAACATTTTGAAAAGCATTCCACTCTTCGGCATCCGAAGTAATTAAGAACTCCTCATGCACATCAAGCCAATATAACATGTTCTTCCTCCATTTTGAGAAGTGTTTGCCTTTGAAGACGGGAGGAAGGAAGAGGGGTTGTTGAGCGCAACGTTCGTTGTCACGTGTCTCAGCGGAAATCCAGCGACAACGGAAAATTGCAGAAGTGAAAGGACTTCAAGACGAAGCCAACGACTGTGGAGTTGTCGCCGGAGGTGGTCGGAGGTGGTCGTGAGCCGGCGTCGAAGTTCAGCTTCCAGATTTGTCAAACACAGCCGATACGGCGTGTTCCGACGAGGATTCACGGAGCTACAGGTGGGCTATGAGCGTGAGGGAAGTTGCAGAGTGGAGAGGGGTCAAAGGGGAACAAAGTGGCGGTGGTGGTCATCGGCAGCCGACGGCTGGCGGTGAGTTGGAGTGTCGGCGGCCAGATCTGTGCTTCTTTGTGTTTGGGGGCTCTTTACAGAGAGAAAACGGAGGAGAGAGATAGGGGGCCGGAGGGGAGAGGTGGCCGACGGCCAGGGGTGGTCGTCGGTGAGCTTGGGTGGCTGGAGTTGATGAGGGAAATTGCACAAGATGGGTTTTGTGTGGGTATTGCGACTGGGGGCTGGTTTCCCTTTTGGAGATGAGGGTTTTGCTATATGGCCTTTGGGATTTGGTTAATTGGGAGGGAGAGATAGAGATAGGGAGAGTGGAGATAGGGGAAAGGGAAGGTGTGAGAAGTGGCTGCAACTAATTGCCATGATACGTGGGAGTATAATTAGGGATATAATTAGATTTGAATTTCAAATTGGTTAGAGGCTAATCAACGGTTGCAAATTGATTAGGGGATACCTTCCACCATGGGCATCGGAAAAATAATCTGAAAATACCGGGATGATCATGGATACTAGAAGTACGGGGTTACGGGGTCCGATCGAGTGCTACACATATCAAAAATTATCGTAAAATCGGGAACTGGGTATTGGTGCCAAAAGACCAAAACACCCTTCCATTCAAAGCTGTTTTGCGAGAAACGAGCCATGAAATGACGATCCCAAAAATTACCATAAAATTATACACTTCCATATGGTCACAACGGCATATCACATCGTATATACCGAAACCAAGAAAGAGCCAAATAAAATACGTGCACGAAAAAGTACGTGCACGTAGAAATCCATAAGGTCGGAAAGCGACTGTTACATTCTACCCCACTAAAAGAAAGATTCCGCCCTCGGAATAAACAACACTAATCAGAAAACAAGAATGGGAAACGCTTTCTCATCTCCTCCTCGCACTCCCAAGTGGACTCTCCAGGTGATCCATGACGCCACATCACTCTCACCAGGTCGACTAACTTATTCCTCAATTGCTTCTATCGACGGTCCAAAATCTGCACAGGCTGCTGGTCATAGGTCAGGTCCGAGCAGACCGTGATCTCTGAGAAATCCACAGTGTGCGACGGATCACTGACGTACCAACGTAACTGAGATACGTGGAATAAGTCGTGGACTCCCTCCAAGGAAGGTGGCAGAGCAAGGCTGTAGGCCACTGCTCCTACACGCTCCAGCACATCGAATGGTCCAATATACCTTGAACTCAGCTTTCCCTTCTTCCCGAAACGAATGACTCCGCTGTTCGGAGAAATCTTCAGGAAGACGTGATCTCCAGGCTGAAACTCCAAAGGTCTCCTCTTGGCATCTGCCCAAGCGGTCCTGCGCAACTCTGAGCTTCTCCCTGATGTCTCTCATGACATCAACTGCTTCCACTATCATCTCTGGACCCAACAGCTCCCGATCTCCGATGTCATCCCAGCTCAGTGGTGATCGACATTTTCTCCCATATAAGGCAGCAAACGGCGCCATGCCAATGCTCGCTCGGTAGCTGTTGTTATATGAAAACTCCACCAAGTGAAAATGGTAGCGCTCTCCCTTAGGAGTGGAAGGCGCGCTCCCTTTGCACGTCCTCTGGTTCAATCAATTCTCATACAATGTGCCCCTACTCATCTTTGTGTAAAATAGTTAACACGAAGCCGTAACTGTAACGACCCGTATTTTTCAATACATTTAAATACGTATTTGACGTATTTTCACTTTTAAAAGCATTTATAGTGGTTGATCAGGAGTTTTAAATGATTTCAAAATTTTATTATAAAAATATTTTGAAGTATCAAACTAGGTATGGTGTATTTCAGTAAGTTTGGATTTCATCAAATACCTCTAAACATTTTGATAAAAATTCATTTTAAATTATTACTGTTTTGGCTTAATGAATTAATATTCTATACAAAAATTATCAAAACGTTTTCAAACTTTTACAATATCATCCTATGACCATTTAGGGCTCCCCATTTTAATTTCGTAATTTTCGGATATCAAATCGACCTAGAACCTGCAAACCCGCTTTCTAAACGTTTTGGCTTAAAACTAGTATCTCTGTTGCTCAAACCCCAAAATGGATCACGTATTCGTGATCCTCGCGACACTACAATCTCGTGGGTATGTTTTCGTAATTTTTCGGAGTCGTATGCAAAAACGGGATTTTATTCCTCCACTTTTACTAATTACATCACTAATGACTTTTCACTCTCACAATTCACTATTACTAATTACCTTTTACCACCCTAAGCCTTAATTAGCCTAACCCCACATCTCATTCAAGCACCTCCATGGCAGATGAGCCGAAATTTCGGATCTCAACAACCCCCATTTTTTAAGTTATTTACTATTACATTTTATTTCATAATATTAAACCTTGTACATTACTTAACCCTATATAACTTCCCATCTCCTCTCATTTTCACACAGGCAAACTCTCCCTCTCTTCCCTCGTTCTCCTCCCAAACCCAGCTTCCCCGCGCTCTCTCTTACACACACAACTCTCTCCCTCTCTCTTCTCTTTTGCAAAGGCCCAAACCCATGCACTCTCCCCCCCCCCCCCCAAGGCTGCGCACAAAACCCCCCTCTCAAACTCACTCTCTCCCTTCCCGCTCTCTCTCCCCGCGTCCCTCCCCCTCCGGTGGGTTTCGCCTACGCTGCCACCACGTTCAACTTGCCAAGCTTCGACTTTCATCGCCGCATCCGCCTTCAAGCACCGAACCCATCTCTTCTGTTCAAACCACGCATGCAAGCTCACCCTCTCTCTACTCTTTGACTTCACCGTCGCTGTCGACTTCAACGTCGCCGTCCCTCGCTCTCCTCCGCTCGCCGCCGTCCGATCGAAGAGCCCCGCCCCCACACCGCTGCAGAACCCCTCTCGACGTTCGACAACACCCCTCTGCCACTCCTTCTTCTCCGACTCCTCGTCGGTGACCCAACCTCTACGCCGTCGCTCGTCCCACCACTGTGAACTCTGACAACCCCCGCCCACGTCTTCGCCTTCATCGCCGCTTCGGCAACATCGGATTGCCCCCGCCTCTCTCTCGCTCTCTTCGTCTCCGGTGAGGACCCCCGAAGCCCACAGTCGATCGCTGCCGACGAGGCGATGCCGCTCCAACCACCCCAGCCTCCCGAAGTCCCGCCGCCGCACTCGACGTCCGACGTCGACGAGCAGCGACAACCCCCACCCCCCATGCGGCATTCGAACGAAGGAGTGTACGTTGGTTACGAAACGTAATTTGATGCATATTTTTACTACATATTCTCATTTAATATGCGTATTTCCGTGTTTTAGAAATTAGATAATATGGATTTTTGATTAAAAATTCATAATTAATTATATAAGGGTCGGAAAATTACAAGACTAGCTTTAGAAAATCAGAAATGACATTCTGGATCCAATGGCACCGGTCTCATCTCGATCAGATGCTTAGATTTTCTGTAATAAATTTTTAACCCTAAAACTTAAATACGTAAATTCCTTTTAAAAATCCATAACTCCTCATTTTCATGTACACTGATACATGAGAAAAATATATGTTGTAGCACTCTTCGAGACGGTTGTTTTGACTGCTCACTTGAACATTTCTGACTAGTATTGCATCCAGAATAAATTGTTAAATGTTTACGTTACTTAAGTAAAATTAGTTTTTAAATTGATTTTTGAGCTTCTAAAATTTATAAAAATTAACAGAGGCATCTGAAAAATATTTTTCTCTTGCAATAAAATTATAATCTTTATTTTCAGCTTATATAAAAATTTAGAACATTTTTCGACACCGTTTCAACCAGTTTTAAAAATCGAAACGATCAAATTAATTAGATAGAAATTAGTGTAGCCATTAACTAATAATTTCTTGTGTTTGCAGGTACCAATCCTCGCGCTCTAGCTCCAACCTCGTTTTTCCACGACGATATCGATAGCGTAAGTCACAGTAAATTCCAACTTTAGAAATTTAGATAGTGTACTTAATGGAAGATAGTGTACTAAATGGAAATACCGTAAGCTCGAAGCATGGATCGGTGTCATAGTTGTTGGACTTCAAATCATTGCTCAGGACTGACATTCTCTGTTGAGGTTTCTGCCTTGACTTTTCAACAAATGAAGCTCTTTGGAGTGTTGTTAATACAATTGAATATCTTTACTTTTGGAACAACAAATTGACATACCGTATTGCAATATAATAATAAACAGTGTTGACATCATATTGCTGGAACATCATATTGAAATTGAATGTTTAAAAGTAGTTGGCACTGCACTGGGTTTTTGGGGTAACTTATATTAGAGAAAGGGCGGGAGCGACCGCGAGCCATCTACACAGTGCACCGTACCGACCATCTAAATGAAATGTACCGACTAAAGTGAAATAAGATCCGCCCGAGTGAGCACCCCGTGGCAGGAGATGAGCTCAATGGTCGCATATTGTACCTTCCTATATAAGTCACGTAGTTTTTAGTGTTACTATTGTCTGCTTGTCCTTTTAGTGTTACTACATCTGCCTGGTTGTCCTACTATTGTCATTACATTGTATGCTGGTCAAAATATTGTTGCTACCATATGCCATACCACAGTAGTTGCACTTGTACGTTACTTTGGCACTTGCACTGTCACCTTTACTTTACACACTACATGCACTTTACTTACCACACCTGAGTAATCACTAGCACTTTACTTATTGCTCTTGCATGCATGTCCGCTCTAACCTTACTTTTCGCACCTGTTTACTATAGCATGTTCTATACTTTGCACTACTCTTTTTCTATCGCTAGAATTGTTGTGACATACCTATGGTTCCATCTCCGTGGCACCGCAGACGCCGCACAGGTTGACTTAGGCACTCTTGAGTTCGCAGAGCCGTAGCACGATCCTGGGACTGCCGACTTTTATATTTAGAGTGTATGTGTGATGTACTTTCGATGTATTTCCTTTCCGCTTTACTTTTCATGTATTTGGTGAGAGAGTGTTGCTTGTTGTTGTATTGTTAATTTGTGGACTGTAATAATGTACGATGGCTTGAGTGTTATTGTACATCTCTGCATCGTGGCTATATTGATTTCACTGGTAAACTGCAGACATGCGAATAAACCAAATAAGTAACGGGCCCCCGAGAGCAGGTCGTAACAATAAACCTTGCGGTCTGAGATGATTTCCCATACGACTGTTTTGTTTTTAAAAAAAATGCTATGAACATCCATTTGTTTGTTCCTCTTTTGGAGCTCATTGCTTATAGAGGCTAGAGCGAGGCATCGAGCCTTTTCGTCATCTAGGAGCCATTACTTATAAGATGTAGCAATCTTAGGTTGGCCCCATTTAGGTGGTTCTTTAGGTACAGGGTCTTTGAGGACATAGTTAATTCTTTCGAAAGAAAGTGTAACTTTGATATTTCTGTGACAGTCTTCATAATTATTACCAGTGAGCATATTCTTGTCTAAAATAGGCTTAAGTTCAGACGACATTGCTGCAAAGAAGAGAACACCTATATTTAGCATCTGTTCGTTATTTTTTAAATATAGCTAGAATAGTTTTCATCTAACTATATCCTCACAATATTTTTCTCACGAATTCCAATTGGGTTTTTGCCTAGAATGTTTTGTGGATTTGAGAAAAATATAAATAGAGCTTTTATTGTTCCATTGGAAGGTTACTCATTCATTGCAAAATCTCTCAAGCTTTCATTTCCAAAGATCAAAGCTCTCAAATCCAAAGCCCTAAGTATTTCCAAATCTTGTTCTCTTGCTCTCCAACCTAGAACCAACGAGTGATCTTCTAGGCAATTGGTGCAGTCAGAGAAAGGGCTTCTCCTCTCTTCCAAAAGAGTTCTTCAACACACATCACACTCCTCCTTCAAGTTCTACTTCAAGGCATAGGTGATTGTAAGTGTTGTTTTTCTTTATTTCATTACTTTCGTTATTTGAGATTTTCTCTCTGTTGTGAGAGTGGTTTGCTTGCTCCCAAGTTGTGGGAGTCAAGGACATCGATTGTATTCGATTGCACTTGTAGGGTTACTACAAGTGGGTTTTTAAGGAAATCTCAAATAAGGGTTCTAACTTGAGTATCCGGTGGTATCCGGGGTGGAAAGGACGTAGAATTACCGGGAACAAATCGGGAGTTGACTTGGGTAATCCGAACCCAAGAAACATAATTGTGTTTGCAATTGTTTCTTATTTGGGTTTTATTATATTTCCGCATTATTTCTTGGATTGCATTTTATTTGGCGTAAATTCCTTTTAAATTTGCATAAACACTATTCAACCCCCCTTCTAGTGTTTTCCCCATAGACGTGGTCCCCTACATACGGGTTATCTAGGGATTCGGTAGGATTGACCAAAACACTTACCTAAATCCCTAATTCAACGTAGGGATCCAAATCTATGTTTTCCCCATAGGATCCTAGGGCTAACCCATCAGCCCTAGAAAGATCTACTCACTCATGGTATTGTTAACGGATAAAAATGCAATTTTTACATACGAGCGCACCATTGCAAATTAATAAAATAGAGACAAAAACTTACAATGAAGAACGAAGAAAATTACGATTTATAGATCTGGAAATAGCTCCAGGTTCCCAGGCACAAAGACAATCCAGAATAAAAACGATAATCTCCAAGTTCGATCCAAAACTCTCTTACAAAAATTGACCTAAAATTATCACTCAAAATCGCTCAGCTCCCGCTCAAAATCTATCCCAAAAATCCTAGAATGAATCCCTCCCGAACTCTCGCACAGCTCCCTACTTCAGTCGCCCGCAATCACGTAATCGACGGCTCAGATAATTCTTCCCAAAAATGGCCTTGGCATTGCCGATCGAGTAGGTGACTCGGTCGAGCATTGCGCTGCTCGTTCGGTCGCTCGGACCGAGCAGATGAGCTGCTCGACCGAGCACTACAGGAAATCGAGAGAATTCAAAATTGCCGCTCTGCCTACCCGGACCGAGTAAGCTCTACTCGGTCCGAGCAGGGGCTGATTCGGTCACTGAAGAGCTGCTCGGGCCATGTCGCTTCTTTGCTTGATGCTTTGGAATTTCGAAGATGCTCGACCGAGCAGATGAACTGCTCGGTCCGAGCTAGCCCGTATCAGTCCCTCTTCTTCAATTGAAGCTGCTCGGTCCGAGCATCTGAACTGCTCGACCGAGCAGTCTGGAAAAACTCCCCAGCAGCTACAGAGGGCTCCTTCCTCTCCTCTGCTCTCTCTCATCTCCTCCAATGGCTCCAGAAGTGTGGCGAACTCCTCCAGAGCCTCGCCAATGAGCTCACGAGCATGTCAGATGTGTCCATACCCAAGTGGGGTCCCAAGTCGCTCCAAAATCCCCGAAAACTCACAAAACACTACGAAACTCGAATATATCGTCAGAAATGCAATATCGTAGGAAAAAGTGGGATTTGGATGCGAAAATGATATGGAATGCCATGAAATGATGATATAAAAATAGTGGAAAATATGGACACATCAAAATCCCCCAAGCTTAACTCTTACACGAATAATCGAAACACCGGGAGGGAAAACAAAAAGAAATAAGAAAATGAAAATAGAAAGAGAGGAAAAGTAAAAAAGGAAAATGGGAGGAGAGTGCTAGGGATGATCGGTTAGATCTCGGGTCCAAATAATATATCACGATGCTCTGAATGATAAACATACATGATACTGGCAATTTCTAGATTTACAAATCATATGACTAGCATGCAGTGCAGGCAAAGAATTGGAATCTACTGAAATAACGCCATCAAATCATATCAATCTCATGCAATCCCCAGAGTCTAGTATAAAGAAGTTGTCAACGCCCTTTTCAATCACAGATACACGAGGAGCATAAAGAGATCACACAACATGCAATAGAGAATAGAAAAATATCATGCCATTCAGATATTCATTTCGATTCATGAAAAATCTCCAAAAATTAAAGCAATGTGTAAGGTTTAGGTGTTATTAAATCTCCTCGTTATGCACCGTCTCCACTCTAATGTCATGCTCACTCATGTGATCAGTTGGTTCCCCCCCCAAGCTTAGCTTGAGGCGTCGCATCTAAGAATATGATATGGAATTTTTCTAATTTCTTCCCAGAATAAATGATAGCTTCTAATGAAATGATATAACACAGTATTTATTCATTTTCTTTCTTTTTATTTTCTTTTTCACATACGAATGTATACACATTTTTTTTCTTTTTTTTCTTTTTTTTCATTTAGAAGCTATGCTTTTTCCTTTTGGGTTTGGGAAGTGATATGCGGTAAAGATAGCTGTGGGGGTGTAACCAAATATAAATAGATATGTGGAGAATGAAAATAGTAAGACCCTCAGTTCACTCATAAGAGGGTGCACAACGGTTTGATAAAATAAAAACCTAACTAAACTTATAGATAGCATGGATATTTTCACTTCTCTAAATGAATACTGAAAAAGGCATACAGTAAATAGTACCATAGCAGCAGGCATGCAATCAGAAGTGAACAAGATAAAACGGATACTCCAAGTGTTCTAGTGATGCGTGAACGTAGGTGCATTTTCCAACATAGATCATACTAGATACTAATTCATGCATTCGATTTTCAATTGATTTCAGGCATTAAATCAGATCTGCAAAAGAAATGCATGCACATAGATAGTAAAACTGAAATTTACCCTAATAGCATGTCATCGAAAGTGAGCATCGTAAAAACTAATAAGGCCACGAGAGATATCATCATTCGGAACATCCTTAGCAAATAAAGAAAGAAGGGCGGAGAAAAGAGGAAAATAAAGAAAAAGGATGCATGCATGGTGAAAATAGAAAATATGATGCAAAATGAGAAAAAGGTAAACGTCATGAAAAAGTGGTGGAAAAGTGAAATAAAAACTGAAATAAGGAAGGAAAATGTAAAAGAAAAAATCAAAGATAAAGCTGTAGCGCTCATCCCCCAAGCTAAACCTAGCAGTGTCCTCACTGCTAAGAAAACGCTCGTGAGCGGGAGATGATGCTAAAGGGGTGGGGTGGGTGGGAATGAAATAAAGACTGTGCAAAAAGAAAAGCAAATAAAAACATGGAATGATGCAATGCAAAATGAGATATGATGCATGGGTGGCGCCTCCCCCAAGCTGTGTAAGTGTAAGGCCCCGTACAGACAGATGGGCACAAAATAAATAGGGGAGGTAAAAGGCAGGTAAGGACGACATCATGCGGAGGCACCACCCTCTGGGGGTGGTGATGGGTCTCTCTGCTGTGGACCAGGAGTGGTGGGTGGAAGGTCTGGCTGGAACTCGTGAGGAGGGCTGGTGGTGAGATCAACGGTGGCAGTGGAGGGCTCAGCAGAATGTAATACCAGGGCAAACAGTGGATCTAATGTAACAGACGACTCAGAAGTGGTAGAAACAGGCTCTGTAGAAGCCTGAGAAAGTGAAGCACTGAGTGGTGCAGAGGGGATCACAGTGTCTGGCCTGGGTGGTGGAGCATGTGCAAGGATGACAGTAGGTGGGCCACGGTATCGCATCAGGTCTATAATAGAAGTCAGGTCCGACTCAACTTTAGATCGGTGTGTCGTCGTCGCGAGTACAAAGTCCTCGAAATACCACCGTAAGCGGGAAGTCGACTCCTCTAACACAGTCAGGCGAGCGTTTGAAGAACGGGAGTAGGGTGGAGGGTGGGGGAAGTGTCTGTGAGTCACCACTCTCATGAATCGGTCCCGCACAACTGATGCACGGTGCCTAGCGTGGAAAGTAGAGAGGGTGAGCTCGAAGGCAACTCGAAAACGGCGGAAGAAAGAGATGTCGTTGACACATTGGTGTGGACAGACGTCGAGACACTCTCCGTGAAAATGGCCGCTGATGAGGAGGAAAGGGTGGCTGAAAGTGGAATCTCGTGTCCTAAGGATAGAGGAAGTGAAGCTATCAGGTCGTTGAGAGGAGGAAGAGTAGGGGCAGGATCGTGCACGTGAGAATCAAGATCTATTGGGAAGTCAACAAAAGGTATATCGGTGCCCTCCGGCACCGATACAGTGGTCGAAGAAATCTGAGTCTCGGGGCAAGAGGTAAAGACAGTCCCCGAGGACTCAACTGTAGTGGAGATGGTGGATACAATGGTGGTCGAAGAGGCAGCTCCAGAAGATGATGGGTGAGCAGGTGAGATAGGGAAACTGGCAACTAACGCAGCTATGTCATGCAACTCGAACACCGGGGAGCGTGGGTCCCAGGCATCGGCTGCTGCCTCGACCGGTGCTTCGGGAGGCTCGAGTACATGTATGGCGGGGAGTGGCTCAACTCTAGGAAGCATCCAGTCAAGCAGGACAGCTGTGTTGGATATGGAAGACGTTTGTACACCCTTGTGGGGGATGTACGAGGGAATACTGACCTCGAACGTCACGTACACGAAGTCGTGTGCAAAGGGAATCTGTTCCCTTGCGGAGAGGATCTCTGGATGAGTGGGAAAGTCGCATTATATATGCATAAGTGCATGCGACATATGGCTAATAAAGGGGGAATATCTTAAGCTTATGTTGTACCATGCATATGGTACAACTTAAGCTTATAATGTGCCATGTATGATGGTACGCTTTAGTTAAATTGTTCCAAAGGAACAATTTACCCTAAAATAACTACCTTGGGGGCTATAAATAAGACCCAAGGGTTAGCCATTTTACTTACACTTTTGCATGGCATTCTTGCATGCATTTTCATTCTAGCGAAGCTCTGCCGAAATACTTCCTCTCCCTCTATCCAAGTTCTTAATCTAAAAGTAGAGATTTAGATTGTGGATTTAGTAGCCTTACTCCGTTCGTGAGAAGACTCGATCCGTCGTGGCGAATCCGAAGGCAAAGTTCCGAGACTACCGTGCCGCATACGCAAGCGTAAGTCTCAACTTTATTTATCGATCCTAACTCTGTTTTGGCAGGATCCTTCATTGGTATCAGAGCCATACGAGTTCGCCCCGGTCAAACCGCCGGCCCGTCGAAACTATGAACGAGTCGTTGTCTTTTTCACGAATGGGTCTCCTACCATTACGGATATGGTAGGAACGCTTCGTGACGGAGAGAACGCAGCGGTTGTTCTTTTCACGTTAGGGTCTCCTATCATTACGGATATGGTAGGAACTCTCCGTGACGGGAAGAACCGACCGTTCACGTAGTATGTTATTTTTCATTTTTGGCACACGGCCATTAGGAAATAACTAATTTCTCGACGAATGGGTGCTTCATCGACGAACGGGTGCTTCATCGAGGAAGATGATGGTAATTATCTCCATCGGAGAAGATGAATTTTAGTACATGTGCGCCATGGCCAAATGGGCTATGAAGGCCATGCACCCCCCTCCCCATGCGGAGGGGGTTGGCTACGGCCAATAACCACCGGCGACCACCCCATCAAGGGGGAGGAGTGCATGCGGCCACCCCATGAAAGGGGGGAGACCGGCCATGGCTAAAGGGCCATGGCCGGTCAAGGCCAATAGGCCCTGGCCGGCCACGGCCAGGGCCAGAAGGCCCTGGCCTCCCTGGCCGGGGCCAGGGCAGGGGCCCTGGCCCCCGGCCGGGGCCAGGGCAGGGGCCCTGGCCCCGGCCAGGGGCCTGGCTGCCCTGGCAGAGGCCAGGGCAGCGCCCTGGCCTCAGGCCAGGGCCTGGCCGAGGCCAGGGCACGGGCCCTGGCCTCAGGCCAAGGCCTGGCCGAGGCCAGGGCAGGGGCCCTGGCCCTGGCCAGGGGCCAGGCCACCCTGGCAGAGGCCAGGGCAGTGCCCTGGCCTCAGGCCAGGACCTGGCCGAGGCCAGGGCAGGGGCCCTGGCCCCGGCCAGGGGCTTGGCCGCCCTGGCAGGGGCCAGGGCAGCGCCCTGGCAGGGGCCAGGGCAGCGCCCTGGCCTCAGGCCAGGGTGTAACGACTGGTTTTTATATGATTGGATTATCAGTGTGTTTTGCTTGTGATGGTGGGTTCTCTCCTTGTGTGGTTTCCATTTCCATAGTTCTCGCTTTCATTCATCTCGTTGAGATTTCCTAGCTTTCGTTTTCATTCCTTTTCATGCGATCTTCTAGGTTCTTCCTTAGAATCATTGAATTCGGAGTAAGTCACTCGTGACGAGCTTCATATCGATCATATCTTAGAGTATAAATCGATCCTAGAAGTCATAGAAATCTTCCCGAAGCTTCGCGCTTCGAATCGGCACTTTTCGTGCACGTTAGTTGGTTCAAGAAGATCGACCGACCGACTAAATTCCAATTTAGTCGGTCAGGAAATCAACTGGAACCGACTAGTTCTTTGAATCAATTATTCAGGAGTTACTGTTTGCTCTTAGTCGGTCTAAGAACGTTCATCGACCGACTAGATGCTAAACTAGTCGGTCAGTAATTGTTCATGGACCGACTAACTCTAAATCCTACTTTCGTTCAGGAGTTACTGTTTACACTTAGTCGGTCTGCGTTGGTCGACCGACCGACTAGTTGCCAAACTAGTCGGTCAGTGGTTGCTCTTTGACCGACTAACCAGTGTTAAAACCCTAATTTCTGGGCAGCCGCCAGCCCATCCTATTTATACCCAACCCAAACGACTTCATCTTCTCCAACACGACCCTAAACCCTAAAATCTTCCCCCTTCAGCCCCCATCTTCCTCCAAGCTTCAATCCTTCATTCCAAGCCCTAAATCCATCATCCAAACCATCCATTCACTCATTCCACCTCTCATCTTCCCCAAAATCTCACCAAAACCCATCAAAATCCCCAAATCCCCCAAAACCCTAGTTTCCCCAAACTTCTCCAATCTTCTCCAGATCTGATCCTAGGGTTCCCCGGAGTGTTCCAACCGCCTCCTCTCGGTAAGAAATCGATTCACCGATGTTTTCCTAACCTATTGTAATTTTTATGAAACTCTAATAAAATACTTATTGTTTTGATGATTGTTCCCCATAACAGCGACTCCCCGTAGGCTAGCATCCGCGGAGACGAACTTTCATAACCGTCATCCCCGGTGATAGGCAAGTGAAACTTGCCACTTAGGGTTTAGGCCATGTTTTAGGCCATTACTCTGCTTTAGCGTAAAAGAGACTAGACGGTGAAATGATAGCCGCCTAGACGCCTATTTGATCTAGTTTGACAATGAAACTAGGTCTGTCACCTCAATTGATCTAGCTTGACAACGAAGCTAGAATCCAACCCATTTAACTTGTTGTTCATGCATATTAAACTGCCATGTTTAATTTAAATTAACGGTACGCGAATATGTTCATGTCATTGCATTTTGCCTGTCACGTTTAAATTCCATTTACGGTACGCAATTATCTGCTCATGGCATTGCATAGTGATTATTTATCGTGACTGCGTAGCACACGCTACAATACTATGTTTCCTGGCTCGTGTTCCAGAAGCGAGCCCTGTAGTTGGAAACCCCAACGCTCGGATACCGGCTAGGCACCTGCGTTGCGGGCACAACCCTATGCCAAACACACACTTCTTTTCCTGGCTCGTGACCAGAAGCGAGCATAATGAGTTGCTAACCACAACGCTCGACACATGTGGGTGGGGTAAGAGATAAGCGGACTGAGCCCGAGTTGGCCTGATCCGCCTTTCCGGCCAGCAAGTGGACTCTCTAGTGTTTAAGTGATTAATAGTGATAGAGATAAGCGGACTGAGCCCGAGTTGGCCTGATCCGCCACTCCGGCCAGCAGGTGGACTCTCTATGCACTAAGTGATAAGTAATAAGTAATAAGTGATAAGTGTTATTAATGGTGATAGAGATAAGCGGACTGAGCCACGAGTGGCCAGCAGGTGGACTCTCTATGCACTAAGTGATAAGTGTTAAATGATAAGTGATTAGTGAATTGGTAGCTTTTGCTACATCGTGCATGCTTGTCTCTCATTTAAACTGTTGCATCATACTTGCCATGCCATGCATCATACTATAACTGCTAGGTTGCTAGTTTACCTTTCTTTTAGTTTCCTTGCACAAGTCTTTCCAGACTTGCTGACATGTGCCCCTCTCTCTTTTGGGTGCCACATGTTAGACCCAGAGCCAGAGCTTTGTTGCAGGGGATATGGTGTTGATGATGCTGATGTTGATGTGGTGGTGAGTGGACACTAGGGGCCTGTCTTGAAGACCGCTCGTGCCCACTTCCTTTTTAGGTTGCTGTTAGTCTTTGGTGCGTGGCACCTTTGTATGTAAGTTATGCTCTGTTGGCCATGTTGGGCCTTAGCTTTCCCTTTTGAGCCTGGTGGCTTTTCTGTGATATTGTAATTTATTTATGGATATTCAGGGATTCAATAAATTGCTTATTGTCTCATTTTCTTATTGTTATCTTTGTTTCGTAATCGCATTTGCAAGGACTTGCCATAATAAGTGTTTTTTATACGCTTATCAGACTCGGAGCTTCACAGCTTCAAGTTTGTGCGGACCTTCTCACGTCTCGCCTCCACATTTTTGGGAAGCGGGGCGTGACAGGTTTTAGTGGTGGCCCATGCAGGTCCATTTGCAAATGCGAACTATCGGAACAACGATAATAATTATAGAATGTCCATTAAATAAATTAGAACATCCAAGTTATAAGCCCGGAGTCTAGGGTTTTTAGCGTTCCTATGCCTTAGGTAGCTGGTAGACGTGTTAGGGCTTCTGTCTCAGCTTAGTAGGAACCCATTAGATCAGGACCCTAGCTAGACTTAAATAGACGTCTGTGCTTGCTAGTTAGGAATCCTTGATTGTTGGCTAGACTCCATGTTAGTGATTTGTTTGATTGTCTTAAGAGTTACCTTAGTGGTTCCCGCCTAGCTCTGGCCATGATAGACTCCTAGAATTCTTTAGTCTCTCGCTTGGGTTCATCGATTTCGGACCAAGCTGAACTCATTTCATCGCTGTCTAGCCCTTAGGGAGTCTTAGCGCTTAGTTCCATAATCTTTAGCTGGTTGACCGTAGGAGATTTCCGTGGATTTTCCTAAGTCATAAACCTAGGCGTGTTTATGTTTTGACCATCCGACCAATTCCTTGCCTCGATTCACGTGATCACCACATTTCGATAATCGTTGACTTTCAAATGTCCTCTTTCGCAAAGCTTGATTTTTCCAAAGTTATTATTTCGATTTCCCCTTATTAAAAGTTTTTCGCAAATTTTAAATTATGTTTTAAACCCGCTACGTATATACTTAAAATTTCTCACTTTTCGATTGAGTCAAATTCCTTGTCGATTTCGGAGTCTAATGGTTGAAATTATAATTGCTATCTCGTAACCATTTTCTTGTCTATATTTTCGCATTTCGGTTTAAAGAATCCAATGCTATTTTGGGAAAATTCGATATACCATTTTCTAACTATGAGATCCGTTTTAATCGCATAGCATACATACTTTAAAATCTTTTCCAAGCTAAATGGAATTTCAATTGTTATATGTATACTCATATCCTGTACTCTTCGTTGACTTAAATTAATTTTCGGAATTCGAAGGTTTTGACGAGATTTTGATTACTGTTTTATAATGTTTTACAGCCTATACCGTTCATACCTATTCGAATGTCTTGTCCCTTTTCATAAATCGATTTAATTCTGAGCTGCAATTCTATTTTCCAAATTCGATTTATGAATTTTCCTTTTATTTATGCTATTCGAATGTCTCGTCGCACTCCCTTATTATACTTTTCAAGTCACAGATGATTTCAGCTTTCAACAAATCAAAGTTATGTTCAAACACTTTCCCGACGACAGATTTTTGGAAAATTACGTTTCCGTAACCACTTCCCTTGTCCTCAATTCCCATGACCACCTCATTACAATTATCCTTGACCTTTCAAATGTTTTCCGTTGCAAATCTTGATTCTTCCAAAAGTATTTTCGAATGCTTTCCTTATTCGAAGTTTCACTCAATTTAGATTTTGTTCTAAACTTCTTTAAATATATCTCCCTAAATTTCGATGGAGTTAAAAGTCGTTCTTGAATTTTGAAGACTTTCGGTCGAAATTTTAAAATTACTATCTTGTACTATTCTTCTAACGATGTACCTTTCGCATTTTGATTTTTAACCTTTATTACTATCCTGGTGGTTCGATATACCGTCCTTTTTCCTAACTACAAAAATCTATTTTAACCACTTATCTTACATACCTTTAGGGGTATTTTTCCAAACTGAATGGGCTTCAACTAATTTTGTATATATATCAATTATAGGTTCGTCGTACTCGTTAAGTTTAAATTTGTTCGAAACGCTTTTGATATATGTAAGGTTTCATGCTCCTTCGCCGACTTAAATTATTTAAGTTTTTAAATATCGAAACTTGTGTTGAGATTTTTAGATTAGAAGTTTATAATATTTTCTGCATATACCTTCGTATCGATATAAATGTCTTGTCCCTTTTCATAAACAAATTTCATTCCGAACCGTATTTCTATTTTCCTAACTCGATTCATAATTTCTTTTCTTACTTGTGCCATTGAAATTTTATTCGAAAACACTTCGTGCTTACTCTTAATAAACTTTTCAAGCCCCTTTGGACTTCGGCTTTTAGCAAGTCGATTTTATGCTCAACAGTTTCCATATTTCGGATTTTTGTATTAAAATAATAATAATAATAATTTTTATTACTATTTCGAAATCATTCCTGACTTAGACCCTTCATAAAACGGTTTAAAGGTTTTAACACTAACTTGATGAGTTTAAATATCCTTTTCTCTTTCCATACTACTAAGATATTATCTTTCCATTCACCATACACACTTTTAAGATAATTTCTGAGACATGACTTCAATTATTTTTATATATCGGTACCGCGTTCGTTTGCCCGTACATTAAGATCTTGTATAAATCAATTTTGTTGGCAAATCCGGATTTCTCTAAAAGTATTTTGATGTGGTTTATTTGGGATTTCTCTTCAGTTTTAAGATTCGGAAAACCTTTAGCATGCGCTTAAACTCTCCACACTATACTTGATCTGAATTCAATCTTCGAATCTCAAAACTTTTCCAAAATTTTTATGTTGCTGCCGCATAACATTTCTGACCTATGTTTTAATGTCCGAGTAAACGATTTCCTTTTTCCTCATGATGATTTTATATAAGCCAATAAACCACTTTTCCTCTTATTACGTATATTCGTCTCAAACTCGTTTTCAAACAACTTGTTTATCGACCTCTAAATATTTTTATACGAAAAGGGACTCCAACTTTTGAAGTATAACGGTTTTCAAACTTTTCGTATTTTAGAATATGTTAATTACACTATTTTCCATGTGTCCTAATGGAGCATCATTACATCACTACACGACCGTTTTCATGCTTTCGATCCTTCTATTCGTTACGCTGTTGATTTCAATTTCTTTCCTATTGTCTAGCCATAGAGCTTGTCGTTGCCTGTGTCAACCTTGTTATGGTTTGGTGGGCCCATCAGTTAAGTGGTTATGTCGTCGTAGTGTTGATTTTGTGGTGTGTATATAGTGGTATGGGTGTTGGCATTTGTATGTTGTGTGTAGGTAATTTTCTGCTTGTGTATGATGTGATATACGTATGATAACAGAATGATAATTTTGATTGGTACTACTTGTTTTATGAGATGTCGTATGCGTGTATATCAGGAGGTATACCCGACTATTGCATCTCTTAAACTTGTATGTAGTTGATGTGTTGATATGGTAATTATGAATGGATGGATATGGTGTGAAAATATGTGATACGTGGATGTGTATGCCTTGGAGTGGTATTGGTATGTGTATGGATACTGTGTTACGCATATAAATGTCCTGCTATGATTCGAGTCTCACTCAAGCTTGAGTGGGTATACTCTATGTACCTTGGTATAATTGTATGTGGTGGTGAATAGTGATGGATGATGTATGTATGGCGTTTGAATTGTTTGTGCTTGGTTGTGTTACGCACACGATTGTGGGTGGCTATACCAATATATAGTTATAGGACTATGTGAGGTGAAAATAAGGTGAAATATTTGCATGTATTTGAATGAATAAATAAATGTGAAATTATTTTCAAATAATAGAGGCTTGGTTATTTTCTTATAGTAAGTAATAAGTGTTTACTGTTGAATAAATATATTAACTATATATATGTGATTGAAATACGTGTATGAAATTGATTGACTATAATAAGTATGAGTGTACTATGTGCGTGAAATATGTGTGTAGTGGTAGTAATATTTGATTTCTAGTGCATATATATATAAGCACTCGAAATGAAAGTACTTGGTTGGATTTATGATGTGATATTGGTTAAGGGTAGTTACCAGAGCGACTATATATATGATAGGAAGTCCGAGGACGGACTTTATTCTAAGGTGGGTAGGATGTAACGACTGGTTTTTGTATGATTGGATTATCAGTGTGTTTTGCTTGTGATGGTGGGTTCTCTCCTTGTGTGGTTTCCATTTCCATAGTTCTCGCTTTCATTCATCTCGTTGAGATTTCCTAGCTTTTGTTTTCATTCCTTTTCTTGCGATCTTCTAGGTTCTTCCTTAGAATCATTGAATTCGGAGTAAGTCACTCGTGACGAGCTTCATATCGATCATATCTTAGAGTATAAATCGATCCTAGAAGTCATAGAAATCTTCTCGAAGCTTCGCGCTTCGAATCGGCACTTTTCGTGCACGTTAGTTGGTTCAAGAAGATCGACCGACCGACTAAATTCCAATTTAGTCGGTCAGGAAATCAACTGGAACCGACTAGTTCTTTGAATCAATTATTCAGGAGTTACTGTTTGCTCTTAGTCGGTCTAAGAACGTTCATCGACCGACTAGATGCTAAACTAGTCGGTCAGTAATTGTTCATGGACCGACTAACTCTAAATCCTACTTTCGTTCAGGAGTTACTGTTTACACTTAGTCGGTCTGCGTTGGTCGACCGACCGACTAGTTGCCAAACTAGTCGGTCAGTGATTGCTCTTTGACCGACTAACCAGTGTTAAAACCCTAATTTCTGGGCAGCCGCCAGCCCATCCTATTTATACCCAACCCAAACGACTTCATCTTCTCCAACACGACCCTAAACCCTAAAATCTTCCCCCTTCAGCCCCCATCTTCCTCCAAGCTTCAATCCTTCATTCCAAGCCCTAAATCCATCATCCAAACCATCCATTCACTCATTCCACCTCTCATCTTCCCCAAAATCTCACCAAAACCCATCAAAATCCCCAAATCCCCCAAAACCCTAGTTTCCCCAAACTTCTCCAATCTTCTCCAGATCTGATCCTAGGGTTCCCCGGAGTGTTCCAACCGCCTCCTCTCGGTAAGAAATCGATTCACCGATGTTTTCCTAACCTATTGTAATTTTTATGAAACTCTAATAAAATACTTATTGTTTTGATGATTGTTCCCCATAACAGCGACTCCCCGTAGGCTAGCATCCGCGGAGACGAACTTTCATAACCGTCATCCCCGGTGATAGGCAAGTGAAACTTGCCACTTAGGGTTTAGGCCATGTTTTAGGCCATTACTCTGCTTTAGCGTAAAAGAGACTAGACGGTGAAATGATAGCCGCCTAGACGCCTATTTGATCTAGTTTGACAATGAAACTAGGTCCGTCACCTCAATTGATCTAGCTTGACAACGAAGCTAGAATCCAACCCATTTAACTTGTTGTTCATGCATATTAAACTGCCATGTTTAATTTAAATTAACGGTACGCGAATATGTTCATGTCATTGCATTTTGCCTGTCACGTTTAAATTCCATTTACGGTACGCAATTATCTGCTCATGGCATTGCATAGTGATTATTTATCGTGACTGCGTAGCACACGCTACAATACTATGTTTCCTGGCTCGTGTTCCAGAAGCGAGCCCTGTAGTTGGAAACCCCAACGCTCGGATACCGGCTAGGCACCTGCGTTGCGGGCACAACCCTATGCCAAACACACACTTCTTTTCCTGGCTCGTGACCAGAAGCGAGCATAATGAGTTGCTAACCACAACGCTCGACACATGTGGGTGGGGTAAGAGATAAGCGGACTGAGCCCGAGTTGGCCTGATCCGCCTTTCCGGCCAGCAAGTGGACTCTCTAGTGTTTAAGTGATTAATAGTGATAGAGATAAGCGGACTGAGCCCGAGTTGGCCTGATCCGCCACTCCGGCCAGCAGGTGGACTCTCTATGCACTAAGTGATAAGTAATAAGTAATAAGTGATAAGTGTTATTAATGGTGATAGAGATAAGCGGACTGAGCCACGAGTGGCCAGCAGGTGGACTCTCTATGCACTAAGTGATAAGTGTTAAATGATAAGTGATTAGTGAATTGGTAGCTTTTGCTACATCGTGCATGCTTGTCTCTCATTTAAACTGTTGCATCATACTTGCCATGCCATGCATCATACTATAACTGCTAGGTTGCTAGTTTACCTTTCTTTTAGTTTCCTTGCACAAGTCTTTCCAGACTTGCTGACATGTGCCCCTCTCTCTTTTGGGTGCCACATGTTAGACCCAGAGCCAGAGCTTTGTTGCAGGGGATATGGTGTTGATGATGCTGATGTTGATGTGGTGGTGAGTGGACACTAGGGGCCTGTCTTGAAGACCGCTCGTGCCCACTTCCTTTTTAGGTTGCTGTTAGTCTTTGGTGCGTGGCACCTTTGTATGTAAGTTATGCTCTGTTGGCCATGTTGGGCCTTAGCTTTCCCTTTTGAGCCTGGTGGCTTTTCTGTGATATTGTAATTTATTTATGGATATTCAGGGATTCAATAAATTGCTTATTGTCTCATTTTCTTATTGTTATCTTTGTTTCGTAATCGCATTTGCAAGGACTTGCCATAATAAGTGTTTTTTATACGCTTATCAGACTCGGAGCTTCACAGCTTCAAGTTTGTGCGGACCTTCTCACGTCTCGCCTCCACATTTTTGGGAAGTGGGGCGTGACACAGGGCCTGGCCGAGGCCAGGGCAGGGGCCCTGGCCACCGGCCAGGGCCTGGCCGGCCCCGGCCCTGGCAGAGGCCAGGGCATGGCCGCTGCCAGTGCCTCGGTCGGCCCTAGCAGCGGTTGTTCTTTGGCCAAGGGCCGGTCTGATCGGCACTGGCCGAGAGAAGTTGAAGACCAAATTATTGGTCGACCAATTTTGTTGTTTTGGTCGACCAATCCGGCAGAAGGCCTTGGTCGAATTTGAACGTGCCGACTAGCCCATACGGGGTGTCTAAAGGCTCTACTCCTTGAAGACTAGCCGTAGTGCTCTACTTCATGCGAGATTAGCCGTAGTGCTCTACTCCTTGAAGATTAGCCGTAATGATCTACTTCATGCGAGATTAGCCATGTCATTGTGCTTTACTCTACGGAGATTAGCCAATGAACTTATAACGTTGTGCTCTACTCTACGGAGATTAGCCAATGTGTTTTCAAATTTTTGAAAAAGGTATTTTCAAATAGGTTATGTCCCGTCCTTAATCGGGATAGCGCAATTTAGAATTCCAAGTCCTACCACGATCCGGCCATGGTTATCTAACCCATGGGTGTGTAGAACAGGTCTCGTGGCTTGGCAATTGTTGCGCTAAAATTCTTTGCGCAAACTCTCACCTATTCTATTTTGAAAGATATGTTTTTCAAAAGTATTTTTCCGCTGCTGGTACCATACGGGTATCATTTCTGTTTTCTTTTTACTTGAGATAAGTAAGAGGGATACTTTGAAAGTTACTTCTAGATGGTAGTTGGGAACGTAGTGAACTTCTCGATTCTAGAGTAACATTTCAACGCATCCAAGGAACTTATCAAGTGTTTAAAGAATCGAAACTTTATGCATAGAATTTTGATCGTGTTTTTCATTTTCTTTGCAGTTTTTTGAATCGAATATGTCTACCGCTTCTAAGAACATTGTCGCAGAGCTTAACAAAGGTGAAAAGCTCAACGGCGACAATTATAAACTTTGGTCAATTAAAATCCAATATGTTTTGGAGGAGCAAGATGTGCTTGAAACACTCCAAAACATAATGGAAGAACCTGAGTTGGGCAATACGGCCCAACACAAGAGGGACCGGGAAGCTTATGATACTTGTACTCGAAAGAACAAAATAGCACGTATTACGTTACTGTCCGCAATGGACAATGACATAATGCGTCTATTTCGGGAATTCGACCTAGCCAAAGACATATGGTCTGAGCTAGAAATAAAGTTTGGTGGAACTTCGGTTACCAAACTCCGCTCCTTAAATATTCAATTTGATTCGTACAAGATGCGGCGAGATCATTCTATGAAAAAGCATCTCCGCCACATGGCGAATCTCATATCTGAATTGAAGGATGCGGGTGTTACGCTGTCTGACGAACAGCAGATCCAAGCAGTAATTCGTTCACTCCCAGATAGCTGGGATAACATGAAAATGCACCTCACTCATAATGAGTGCATTAAAACTTTAAGCGATGTATCGAAACACCTCGAACTCGAGAAAGAGCGGATTCAAGCCGCAAAACCAAGTGCAGAAGTGCACGTGGCCGCTAGTTCCTCACATGGAGGAAATAAGCGGAAGAATAAATGCTTAAGGTTTGTGAACGAATGAAAGCAAGAACCGGAAACCTCAAAGAAGACTAAGAACAAAAAGTGGCAAAAGAATGTGCACTCAAAGAAGAAAAACTTGAAAAAGATCAAGTGCTTTAAGTGCAACAAGTACGGTCACTTCGCCCGTACGTGTACGGATGGAAGTGACAAGGTAACTTGTAGGGCTAGTTACATATGTGTTTCTAGTTCCGTGTTTCTTGCTGAATCTAACTATTTTTGGTTGATTGATTCAGGGGCCACAGACCACGTAGCGAAGGACAGAAGGTTCTTTGTAGAGTATCGAAAGATAACTCAAGGAACAAAGTGGATATACGTCGGCAACAACACTCGTGTTGAAATCAAAGGCGTCGGAACATGCAAGCTAGTTCTCGACAACGGCCGGACTTTATTATTGCACGACGTCCTCTTTGCTCCAGATATTAGAAGGAATATCGTATCCGTGGTCATGTTAATGTCTTTAGATTATGAATGGAGGTTCTATAAACAAAAGGTTGACCTTGTTTGTAATAGTTCTTTAATTGGGTCTGGTAATGTTTGTAATGGATTAATTGTTTTAAACACAATGTATGATGATTCTTCTTCCATTAATGAAAGTTTCCATTTGACAAATGCTTCTAACTCTGAATCTGAGATCATTTGTTGGCATGCAAGACTTGGTCATATTGGACCAACTAGAATGGATAGACTTGCCAAAAGTGGCTTGCTATCTAATGTTTCAAAAGTTGAAAAGTCAACTTGCGAACATTGTCTTTAGGGAAAACTTGTCGCAAGCCGTTTGGAACTGGCACAAGGGCCGAAGTTCCATTACAGCTTATCCATTTGGACATTTGCGGTCCAATGAATGTTAAGACAAGACGCGGGAAGTCCTATTTCATCACATTCATTGATGACTTCACCCGTTTCGGTCACATTTATTTGGTTTCCCACAAACATGAAGCTTTAACTTGCTTCAAAAACTATATGAGTTTAGTGGAAAATCAACTAGATCGCAAGATAAAGGTCTTGCGAACCGATCGGGGTGGAGAATATCAATCAACGAGTTTTAAGGAACTCTGTGATGAAAAAGGCATAGTTCATCAAATAACTATGACTTATACTCCGCAACAAAACGGTGTTGCGGAAAGAAGAAATAGGACATTGATGGAAATGGTCCGATCAATGATGTCTCAGGCAAATTTGCCTATCACCTTTTGGGGTGATGCATTATTGACAGCAGCGTTCATCTTAAACCGTGTACCCTTGAAGTCGGTAAGTTCTACTCCTTATGAGTTGTGGAACAATAGAACTCCAGACTTAAGCATTCTAAAACCTTGGGGTTGTGCCTCTTATGCACATTTATCCTCTCACAAATATGGCAAACTTGGGCCACGTGGGAGGAAGTGTATCTTCATCCGATACGCTGAAAACTCCAAAGGATATGCTTTCGTCAGTCAAGAGGACAATGGGGGTCTTATAGAATTCGAATCGAGGGATGTTGTCTTCTTGGAAAACGAGTTTCCAAAACAGGGTGAGATAAGTCAAGACTTATCCTTGTTTGAGACTTGGGATCAAGAAGGATCGGAACGTTCGAGTGGGAGAATTCTTGGTGAAGAAGAAAATATGTTTCAAACTTCACCAATGAATGATACGA
The DNA here is from genome assembly GCA_030789695.1 of Scilla litardierei. NCBI lineage: Eukaryota > Viridiplantae > Streptophyta > Magnoliopsida > Asparagales > Asparagaceae > Scilla > Scilla litardierei. The sequence goes on along the minus strand of CM061141.1, from coordinate 216,179,001 downwards.
ACGATATCAATCCTATACCGAGTGGGAGTGATGTTATTCCAAGTGGGAGTGATCAAACTCAAACAAGACGTAGTAATCGAACGAGGCTAACACCTCTGAGATTTGAGGATGAATTTCCTCAAACATTCATGACATTACTACAAGATGATGACGAACCTGCAAATTTCAAACAGGTCGTCACATGCCCTGCTAAAGATAAATGGATAGCGGCAATGGAAGAAGAACTTCAATCCATGAAAACAAACCAAGTCTGGGACTTGGTTGATTTACCTAAGGGACGTAGAGCCATTGGGAACAAGTGGGTTCTCAAAATCAAGCATAAGGCTGATGGCTCCATCGAGAAATATAAAGCTCGCCTTGTTGCGAAAGGTTTCACGCAACAGGAAGGAATAGACTACGAAGAGACTTTCTCTCCTGTCGTGCGTTTTACCTCCATTCGCTTAATTCTGGCAATGGTGGCTTGTTTGGACCTCGAGTTACATCAGATGGATGTAAAGACTGCTTTTCTTAACGGAGAACTAGATGAGGAGATCTACATGGAACAACCAAACGGGTTTGTACAAGAAGAAAACAAACATAAGGTTTGTAAACTTCGTAAATCCATATATGGTCTTAAACAATCCTCAAGGCAGTGGTATATGCGCTTTCAAGAAGTCGTTTTGTCGTATGGTTTCTCCATGCTCGACGAAGACAATTGCGTATATATTAAGAGGATTAAAAACAAGTATGTAATTATGTCTCTTTATGTAGATGACATACTTATAGCCGGAAATGATAAGCGTCTTATCTTGGATATCAAAGCTTGGCTTTCATCCGTCTTTGAGATGAAAGACATGGGTGAAGCTGCATATATCCTTGGGGTTAAGATCTCAAGGAATCGTTCCAAGAAACTTCTTTCTCTCTCTCAAGAGACATATATAAAGAAAGTTTTAGAACGGTTTAATATGCAGGACTGCAAGCCAATTGATACTCCAATAAGCAAAGGCGAGGGTCTATGTTTGGAAATGTGTCCCAAAGATCCAAAAGAAAAGAAAGCTATGGAAAAAGTTCCATACTCCAGTGCTGTCGGGAGTCTGATGTACGCTATGATGTGTACCAGACCGGACATTTGCTATGGTGTTGGTATGGTAAGCCGTTACTAATCCAACCCAGGACAGGCACACTGGAAAGCGGTGAAGAGGATATTAAGGTACCTCAAAGGGACTGCGGACTATGCGTTATGCTATCAAGGCAATACCTTGAGAGTCGAAGGCTATACCGATGCTGATTGGGCAGGTGATCTCGACGAGCGAAGATCTACCTCAGGCTTTGTTTTCTTGCTCGGGAATGGTGCAATATCCTGGAGTAGCAAGAAACAAACCTGCATCGCTCTATCAACCATGGAAGCCGAATTCGTAGCATTCAGCATGGCGGTCCAAGAAGCTGTTTGGCTTAGGAAATTCTTAGACAGGCTGACGAATGCCAATGACTCGAGCACTGTTCCTATATACAGTGATAGTCAAGCTTCGATTGCCTATGTCAAAGATCCTAAATTTCATTGTAAGACCAAACACATTGATATTCGATTCAAGTTTGCGAAGGACTATGACAAACGGAAGGAAGTAGACATAGGATACATATCCACGCATGAGATGATAGCGGATCCCCTTACTAAGGCGATCCCCAGAGATGTGTTCTACAAACACTTATCATCTATGGGAATGCGTAGGTGCTGAGCTGTATCTTGTAATATTTCCCATGTCTATAGAAGATCAAAGTTTAATAAAAGAAAGAAGTTCTTTTATATATTGCATACAAGTTTCTTGCAAATGATTTTATACATTTGTGTTTGAGTCTCAGCTATTTTATTGTGTGTATGTCGGACAGATTAAGGTTGGCTCTCTCACATGAGCAACCGCCTTATCTTATCAGATGGATAAGATAGAGATGAGACTAGTTTAAAGTCAAAATCATTAGACAAATGATTTAGAGTCGTGACTTAAACAAGATAGTCGAATGAAAGATCTGCATCATATGGATGCTTACAAAAGATCTGAGATCTGTATCACAAGGATATTTGAAAGAGGTCTCATAGGATTTTTTAATCCTATCTGTCTTATGCAGGATGAGAGTCCGTGAATATTTCACGAGTAGTAAGGGGACTCAAAAAGATAGGCACTGTGGTGTCTGATCTTTTCATCCGTACAACATCATTAAGACATACTCTCCCTGGGAAAGGAGTGATGTTGTAATACGTGTTCATACCACGTATGCATTTCGACCACTGAGTTAGTAGCAATAGTGTTTGCTATTATGTGAGACTCAAAGGCCATACGGGTCTTAACTCTTACCCTCAAGGACTCCAATTGGTTCCTTTAGATTTGACGAGATGATCGCTATCTTAGCGTGTTGCTAATGGGCTATGATAATTCGGCTCGGCGGGGCACGTTAGAAAAGCGAATCAAGTCAAGATCAGAAGGTTCGCAAGAAGAGGAAGATTGATTTCATATTCGCATTTGGACTTTAATGATTCAAAGCTTGCCAGCCAATTGTAATCCAGATGGGATTCAATTGTTGAATATAAAGTATAAGAAATGTGAAGAAATAATCTAGGGTAAAGCATGCGTTGAACTACTCAACTTTGCACCTTCGAGGTCGTTGTGTATCTCTAACAAGTGCACAACAACAGACTCTACGCGCATGACGGTCGCACGGTCTATTTCTCGGTATGATAGATGAAAGAACTAAGAGAAAGACGTTCTCTTACAATCCCCTCAAGTGTGAGTGGGAGATGTTGGATATGGAAGACGTTTGTACACCCTTGTGGGGGATGTACGAGGGAATACTGACCTCGAACGTCGCGTACACGAAGTCGTGTGCAAAGGGAATCTGTTCCCTTGCGGAGAGGATCTCTGGATGAGTGGGAAAGTCGCATTATATATGCATAAGTGCATGCGACATATGGCTAATAAAGGGGGAATATCTTAAGCTTATGTTGTACCATGCATATGGTACAACTTAAGCTTATAATGTGCCATGTATGATGGTACGCTTTAGTTAAATTGTTCCAAAGGAACAATTTACCCTAAAATAACTACCTTGGGGGCTATAAATAAGACCCAAGGGTTAGCCATTTTACTTACACTTTTGCATGGCATTCTTGCATGCATTTTCATTCTAGCGAAGCTCTGCCGAAATACTTCCTCTCCCTCTATCCAAGTTCTTAATCTAAAAGTAGAGATTTAGATTGTGGATTTAGTAGCCTTACTCCGTTCGTGAGAAGACTCGATCCGTCGTGGCGAATCCGAAGGCAAAGTTCCGAGACTACCGTGCCGCATACGCAAGCGTAAGTCTCAACTTTATTTATCGATCCTAACTCTGTTTTGGCAGGATCCTTCAAGCTGGGATGTGTGTGAGGTGAGGGGTGGGGAGTACCATTTGGGGGATATGGTGGGTGCCTAAGAGATATAGCCAGTGACGATCCCTGTATGGTCGGATAATGTGCATATGCTCGAGCACGCCAATGGTCAAGCGTGTCGAGCCAACAGGGTGGTGAAGGTCAGCTGGAATGGGAATATCAAGCATCCTAGCAAAAATAGTGAAGAAGCCACCGCAGCTAGGTAGTGGCTGTCTGGTAAAGGCGGTGACACAACCAGTGGGCTACGTCAAAGATCATGAAGGGTCGCAGAGAGCCGTCAGGGTGGAATCGAAGAGGCCGGATCATACCCATAAGATGGGTAAGCTCAGGGAGGGACATGGTCCCGACCTCATGTCTACAGAAAAGGGTGGAAGCTAGGTGCCGCTGAGCGTAGCGAAGGCATGGGTGCACGATGCACGATGCCTTCGCCCGATAAGGGTAATACTGTGGAATACCATAAATGTGCTCCCAAAAAGCTCGAGCATCAAAAGCGTCAACGTCAAAATAGGGGAAAAAGGCTGCTCTGGGCTTGGGTACGGCAGGGAAGTGAAAATACTCCCGGATCATAGCAAATGTGATAGTGCAGTCGTGGTCCAGGAGGCGGAAGGTGATGTCGTCACCTGCTGGGGTGAAAGCAAGGGAGCCGAGAGCCTCTAGTGCTATGTGGGTATAGGTTGGGGCATGTACACCGAGGAAACGGTCGAAACCGATCGCTCGGTACAAGTGGTGTACTCCCTGGAGGAGTCCGAGGGATCTAAGGGCGGGCACGTCTATGAAAACCGTAGGTACGAGACGACGCTGAGAGAGCCTTAAAAAGCGCTCTCGGTGTGCGTTGTCTCAGAACGTGATGCCATATGTCGGGAGACGTGCGGGCATGGCATCCCTAGAGGGTGCAGTGTGTAGGGGTGATGAAGTAGAGGCGGTGGATGGTGCTGTGGTGGGGATAGGATCTGTGGTGGGGATAACGGCAGTCGTGACAGGTGTGGTGGTAGCGGGAGATGTGGTAGAGGGGGTGATAGCAGTGGAGGTATTGGTGGATGTGGTGAGAGTAGTGGAGGTAGTGGTGGATGTGGTGGTGTGTCGGGCACGACACTGGGGTCGGGAAGAGGAGGCGCCAGACGACGGCCTCTTCCTGTGAATGGGGGTGTGGTGGATCCGCGTGTGTGAACCATCGTGTCTACGATATATAAAATAAATGAGGGAACGAGTGTACCATATATGCGGGGAATGCGAACGATGCGAGTGCCCAAAAGATCCCCCAAGCTAGTCCTCACAGCTGCTACTGACGTAATCAGAGAGTACCTGCAATTGAAACCCATCAAAATGCCAGATAATAGATTTAAAATGTGCGATACGCAGAATTTTAGGTTACTCGACCGAGCAATGCTACTGCTCGGTCCGAGTTGTGCTACTCGGTCAGGGGAAGTGCCCGAGCAGTATCTCTGCCCGGTCCGTGCCCTAGGGCACAGTTAACCAGAATTTGGGGGGAATTTGAGTGGGAGAATCGGGGGGCGGTGGGGTAGGTAGGGGGAAATAGAAAAAAAGGCGGGGGTGGGGGTTTTGGGGAGGGCGGGTCGGCGTCGTCGGTGTCGGCGTCCACGGTGCCGTCGACTATAGAGGGTGAAGGGGGGAAAGAGAGGGGAGGGGCGGAGAGATAGAGAGGGAGAAAGAGAGAGATAGGGGGGAGGGGCTGACCGGAGGTGGCGGCGCGGTCGGCGGCACCGGGGGCGGTGCGGGAGGAGGTGGTGGGGGGGTTGAACGAGTAGTGAGTGAGAGAGGGAGCTCAGGGGGGGAGTTTAGAGTAAAAGAAATTTTTTAGATTAGGTAAAAAAAATTTAACTATGGTGATTTATAAGCAGGTTGGGTTATTACGACCCAACTCTACTCGGTCCGAGCAGCTAGGCTGCTCGACCGAGTCAAAACCAAATTTGACAAAATTTTGATGCAAAATACTCCCTTGTCTGCTAGACCGAGCAATGTGGTGCTCGGTCCGAGTCGATTCCTACTCGGGCCGAGCCAATAATAATCTGGTCGGGTTGGCAGAGTGATGATTTCTCCTCAACCTCAAAATCCTGTATCACTCGACTGAGCAATTAGTTGCTCGGATCGAGTCTATTTCTACTCGGACCGAGCAGGAAGCTGCTCGGGCCGTGTAGGAGACGCATCTTCCCCTCCTTTTTCGTGTATAAACTGCTCGACCGAGCAGCTTCGCTGCTCAGTCGAGTTTCCTGTGTCTCCTGTCTCCTCTTATTTTTCTTTGGTTTTCTTCCCAAATCTTCGAATTTGATGCTCTCCTCCAGCTTCCTTCCGTTTATAATGTCGATATGCAGGGCCCCACTTATCCATCCTATACAAAAGACGAACTCATCAAATTTTTGTGATTTTTATGGTTTTATCTAAAAACATGAAATAAAAAATAAAAATAAGAAACTAAAAAAGAAAATCCGAAATCTAAGAAATTGGGTTACCTCCCAATAAGCGCTCGTTTTCAGTCATGAGCTCGACTCCCTCAAATATATCAGTCCTCATTTGGTGCGTGCGGTGGTCGCGCGTCAATCTTCATGATGGTACAGTCCGGTGGCATTTGATTTCCGCCTACTTCAAGATTCTCCTCCACGTAACATATGGCCTCCAGTTCTTTGTGATTAGGGGAATAAAGTTAAAATTCCTCATCCAATACTCGGATGTATGTGGCGACCGCTTTGTGATATGTTGGGTCGCCGTTGTCGTCGATGCACGTCTTCATTGGGTCCTTCATGACCACCTCAGAAGTAAAATCCTCAACGGCTTCGTCTTCAAGAAGCTCCAAATAGCTGGCCCCTTCTACATGGGCACGATCCCTCATCAGCTTTTATATCCGGAACTCATCTTTAATATCCCCCGCGTTGAGAGAGAGGGTCCCTTATTGGACATCGATCAGAACACCGGCCGTCGCCATGAAGGGGCGACCGAGTATAAGTTGGGAGCTCCCTCCCTCGGGCATATCCATGATAATGAAGTCAACTGGAACATATAGTCCTGGGGGTATTTGGAGGATGACGTCCCTTGCTATTCCCACCGGGTAGGTGATGGAATGATCGGCGAGCTGGATGGACATGCTCGTCGGTTCCAGCGCACTTCCCGTTTGAAGTCTCTTGAAGATGGAGAGGGGCATCAGGCTGATGCTAGCCCCTAAGTCAATCAATGCTCTGCTGATAGGCATCCCTCCAATGGAACACGGCACGGTAAAGCTCCCTGGATCCGGCAGCTTCCGAGGGAGATGATTTTTTATGACGGAGGTGGAATCCTCCAATAGCTTGATTTCTTCGGGCTTCCTCTTTCCCGTGATGAGATCCTTCAGAAATTTTTCGTAGATCGGGATCTCTGTGATGGCGTCCATGAAAGGGACATTCAGCTGGATTCCCTTTAATAACTCCATGAACTTGGAGTACTTCTTTTCCATCTTGGCTAGGGCTAGCCTCTGTGGGTATAGAAGGGGAGGTCGGGAAACTTTACTCTTAGACGCATCGAATGGAGGCGGTGTCGTAGTAGGCATGACAGGAGGGACGTCCGCTTTCTTCTCAATAATGATAGGCCTATCAATGGCCTCTTCTCTATCACCATCATCGACAGCTTCTTCAACGGTGATTTTCTCCTTATTCAGCACCAGGACCATGACGGGGTCAGTCACCCGTCCTCCACGAGTGGTAACTGAGACCACAGCATTAGCTTGAGCTCTTGGGTTTGTCTCCGGCTGGGAAGGCAATCTCCCCTGATTCTTCAGAAGCTGCGACATTTGACCCCTCGGTTCATCAAGTGAAGAATTTATAGTCTTGAACTAGTTCGAGGTGTCCTGATTGAAGCGGATCTGACCATTCATGAAAGTCTCTAGTGTGGCTTCAAGACTGGACTTGGGTTGATTTAGCGCATAATTCTGCTGGGGCGGCCGGTTGAACTGATAACCCGGCGGTCGGTAAGGCCCGGCTGGCCTAAATCTGCCCTGCTGCTGGCTCTGCTGCTGCTGAGGAGGTGGTGGTGGTCTCTGAAATTGTGGAGGTTTCAGCCCTCCACTTGGATTTCCATAGGAAAACCCCGGGTGATTCCTAGTAGCTGGATGCTAATACTGATTCCGTCCCTCTCCTTGGACGTATTGTACGGTCTCAGATGTCTCAGCAACATCATAGTGGGCCTCACCAGAGATATATCCATGATCCACATACTCCTCTGCAGGGTGATATGATGTACTGGATGAAGCAGGGATGGAGTCGAGACGCTGCTCAATGCGGGCCACTTGCTTGCACAAGGTCTCGATGTGAGAATCCTAGTGGCTAGCGACCTTGATCTCAGGAGTCTGAGTCACAACAGTCCGTTCATCGTTCCATTGCTGAGTGTTGGCCGCCATGTGCTCCAACAAGTCTATAGCCTCCTCAGGAGACTTATCAAGTAGGGCGCCTTGCGTCGCAGTATCGATGATCATCTTGGTGCTAGGCTGGAGCCGTTGAAAAGCTCTGCACCAAATCCCAGGGCTGGATCCCATGGTGAGGACATTGATGTTGGAGGTCCTTGAACCTCTCCCATGCCTCGTAAAGTGACTGTGACTCTTGTAGGAGCTGCTTGAAGTTAGAAATAGCTCCACAGATCCGGACCGTCTTCGAGGGTGGATAAAACTCATCCACAAATGCAAGCGCAAGCTTCTCCCAGGTGGTGAAATGGTTGGGAGGGTGGGCACGGACCCAATATGAGGCTTTATCCCTTAAGGTGAACGGGAAAAGCCGCAGCTTCACAGCATCATCACTAACGTCCTTTGCCTTAAACGTATCACACTTCGCCAGGAAGGTGTCAATGTGATGGTTGGGATTTTCATGCGGATGCCCGTGGAATGGATCCTGCTGCATCAGATTAATCAACCCCGTCTTGAGCTCGAAGCTCGCTGCCTCCAGTTGCAGTCTGAGGATGGAGGAATTGTTCTCAAACATTGGTTTCATGTGGTCCCTGATGGACCCGGTGCGAGGAGGAGGAGGATTGTTTTCGACCATCTGAGCGGAGGGAGATGAACTTCTAAGAGGCTCTCAAAGCCCTGGCTGTCTTCTGTATCTCAGGATCGAATAATAATTTTCTAGTAGACCCCTTGTAGCGAGTGTTCATGCACCAACAAAACTCAAATAAATACCGTCAATAGCACCGAAATAAATAAAAAAGAATAAAAATGACGGAAAGATGAGAAATGATTAGAATGCTAGCAAACTTCACAAAAATAAAAATAAACTGAGATAGATGCTATCGCCGTCCCCGGCAACGGTGCCAAAAACTTGACGCACCTGAAACCTACACTTAGGTTCCACCTGGCGGTGTCACGATCGCCAGGCGTGGTATGGCCCCTAGGCTTCAATTCCGGGCTCAATCCACAAGCGGATAGTGTCGAGTTATAGTATAAATGATATCGAATCCCACAGGGACGGTGATAGTGTCAATGGATGCTAAGTTTATTTCTAAGTCTTGAAGTGAGATAGCTATCGGGGTAAAAGATTTGGTTGGGGTGTTGTTGTAATACTAATAAAAGGGACTAGGGCGTTAGGGATCACCACTAGGATCGTTGGGGGTTGACGTTGGGATAGGATCCTTGCATTGCATTAGGGCTAGGGAATTAATCCCCCAATTTGTACCACTCTCGTGGGTAAGAATTGCGGGGTATTTCGGTGGCTCTCGTTGACGCAATGGCAGTAGCCGTCAATGTAGCAATATAGTTCGTCGATGGATCCCCTCAAGGCATGAGCCGGGCATGGTCACGAACCTTGGTTGGATCCACCGATTTCCTTATTCAAATCCCAGAGATACCCCTTAAGCGCATCAATTCCAGAGACCGTGGGCATGATCTCAGTACGGGTTATCTAGGGATTCGGTAGGATTGACCGAAATACTTCCCTAAATCCATAATTCAACGTAGGGATCCAAATCTACATTTTCCCCATAGGATCCTAGGGCTAACCCATCAGCCCTAGAAAGATCTACTCACTCATGGTATTGTTAATGGATAAAAATACAATTTTTACATACGAGCGCACCATTGCAGATTAATAAAATAGAGACAAAAACTTACAGTGGAGAACGAAGAAAATTGCGATTTATAGATCTAGAAATAGCTCCAGGTTCCCAAGCACAAAGAAAATCCAGAATAAAAACGATAATCTCCAAGTTCGATCCAAACCCCTCTTACAAAAATTGACCTAGAATTATCACTCGAAATCGCTCAGCTCCTGCTCAAAATCTATCCCAAAAAATCCTAGAATGAGTCCCTCCCGAACTCTCGCACAGTTCCCAGCTTCAGTCGCCCGCAATCACGCAATCGACGGCTCAGATAATTCTTCCCAAAAATGGCCTTCGCATTGCCGACTGAGTAGGTGACTCGGTCGAGCAATGCGCTGCTCGTTCGGTCGCTCGGACCGAGTAGATGAGCTGCTCGACCGAGCACTATAGGAAATCGAGAGAATTCAAAATTTCCGCTCTGCCTACCCCGACCGAGTAAGCTCTACTCGGTCCTAGCAGGGGCTGACTCGGTCATTGAAGAGCTGCTCGGGCCGTGTCACTTCTTCGATTGATGCTTTGGAATTTCGAAGCTGCTCGACTTAGCAGATGAACTGCTCCGTCCGAGCTAGCCCGTATCAGTCCCTTTTCTTCAATTGAAGCTGCTTGGTCCGAGCATCTGAACTGCTCGATCGAGCAGTCTGGGAAAAACTCCCCAGCAGCTACAGAGGGCTCCTCCCTTTCCTCTGCTCTCTTTCATCTCCTCCAATGGCTCCAGAAGTGTGGCAAACTCCTCTAGAGCCTCGCCAATGAGCTCACTAGCATGTCAGATGTGTCCATACCCAAGTGGGGTCCCAAATCGCTCCAAAATCCCTGAAAACTCACAAAACACTACGAAACTTGAATATATCGTCAGAAATGCAATATCGTAGTAAAAAGTGGGATTTGGATGCGAAAATGATTTGGAATGCCATGAAATGATGATATGAAAATAGTGAAAAATATGGACACATCATGATTCAAAGGATTGAAAGACTCAAGGAGACCATGAAGCAATGGCATGAAATCACTGATGCTATAATTGAAGAAGTCAAAGATGAGCTCGAGGAACTCAAGAAGGAGATTCGAGTGGAATAGCTTCATGTCGTATTGTTGGCTTACTTGCTTATGTTATTTTTGTAGGGTTTCCTAGGTCCTTAGGGCCATAAAATCGACGTCTGGCCTAATTCGGTCGGACGACGAAAATAAATATGCAGCGAAAAATACAGATTTAAAACATTTTTAAATCAAGCCCTAAAGAGAACAACCCTAGCCAAGATCTCTAATATCCCGGGTTTGGGTCCGACCAACCCCTAAGGATAGATATATCTAACATTTGCAATTATAAACGCATGAATATTTAAACTACATACCTTTCACTTAAGAAGCGTCATTTTCAGCAACATTTCTTTGGCCCCGCGCCGCTTTTCCCAAGTCGAACCGCATCCCGAGCCGCACCGCTTCCCGAGCCGCACCGCTTCCCGAACCGTATCGTGTCCCAAGGCTAGCAACACCTTTGTCACCGAGCCAACCACGTGCTGAAGAAGATTTCACCTTGAGTGGATCCTCCGTCAAGACTTCAGATCAGATCCGAGCTCCTTAGTAGCTTTGCTAAAGCCCGATCAGGAGCAATGAAGAATTTTAGGGAGAGAGTGAATAATTAATTTAAGTTTTAATCCGAGCGTGCTCCAAACTTTTGGGAGCTTCTCGGATTTTGAGACTTGGTGCGAGTTTTAAGGAAGAGGGTTAGCCCCTATTTATATATGTGGCTGACCCCTCCTCTTCTCTTCATATCCAATGTGGGACTAAAGATATGGAGGAGAAAATTAATTAAAGTTTGCCTTTCACAAAGAGCAATCTTTAGCGAATTTTCTCTCCCTCGTCGTTAAGCTTCGCAAGTGATACAACCTATCAAATTGAAGAGCGCTAGATGGTGAATGCATAGAAACAAACGGGGGTCCATTCCGACTTCGTTTGATCCTTCAAACGTGTGTCCAAAATTAGCCCAAACTCACGTTTCACTAAAAACACATCCGCCCAAAAAAAATCAAATCTGGGTTCGAAATCCCTAGTGGTGGGGCCCACGAGGGGCCCGATTATCCAAACATGTGCGCCAGCCGGCAAGGGCGCGTGCCAGGCACGCGCCACTGTGGCGCGTTCTAGCACCCTGTGGGCGCCATTTAATTTGGCAGCCGGCGCCCAACATTTGGGCGCCAGATTGTGATTGCCTGGCCCTTTGGGCCGGGCCAAAAATGGATGCCCCCCTTTTTTAATAAAAAACTTTGGGATTTTTGACTATTTGGGCTTTTCTATTTAAAGCACTTTTAAATAGACTTATCGGGCTCGTTTGGACTCCGATTTGAGCGCGGTTTTCTCCCCGACTTTCGTGGAAAACCCTCTTCATTTCTATGCCTTTAAAATACGCTCGCAAATAGTTCGCGACGTATTTAAATATTATTGCATTAAATGCAATTAATCCATTTGCATCAAATACAAATGAATTGAGGGCATACATCCCTCAACATCTCCCACTTGCACTCAGGATCATTTATCCCGAATCCATAATATTTTAGACTTATATCGCAAACTCTTTGCGACTTAATTAATTCCCATACATCCAATGTATTATCTCCCTTAAAGACTTCCTATTACTAGACGAAGGTCTCACTCTGTGTGAGACCCTACAGCCTGACCCTACTACAAGTGGGGCTCGAAGCCTCAGACGGGATGTAATGACCACTTTTCGTTGTACTTTGTTCGTGCACGTGCTTTTGACCGTGCACGTGTTTATTTTAGACTTTGTTTGTTTGTGAACACTCTAGTGTGATATGTCGTTGTGAACGTCTCTGAGAGTATTAAATTGTGGCACTAATTTGGAACGACATTTCTCGAGTCGTTTTTCCACAATTTAATCTTATTCGAAGAGACGTTGTGATTTTCACTTTTGACGGGAAACGTTTCTATTTTTAGTTTCGTCGTCTGACGTCGAAATTAAGATCCGTCTTCTTAGTTAGCTTTCTCTCGTCACCACGATCACCCCGATTTTTATTTTATAATTTTTGGAGTTCATTTGACAGCTTTTACATTTTTTACAAGGCTTTAAATATTTTTAATAACTATGTTTTAAATTATTTTCGGCCCAACAAAATTTTATTACGTTTTAAATACTTCAAAATATTTTTGAGCCAAATGTCAGCTCACTTGGGCCGCACCCAAGCCTTGTGCGAATTGGAGAGGGTGAGATTCGAATTTTAAATTATTTTAAACTCATAATCCCATTAGGATTAGCCCTAGACCAAGTCAACCCCTCTACACTATATAAACAATCCCTAGGAAGACCTATTTTCGCAAGAAAATAACTCTAGCTGCTTCCAAAACCCAAATTCACACTTGCAACGTTTCGTCGCAACGTTGCGACGGCCGTCACCCGCACCGACCGAGCCAAACAGCCCAAATCCCCCGCACCGACCGCTGCTTGGCCCGCTCCGCCCGCTTCGCACAGCCGCCCGTTGCAAACCCCCCCCCCCCCCCGGGCATCGCCCCGCTCCGACCGAGAGGAGCTCTCGGTCTGACCGAGAGCTTGGCCCGCTCATGCCCGCATCCCCGCACTGCACAGCGCCCCGCTCCAAGCCCCCGCTCCGCTCCGTGCCCGACCGAAGCCCCCGACCGCACCGACCGAAACCCCGCTTCGTTGCAACATTGCAACGTTGCAACGCACCCGCCAAGCGCCCGACCGGCGCTGTCTCCCGCACCGACCGAGGATTTCCTCCACACCAAGCATCCACCCGCTCCGCTGCATGCCCCAAGCACTGTAACCCCGCTCCCCTAATGCCCGACCGAGAGATCTCCCTGCACCAAGCGTGTCTGACCGAGAGCCAAACGTCGCAACCCCGCACCCGTCGCACCGCTTGCCACCGTGGGCCCCCCAAGTTCTCCAGAGGTATTGTGGGTCCCCTATTGGTCCCTAGGACTACTGTGGGCCCCACCAAGGTGCTTTCTCTCCGACGATTTGCCGCGTGCGACGTTGCGACACGTCGTAGCCCGTCGTCGCACGTGCTAGCTTTGGAATCTGGATTCGTTGCTCCGGTTGCTGCTCTGAACTTTCCAGCGAGGAATCTATATTGGAATCAGGACTTGGAGCACGTTCTTTTATTCCAATCCCTGGCGTCGCTACCCGACGCCAGTGTAGCTTTCGCGTCGTGTTGAGGTAACGCTTTGCACCCCTAGGACCCCCAACCCATTGCCTGTTAATCAAGACTAAAATCAATGTTTTTAAAGTATTTTAAATGTTTTAAATTCACTAATCAAGATTAATAATATGGACTTTAGGCCGGTGGACTTGTGCATGTAGGATAATTGTGACTTTGGACTCGTTGGACGGTGTGCTCAGACGTTGTACTTGCAGGCAAGTGAAACTTGCCAACTCTTGTGTAGGGCCATGTTTTTAGGCCACTTCCTTGTTTTTAGCGTAAAAGAGACTAGTCAATGAAATGATAGCTGGTTAGACGCATATTTGATCTAGTTTGACAACGAAACTAGATCCGTCACCTTAATTGATCTAGCTTGACAACGAAGCAAGATCCAACTCTTTAACTTGTTGATCATGCATACTAAACTGTCATGTTTACTTCCTTACATGTACGCTTTACTACTTGCCATGTCATGTCATCCATGCATTGAATGTTGCATTCGTAGCACACGCTACATTCTTGTACTTGCTTGTCCTGGCTAGGTGCACCCCTATGCCATCATGAAAAACACTTCCTGGCTCGTGATCCAGAAGCGAGCATTCCCGTTCGGGGGTAAGGCCCTGGCTCGATACACGTGGGAGGGGTAAGAGTTAAGCGACCACTCAGCTGGGAGTCTGCCTGATCAGCAACTGCAGCTATAATGCGTAAACTCTGGGTTTGGGGCGGAGTTAAGCGGCCACTCAGTGTGAAAGTAAGCTATTTCAGCTGTAAGGCGTAAAATCTGCACATGACATGAAAACGTGACTAGAGAAATCCTTGTAATGTTAATAGTTTTGCCACTCATGCCATGCTAGTTTACTTGTTGTTTTTCCTTACCTGCTGCACTCATACTTTAACCGCCATGTCATTGCATCATGCTAGAACTGCTAGGTTGCTTTACTTTCAGTTTCAGTTTCCTTGCACAAGTCTCTTGTAGACTTGCTGACATGTGCACCTTGCTCTTTTGGGTGTCACATGTTAGACCTTGAGCCAGAGACCGTTGCTGAGTACGTGATGTTTTGCTGACGCTGATCCTAAGCCCAAGTCTGTCCAGGAGGAGTTTTGTGGCCACCGGTGACCATTCTTTGTGACCTTGCTGAGCTTTCTTTTGTTTTAGGTTTGTTGTTAGTTGTCGGTGCGTGGCACATTTACCTTGTATGTTGTACTTTTGTTGGCCACGTGTGGGCCTTTAGACTCTTTTTCTTTTCAGCCTGGTGGATTTTTCTGTGATGTTGAAACTTATTTTATGGATATTCTGAGATGTCTCTTTTGTCTCATTTCATTATTAGTATCTTTGTTTCGTTTCGCGTTGCAAGGATCTGCTATTTAAAGTTGATTGACGCTTATCGGACTTGTAGCTTCGTCGCTTCAAGTCTGAGCGGACCTTCTCACGCTTCGCCTCCATATTTTTGGGAAGCGGGGCGTGACAGGTTTTGTTGGTGGCCCATGCAGGTCCCGTCTTGCAATTGCGAATTAACGGAACAACGATAATAACGGAATGTCCATTAAATAAATTGCAACATCCGAGTCATAAGCCTTGAGTCTAGTCGTTTTCATATGTCACTAGGTGGTAAGAAGACTTAGTTAGACGTCTGTGCTTGCTAGTTAGAGGCCTCTGATTGTTAGTTAGACTCCCTGCCAGCAATTGATTTAATCGTCGTAGGAGTTACCTTAGTGGTTCTTGTCTAACCCTAACCATAGTAGACTTCTAGAATTCCTTTAGTCGTTCGTTTGGGTTCATCGATTTCGGACCAAGCTGAACGCATTTCTTTACCGTCTAGCCCTTTAGAAAGTCTTAGCGCTTAGTTTCTTAATCCTTGGTTGGTCGACTGTAGGAGTTTTTCCCGTAGATTTTCCTGGTTCATATCCTAGGCGTACGTATGTTTTGATCATCCGACCATTTTCCTTGCCTCGATTCACGAGATCGCCTCATGACGATCGTCGTCAATTTTCGAACCTCTCCATTACAAACCTTGAATCTTCTGAAAGTATTTTTCGATTTCCTCTTTCCCTAAGTTTAAATTTGTTCAAATTTTAATATATATCTTATATATTTCATACTCCTTCGTTGACTTAAATTCTTAAAAACCTTTGTCGAGATTTGGAATACTAGCTTATGATATTTTTCCAGCCTATGCTTTTCGTACCTATGTAAATACCTTGTCCCTTCATATATTAATTCTGAACCGTACTTTTATTTTGCCCAATTCAATTTATAATTTTCCTACCTGATTTATGCCATTCATATACTTTTCAAGTCACTTGGGATTTCAGCTTCCAGCAAGTCAAAGTTATGCTCATCGTTTTCCATATTTCAGATTTTTGTAAAATTACTATTTCATAACCATCTCCTAATCTGGACCTTCCATAGTTGGTTTTAAAGCTTATTACCAAAGTTATTATTATCTTCCCGACCACCATACATGCTTTTGGAAAAATTTCTGAACTAAATAGAATTTCAAATATTTTTATATATCCGTACCAGGCTCGTTGTGCTCGTATGATAAGAGCTTTGTGTAAGTCAGTTCTTTTGGCAAATCCTGGTTTCTCTAAAAGTGGTTCCAATATTAATTATTTTAAAAAATTTCCCTGGCTTAAAGACTTTGAAAGCATTTAACATGAGTTTAAATTCTTCAGTTACTTAATTTCATTCTCTGACTTTCAAAACTTTTGCCAACATTATATTAAACTACTGACGTATAATATTTTCTAAACCACGTCCTTAATATTCGTGTAAACGATTTACTTCCTCTTTTAATGATTTTATATAAACCAATAAACCATTTTCTCTTATTATGTATACTCGACTCAAACTTATTTTGAACAACTCGTTTCTTCGATCTCCAAATATTTTTATACAGACGAGGATTCCAACTTTTGAAGTACAACAGTTTTCAAACTTCACGTATTTTAGTTTATGTTATTTACGTTATTTCCTTCCTCTATCCTATGTAAAGATCACTACATCTCCCTTTCCTCTATCTAAACTTTCACAATTGAGTCAATGTTTCATCTAACCAAGCTGTCTCCTTATAGTCAATCCTACCTGAACTCGTGCTTATCGATCCTTCCCTCGTCACGCTTTCGACCTCTAATCTTCCTCTATTGCTTAGGCTTTAGTGCCCGTCAATGTCTGTGCCAACTCTAAGTTGTTAGTAGGCCCTTGGACCTTGTGATGTTGTCGTGGTGCATGTACCTAAGTTGTGTACGTGGGCTTGAATGTGTGTACCCCCCATAGTGTATTAATGCTTGCCTATTGTGTGGTATATATATACATACTCGGAGTTATTCGTGATATTATGAAGTTGTTTGTGTGTTAGTATTTATAGATTTGTGTGTGGTTAGCTATACCATACTAAGGATGCCTGTGTATATAAGAGTTAGTGTTGGAATATCTAATGGAGTGAATGTAGTTAGAGATACTTGTAATGGTTGAAATAAAATGATTGGTAAAGCTATGTGTATGCTAGGTGTGATAATAATAGGTGAACATATAGATAAGTGAGTAGGCATATTGAGTGACCCATATATTAGTACGTGTGAGCGCGTGCTCGTACGTAGTTATGTATTGTGCGTAGACGTAAGTAGTTATGTTTTGTTGCATGAGCATATAGGTGATATACATATGGTAGTAGGATTATAATTTTGATTGGTATTACTTGCTTTTACGGGATGTTGTATGCGTGCATACCGTGAGGTATACACGACTATTGCACATCTTAATTATGTATGTGTAGATGTGTTGGTATACAAATTATAGGTAGTAGGCTATGGTGTGAATATATGTTACATGTGTGTGACTATACGATGAATGTGTATGTATTAGGGAGTGTATTATAATTATACGTGTGCTGATGTCTGTATTATTATTATTATGGTATATAGAGTGATTGAACTATGTGAGTATTACCTGACTAAATATTAAGTGTGATTGACTTATGGTATGTATATGGTTGTATTGGTAGACATATATATATTGGAGTGGTATTGGTATAGGTATAAATGCCGTGTTACTTACATAGAATATCTGATATGTGTATTGAGTCTCACTCAAGCTTGAGTGGGTATACTCTAAGTATATTGTCATGTATGTCTGTAGTTTGAATATAGCGATGTTTGATGTATGTATAGTGATAGGAGTGTTTGTGCCTGGCTGTGTTACGCACATGATTGTGGGTCGCTACACCAGTATATAGTTATAGGTGTTGGTCTTGTGGTATAGTTAATTACTAAGGACTTGCCGTGTGAACGTATGTGTGCTAGCTAAACTAGGTGTGTAGATGTACTGGATATATGATGGTATGATTGGTGTATGTAAATGAAATGGTAGCGTGTATGGGTGTGCACCATGCACGGGTAAGTATGTGCTTAGTTATAGTTATTGGTGACTATGGTATATGTGGCGTGTCGTAAATACAGTTATAGGACCGTATGTGATGTGAATACATGGTGAACTATTTGCTTGCATTTGAATGACTATATATTGTGAAACTATAGTAGTGGTGAATGCATATTAGATATAGTAAAACTTGACTTAATAATGGTATGGTGTGACTACTTATGTTGAAGTGTTTAGGTGTTGGATGTACACTAGGAAATATTAAGGAGTCGTATACACATGTTTGTGTTGTGCATAGGTAGCTATATATACGTAGAGTAATGATTGTATTTGCTAAGTGTGAGACTATCCTTATGTGAGTATCTGAACTATTGTTTTGTGCTAGGTAAGTAGTAGTTATATGAGGGATGTACGTATATGTATATGATCGAAATACATGTATGAAATTGACTGACTATAATAGGTATAAGTGTATGACGTACGTGAATATATATATACGTGTTGGTAGTGTTAATGTTTGACTACCTAGTGCATATATAAGCATTTGTAATGACTATACCTGGTTTGAATTATAATGTGACATGATTGGGATAGTTACTAGAACGACTAGATATGTTAGAAATTCCGAGGACGGACTTTATTCTAAGGTGGGGAGGATGTAACGACCACTTTTCGTTGTACTTTGTTCGTGCACGTGCTTTTGACCGTGCACGTGTTTATTTCAGACTTTGTTTGTTTGTGAACACTCTAGTGTGATATGCCGTTGTGAACGTCTCTGAGAGTATTAAATTGTGGCACTAATTTGGAACAACATTTCTCGAGTCGTTTTTCCACAATTTAATCTTATTCGAAGAGACGTTGTGATTTTCACTTTTGACGGAAAACGTTTCTATTTTTAGTTTCGTCGTCCGACATCGAAATTGAGATCCGTCTTCTTAGTTAGCTTTCTCTCGTCACCATGATCACCTTGATTTTTATTTTATAATTTTTGGAGTTCATTTGACTGCTTTTACATTTTTTACAAGGCTTTAAATATTTTTAATAACTATGTTTTAAATTATTTTCGGCCCAACAAAATTTTATTACGTTTTAAATACTTCAAAATATTTTTGAGCCAAATCTCAGCTCATTTGGGCCGCACCCAAGCCTTGTGCGAATTGGAGAGGGTGAGATTCGAATTTTAAATTATTTTAAACTCCTAATCCCATTAGGATTAGCCCTAGACCAAGTCAACCCCTCTACACTATATAAACAATCCCTAGGAAGACCTATTTTCGCAAGAAAAAAACCCTAGCCGCTTCCAAAACCCAAATTCACACTTGCGACGTTTCGTCGCAACGTTGCGACGGCCGTCACCCGCACCGACCGAGCCAAACAGCCCAAATCCCCCGCACCGACCGCTGCTTGGCCCACTCCGCCCGCTTCGCACAGCCGCCCGTTGCAACCCCCCCCCCCCCCCCCCCCCCCCCCCCCCCCCGGCATCGCCCCGCTCCGACCGAGAGGAGCTCTCGGTCTGACCGATAGCTTGGCTCGCTCACGCCCGCATCCCCGCACTGCACAGCGCCCCGCTCCAAGCCCCCGCTCCGCTCCATGCCCGACCGAAGCCCCCGCCCGCACCGACCGTAGCCCCGCTTCGTTGCAACCCCCCCCCCCCGGCATCGCCCCGCTCCGACCGAGAGGAGCTCTCGGTCTGACCGATAGCTTGGCTCGCTCACGCCCGCATCCCCGCACTGCACAGCGCCCCGCTCCAAGCCCCCGCTCCGCTCCATGCCCGACCGAAGCCCCCGCCCGCACCGACCGTAGCCCCGCTTCGTTGCAACGTTGCAACGTTGCAACGCACCCGCCAAGCGCCCGACCGGCGCTGTCTCCCGCACCGACCGAGGATTTCCTCCGCACCAAGTATCCGCCCGCTCCACTGCACACCCCAAGCGCTGCAACCCCGCTCCCCTAGTGCCCGACCGAGAGATCTCCCCGCACCAAGCGTGTCTGACCGAGAGCCAAACGTCGCAACCCCGCACCCGTCGCACCGCTTGCCACCGTGGGCCCCCCAAGTTCTCCAGAGGTATTGTGGGTCCCCTATTGGTCCCTAGGACTACTGTGGGCTGTAACGGCCAGTATTTAACAATACGTATTTTGTTCGTATTTCATTTTTGTTCTGTGATTTTCCGTATCTTGTACGTACGTATTTCTTTATCAACTTTATATATATATATATACACGTATTTTAATTAGCTATTATTATATATATAAATATCGGTTATTATTTGATTTCATACGAATGATTGTTCAAAATTCAAATCCAAACTTTTAAAATTCAAATTACTTTAAAAACTTTCCTATTTTAATTCTAATAAAACTTATAACTAATTTAGAAATATCTTCCATCATTATAAACCATTATTTCAATAATTATTTTATTCAACCTTCCTCTTTCTCCTGCTCTTAATTTCTCCTATTAATGTTATTATTCAAAAAATTTCCTAATTGATCCTTATTATTAATCTCCTCTATAAATTCTAATTTCAAATCTTTTAACTTTTAAATTTCAAATGAAAGCCTTCCAAGTTAGGACCCTTTTTATTATATGCTTTGATTAACCCCTAAATTCCTCCCTCATTAATGTTTTCTTTTCAAAATTTTCCTTATTTACCTTAACTATAATTTCTCTGATTAATTCCATGTTTATACCCACATTGATTAGCTCTTATTCTCCCTTGATTAAAACTCATTAATTCTAATCCCTTTCCTATTATAACCCACGTTTTCCTACCCATGCCGAACCCAAACGTGACTCACGCACACAGCCTTTAAACACAGAAAAAAAAATAGAATTAAGTTGAACACAGACCTAGAACCTAAAGGGACCTAGCCTTCTGTGATGTACATCTCAATTTCCCACAAACCAAAAAGCTTATATAGGTGGAAACCCTAATGCTATATAATTATAACCTAAGGCCTACTTTTATAAACCGTACTACAGCCATCACCATTTTTCTTTTTAATAATATAACCTAGACTAACAGGAACTCTCTCCCTATATATAGAACTAGCTATAACCCTAGGTCTTGAGAGCCAGCCGCCCTAAACCACTCTTCGCCCTGTTCTTCTCCTCTCCACGCGAGAAAGAGGCCGCGGTATCCTACCTTCTTCGGCCTCTCCCCCCATCGCTTCGTAACCCACCTCGAACCCCCGCCTCTCCTCCCTCCCCTCTGAGCCACGGCCACCACGCCTTGTCCCCTTCACTGCGCCCTCTCCCGACGCCTCCTCGAGCGGCCACCATCCCAATGAGGCGCCGCCTCGCACCCAAGACAACTGGCGGCCTCCCCTTCGAGCCGCGGCCACCACGTCTCCCTCCGCGCGTTCTGCTCCTCCCCTCGCCCATCAACGCCGTCGACGCCGCCGTCAGCCCCAACTCGCCACCCCGAGGCGCCGCCGCATCGACTTTGCCTCCCCCATCGCCAGCGTCTCCAGCCCGATGCCAGATCTCCGATCCCGCCTCCCGATCTCCCGCCTGCAAGCCGTCTCCGTGCAGATCTCTGACACCGCCTCTCATCCGCCGTTAAACGTCGCCAACCGCCTCCGCCGTCCGACTGAAGCTCCCGGAGATCACCCCTCGCCGACATTATCGACCCGCTCCAACCCCCCATGTCGACTCGACGACCTCCGCGCTCCGGCGACGCCGTCAGCCCCAGCTCGACGTCCGACACCGTTGTTCCGCACCCCGCTGCACAACCAACGGCAACAGCGAAGCATGATATTGTGAGTTATCTCTTTAGGGTGAACAGCATAATGCATGCACTAAGTTATAGAGTATGGGTAATATGCTAGGTATTATTACACCTATTATTAGGGGTGGGCATCGGATTTATCCGATTTTTTTCAACAAGCCCGAATCCGAATCCGATATAATTCGGTTAGGTAAAATATATCCGAAGTCCGAATCCGATTAATCGGACCCGGTTCCGAACGGCCCGATTATGTAATCGGACAAGCATGTTTGACCCGAAGTCCGATTCCGATTCGGCAACTCGCCAGTCCGATTCCGATTCGGCAACTTACCCGCCCAAAATCCGGTTCCGGTTAAGCCCAACCGCATATTGCGCTGTGTCAATGGGCCACAGGACGAAACACAATTGCGACAGATAGCTATCCTCCCTCTAATTTATTGTACAATTGTCTCATTAGTTTGGTCGATGTGGGACAAATCGTCAACACCCATTTAGCACTTGCTCTGTCATGCAAGAGCCATTTAGTCCCACATCGATGGGACTTGAGAGAATACAATCTCAGCGACAAGCTGCTCCCATCCATACATCTATTACTAGGAAAACATTGAAGAGGAGATGGTTTAAAAGTTTCACTTCATAAATTCATCCCTATGCTTTCTTTCCCTATCATCTTCCCGCTCTCTGCACTTCCTCCCATAATAATCCTCCCTCTTATGTACATCGGCCTCTAATCGTTTCCTATGATCTCTCTCATCTTTTCCAAGGCTCTCGGACATTCTTCTATGATCTCCCTCGGCCTTCCCATGGCGATCACTTCCCGAGCTTCTTCCTGAATCCCGATGCTCTCTGACTTCTGATCTTCCTTCAGATCCATTATTGTCGCGATACTTGTCGTGACTTCTGCTTTCGTGCTTCCTCCTTTCATCTTCTCTACCACGTCTGACATTCTTCTCGTCATCATGGCGATGCCTGTGAGCTGAATCCTCGGATCTTTGATCGTCTGCCTTCCGCCTCTTTGTTCCTTCTTGGGTGTCTTCCTGACTTTCATCAAACACCATGTCATACATGCAAGATTTGTTCGATTTGTGAGGGGCTTGAAGCATCATATGAATATTGAAACAGGAAATCGTTTCTGATCATTTCGAGTTGGAAAGAGAAAAGTCCTCTTGTGAACATCTCCACCATGCTACGTCTGATCGTCCTTCAAAACATATATTTGGCCTTGCTGCTTCGCATTGGAGACTTGTACACAGTCCCTAGCAATGTGATCAGTAGCACCACACTTGAAGCAGCCACCTGAAGATGGTTTATTTGCAATATGAACTCGGAGTGTTTTTTTAAATACCCTTTACTTTTCAAATCTCCTCGAAGCAAAATCTTAAATGCAGTATAAATAAAAGCAAATGCATTATGCACGCAAGCGTTCCAACTCAAGGAGGCTATGGAAGCGCAACTGTGTATACTACGCTTGAGGTTATGGTTAATTTAAGAAAGTGCCTTTAGGATTACTCCCTTTACCATGCCGTTATTGTCCCCATAGTTTGGAAACACTTTGGCTGAAATCAACATGTATTCTTCGGTCATCAATTAAGGTTGTATTCTTCGGTCATCAACCGCTTGCGCCAGGCGTTGTTGCCCCTCCTTCAAGTTTACCGTACAATTTTCTCACAAATTTGCGTATGTGGGACAAATCAGTCCGCTGCACATCCAGCTCTCTCCTCTAAACTCCGGTTCATGTTCTGTTTAGTCCCACATCGGTGGGAGAAATAAGACACACATTGTTTAAATACACTAAATGGGCATAAACGTCCGTAGTAAATAATCGGAATCGGGTTCGGTGTGGATTTCTCATGTGAGATCCGATTTCCGAATCCGAATTAATTCGGTTGGCTAAATTTTTACCGAATCCGATTCCGAATTCAAATTGACCGAATATTCGGAATCGGATTCGGGTACGGAACCGGGTTCGAAAACGGAACCGGGTTTTCTGCCCACCCCTACCTATTATTATGAAACCCGTATATAATCTTATATATATATGACTTTATATATTAACAGCATCCCCCCCCCTTCCGTTCGAAGCTCGCACCGGGCACCGCACGTCCGTCCAGCGCCTCGGGTCGAAGCCGTCTGCACCGATCGCCTGCGCATCTCCGCCGTACGCGTCGTCCCCCACACCTCCGACAGCCTCCGTCCCTCGTCACTCGACATCCCCCGCCTGAGGAACCTCGCCTTCGGCCATCTCCGGTGCGCGCACCCGTCGCCGTTCAAGCCACCACGACCATGCATGCCTGCGTAAGGTGAAGAAACGACGCGGTTGATATTTGAAGCCATGAATGATGCGTGAGTGAGCATTTAACGTTTTAATAATATTATTTCATGTACATCATATAGCAATGTAGGTAGTAGTATTAATATTTAGTAATTAAATATTTGAGTAGGGTAAGCTATATTGTTTGTTGCCAGGGCAAGCTAGTGCTTATGAGTTGGTGCATTAAGAAATGATAGCATGACCTTGTTATTTTAATTCACAGTATCCAACACATATTATATTTTAGGGTAAATAAACTTGGGTTAGTTTAATTAGTGAATGTGAATATATATGTTACATTAATAATATGATGTTAGGGTGGTAGTTATAAGTTATTCTAATTTTCTTTACTTAAAATGGTACATGCATATTTAGCTTATATATATGTGTGTCTTTGCAATAATTTAGAACAGTAATGACCATATGCTAAATCTATTAGTGTTTTAGTTGCTTAAAAACTTTATGTCTAATATCAAAAATTGGATGACGCAGATTAATTCACGACTCATTGCGATCACCCGAATTCGCAACACTTCAGGCAAGTATTTACCACCTGCAAGTATATTGTTTTTCGGCAACTTTTAAAGGCGTAAGTATATTATTTTACAGATCACCAAAGGCGCAAGTTTTATCACCGGCAAGTACTATTACATACAAGTTAATTATATTACATAAAGGTACCCCTAAGTCCTGAGTGGTGTCTGACACCACAGTGTAACACTATGTATGGGGTGGCTTATACGATAATGGATTGTATACCTGATAAGTTGTTCTATTAACTTTTAAGTTATAATTGTTAACTATATAATGTGTAGACATGTAGGCTGTTATAATATAATTTAGTTAGAATTAGTACGGGTACTTGTATACCTGTTAAGTTAGTATGCATAAGATGAGTTGGTAAGCAGATTTAGTGTTCGTTGGCTTGATATCTCATATCCGTAACGCAGATAAATCCGTGCCTATCATACGACCGCGTGGGCACCCAAATCGCGTCGCATCAGGCAAGTATACTATTTTTCTACAAATTTTCAAGGTACAGGTATTTACCCCTTGCAAGTATGTTATTTTCTACAAGTTTTCAATAGTGTAAGTATTTTATCGTGGACGAACTTTTAAGATATCACGAGCATCGCTAAGATGTCGAACAACCTTTTTTTGTGAGTTTGTTGTTTATTGACCTTCGAAATGATGTAATGTGTTGTTGATGGCTTGGGTTGTTCATCCTATCAAAAGTTTTCGTCATTTTAATGATGCACGTTGTTTCAGAGTGTTTTCTCACTACAAAGCGTTGACCGTGGAGGACCCGGTCAACGTGGTCAAGGGGCCCGCTTGGGGTCCCTTGGGGGGCTTCGAATCGGTGCAGAAGGGTCGAGGGGAAGCCTCGGCCCTGGTTGAGTCGCTCGGCCTCGGACTGACGTGCTCGGCCTCGGCTGGAAGGGGGACGAGGGGGAGCCTCAGTCGCCCGGGTAGATGCACGGTCGGCGGGTGGCGAGGGAGAGTCTCGGACCCGACTGAGACGCTCGGCCTCGGTAGGGCGTGCTCGGCCTCGGCAGGCTGACGGTGAGGGGAAGCCTCACTGTCCCGTTGATCGAGTGGTCGGAGAGGGGCGAGGGGTAGCCTCGGCCCGTTGATCAGCTGTCCACCTGCGTAGACGAGAACGCTCGTCAGGGGGCCGGACCTTGGTTCCGGCCAAATCCCCTCCGATGCCTAAGTCAGATAGAGATCTGAGAAGGGTGGCCCGGCGGAGACGGTTCGACTCGTGAGGAGATCGTAACGGCGTCTCTCGGTGCGAGCGGGGGAGGAAGGAAATGAATTGGGGGAACGAGGTCGTTGATGGAGTACCTTAGGTTTTGTTACCTGAGATGCGGTCCTTTTCTTCGTCGTCTTCCTGGCCCTTTTGTAGAGCTCCCAGCGTGATTGCCTCTGGCCCACGTCCCACGCCCACCATCGATCGTGCCCCATCAGTCCTCCCTCGCCGCCGCTCTCTCCGCCATGCCAGCACCTCCCCATTATCGCTATTTAGTGGTCGCGCGTCCGGGGGAGTGGTTTTCGCAGGAGTGGGCGAGCGGCCAACGGGTTATTGGGCTCGGGTCGGATCGACGTTCGAGAAGGTCCCTTGTAGGGCCTTTGTCGAATGGGCTTCGAGGACGCTGATGGGCTCTTGACCAATAGTCGGGCTCCTGGGCTCGTGCTTTATGGGTCTCGATCAAATAGGCGTAACAATTGCCCCCATCGGTCGGGTTGATCGGCCTCGGCCGGTTCGGCTCGGCCGATGTGACTTCTGCCGATTTTGACAAGCTCGCCAGTCGATGCCAACCCATTTATTAGTCATCATTATGAGTTGGCCCGTTCGATATTTTTAAGGCGCGGGTCCCGAAGTGCCGTCGGCCTTCAGATGCTGCCGCGTGTAGCGGCAAACTTATCCCCGCCGCTCGCGGAGTCGCCTTAAGTTCGAGAAGCCGAAGGGTTCGTGAGCCGCCATTGGTGGGGTCGATCAGCCTCGGCACGCTCAGATCGACCGTTGTGCCTCCTGGGATTCCGAGCGGCGCTTCAATCGAGGCGATGCCATAAATGTAGGTCATGATGAGGCGGATCGATTGGGCTTCGACTGGCGCCAATTTCGGAACGCCGCCGACTCTTCGAGCCTCGCCACGCGTTCTTGTCAGGCGCTTCGAATTCGCCCCGGGCATATAAGATCCCCAGTTGTGTTGATTTCCACTTCTCCCTTGCCCCTCCCGGTATTCAAAGCCTTCAGCAACTCGGAGTTCCCCGTCGCCTTCGCTTCTTCGCCTTCTCCGAACTAGTTGAAAATAGGTAATTCTTCTCTTGCTTTCATCTTATGGATGCTCTTAGGATAGGCGGTTCTGGTCGGAGGGCGAGGGGTCCTCCGGAGTCCGGGCGGGGTGAACCCCGACCAGGGGAGTCGGGTTCCCCCGCCGGGAGTCGTTCTCTTCAAGATAAGGGGAAGGGGAAGCTTTTTCCAGACTACGCCCGTGACGATGTTGCGTCGGCTGCCGTGCGGCTTAATGTCCCCCAGGTCGTCCTCCGTACTCAGTCGAGGACTCCTCCTTCGGTGGCCGCGGAGATCCGGGAAAGATATCTCTGCTTCCCATACGAGGTTCGAGTTCCATTTGTCGACGAGCGGATTTGCCTTCCGAGGAGCAATGAGGTCGGCGCCTACGTCGAGATGTTCCGCCTGGGTCTTCGCTTCCCGCTCCATCCTTTTTTCATCCAAGTCATGGAACATCTCATGGTGTCCCTGTGTCAGTTCACCCCGTGTTCGATCACGGTACTGACGGGCTTCGTAACGCTCTGTTGCATCCGCGGTCTGGAGCCGTCTCTCCCCCTCCTTTTCTACTTTTATCAGATCCAGGCGGTCGGGCCGGGGTCCTGGCTGCACCTCCGTGCCCGTTCAAGGAGGGAATGTCTGATAGGGCTTCCCCGCTGGTCGGGGGATTGGAACTCGGATTATGTCTTTGTGGTCTTTTTGGGTGATGCCCAGATCCTGACAAGCTGGGGCGCGTCCGTCCAGCCTTGCTCACCGTTAGCCCTTTCCGACGCTGACCAGACAGCCGCCGCGATGCTGTCGGCTCTTCCTTTGGAATCGAAGTCCATCTGCTCTTTGTTGGTGTTGAACTCTGACATTCGTCGTGAGTAGATTGTTTGTAGGGTGTTTCCTTCGCCTTGATCCCCTGTAAATAAGACGCATTTTTGTACTTGGGTTAACTATTATAAACGAAATCGACTTACTTGGACTTCTTGTGTACTTTGCGTTGTCGCCTTGTTTTTGGCTTAGGAATGGACGAAGCTGGCGTTGGCTGGGGGGATTCTCCCCTGACTTAGGGGCGCAGGAGTCGGTCAGCGAGGGCAGAGCTCCTCGGCTTAGGACCGGTCGGCGTCCGTGCCTGCTGGGGGAGTTGCCCCCAGACTTATGAGCGCTGGTGTCGGTCGGCGAGGGCAAAGCTCCTCGGCTTAGGACCGGTCGGCGTCCATGCCTGCTGGGGGAATTGCCCCCAGACTTATGAGCGCTGGTGTCGGTCGGCGAGGGCAAAGCTCCTCGGCTTAGGACCGGTCGGCGTCCGTGCCTGCTGGGGGAATTGCCCCCAGACTTATGAGCGCGGGTGTCGGTCGGCGAGGGCAAAGCTCCTCGGCTTAGAACCGGTCGGCGTCCGTGCCTGCTGGGGGAATTGCCCCCAGACTTACGAGCGCTGGAGTCGGTCGGCGAGGGCAAAGCTCCTCGGCTTAGGACCGGTCGGCGTCCGTGCCTGCTGGGGGAATTGCCCCCAGACTTATGGGCGCTGGAGTCAATCGGCGAGGGCGAAGCTCCTCGGCTTAGGTCCGGTCGGCGTCCATGCCTGCGGGGGGAATTGCCCCCGGACTTATGGGCGCCGGAGTCGGTCGGCGAGGGCAAAGCTCCTCTTCCTCCTCCAGTGAGGCGGCGGTCCCCAACCTTTCGTGCTATTGGTGTCATGTCAACTCCGTCGGGGTTTTAAATGAAGATAACAAAAGGAATGCATTTGTACTCTCAAGAGTCCTGCCGGACCGGTACATTTGGAGGAAATGTAAAAAAAAGAAACGAAGCTAGACAGAGGGATGTAAACCTAGATAACTCCATCATACTAGGCGGCTACCGGGGGGAGAGACGTCGCCCGCTCACTCTATGATGCGGAGGGGGCCTTGGATGGTGTTGATCTTCTTCCCCTTGTCTGGCTGTGTGGAGGTCCCTTCTCCGTGGGCCGGCTCGTCGGCCTGATTCCTGGCGTGCCCTCGGCTCATCAGCTTCTCAATGTCCTTTTTCAAATGCCAGCAATCTTCTGTGTCATGACCATCGTCCTTATGGTACTTGCAGTACTTCTCCCGGTTCTTCCCGCCTCTTTTAGCCTTCGGTGGGGGACGATCAGCTCGCTCTTCCTTCTGCACTTGGGCGAGAATGGCGTCTGGGGTGGTGTCCCTCGCGCTTTCTCCCCGCTGCCTGCTCTTCTGCCTCTTCTCGGTCCGGTACCCTTCGGGGCTAGCTCGTCTGCCGTCGCCACGCTTGGTCCCTCGAGCGGCTTTTCCTGCATCCTCGGCCAAGGCCTCCTCGGTCAGCATGAAGCGTTCGGCCCTTGCCATGATCCCGGGGAGGTCCTTCGGGGGGTCATTGTGTAGGGACTTCTTGAGGCCCCTGTGGCGAAGCCCTTTCTTAAGAGCCGTCTGGACCACCAGGTCGGGTGGGTTGTTCACGTTCAGCCTTTCCGCATTGAAGCGGCGCATGAACTGTCGGAGTGGCTCGGCCGGGCCTTGCACTATGTTGAACAGATGTTCAGCACCAGGTTTGATCAGCCTCCCCGCCATGAACTGTTTGCAGAACAACTGGACGAGTTGTTCGAAACTGTCGATGGAGCGGCCGGGCAGGCTGTGGTACCAAATCCTCGCCGCTCCCCTGAGAGTAGAATAGAAGCCCCGGCAAAGCAGGTCATCGTCAGCTCCCTGGAAGGCCATGTCCCCCTCGTAGTCCATCACATGGTGTGCCGGGTCTCCTATCCCGTCGTACTTCCCCAGCACCTGGATCCTGAATCGAGAGGGGACCCGTGCGTCGGTTATTCTCCGTGATAAGGGACACCAGTCTCCGTGGATGCCTCCGGGGATGCGGTACTCGCCTGCCTCTGGATCGATCGGGGGTGGAGGTGGCACCGGTGCCAGCGGGGCTGGCTCTGCAGCCTTCGCCACGCTGGGGGTCGGGCTGACCCGACGCTCCCGACTCCTCCTGCGGGAGCTCCTGCTCCGCTGTGATCGGTCTCTCGAGTGGTGCCGTTCGCTTCTCCTGCGGCGGGACGACCGTGATCGACGAGACGATGCCGTCCTCGATTCGCCGTCCGTCCCTTCGGTCTCTCTTCGGCTCCTTTCACGATAGGGTGAGGAGGCGCGTGACCTCGCCTGACGAGAGCTGGACAGCGTGAACCGACGCTCCGTGTTCGGTTTCTGGGCCCCGTGGTCGTCGACCACGGTAGACCGCAAGTGCGGGGGACCCCCTGTCCATCGATGGCTATCGTCCAACGTGCCCCTGTTGGGCGGCGCAGGGCCGACGAGCTGCTGCACCGTCGCGACCAAAGTCTGGAGGCTTGCGTTGGTCTCCTGAGCCAGGGCGCGGAGTTGTCCTTGCGTGGCCAGTTCTGAGCCGCCGGTCTCTTCTGTTGAGAGGGCGGGGTGGTCGCCGACGGGCATGCCCTCGGGGTTGCCATTCGATGCGCCATTCCCCTCCTCCGGGATGGGGGGCATGCGCTTCCTTCCGTTGCTGGCTCGTGCCATTGTCGGTGTGGTTTTCTGCTTTGTGGGATGATTTTCAGGTTCCCACAGACGGCGCCAGATGTTTCAGAGTGTTTTCTCACTACAAAGCGTTGACCGTGGAGGACCCAGTCAACATGGTCAAGGGGCCCGCTTGGGGTCCCTTGGGGGGCTTCGAATCGGTGCAAAAGGGTCGAGGGGAAGCCTCGGCCCTGGTTGAGTCGCTCGGCCTCGGACTGACGTGCTCGGCCTCGGCTGGAAGGGGGACGAGGGGGAGCCTCAGTCGCCCGGGTAGATGCACGGTCGGCGGGTGGCGAGGGAGAGTCTCGGACCCGACTGAGACGCTCGGCCTCGGTAGGGCGTGCTCGGCCTCGGCAGGCTGACGGTGAGGGGAAGCCTCACTGTCCCGTTGATCGAGTGGTCGGAGAGGGGCGAGGGGTAGCCTCGGCCCGTTGATCAGCTGTCCACCTGCGTAGACGAGAACGCTCGTCAGGGGGCCGGACCTTGGTTCCGGCCAAATCCCCTCCGATGCCTAAGTCAGATAGAGATCTGAGAAGGGTGGCCCGGCGGAGACGGTTCGACTCGTGAGGAGATCGTAACGGCGTCTCTCGGTGCGAGCGGGGGAGGAAGGAAATGAATTGGGGGAACGAGGTCGTTGATGGAGTACCTTAGGTTTTGTTACCTGAGATGCGGTCCTTTTCTTCGTCGTCTTCCTGGCCCTTTTGTAGAGCTCCCAGCGTGATTGCCTCTGGCCCACGTCCCACGCCCACCATCGATCGTGCCCCATCAGTCCTCCCTCGCCGCCGCTCTCTCCGCCATGCCAGCACCTCCCCATTATCGCTATTTAGTGGTCGCGCGTCCGGGGGAGTGGTTTTCGCAGGAGTGGGCGAGCGGCCAACGGGTTGTTGGGCTCGGGTCGGATCGACGTTCGAGAAGGTCCCTTGTAGGGCCTTCGTCGAATGGGCTTCGAGGACGCTGATGGGCTCTTGACCAATAGTCGGGCTCCTGGGCTCGTGCTTTATGGGTCTCGGTCAAATAGGCGTAACACACGTAAAAGTTCCACTTCCTTGTTTTACCATTGTTGTGAAATGAACGCCCTAACTAACGACAAGTGATACTGGGCCTTGGGCCACTACAGACTATTGTGCCTTTGGGCAAAACACGGACTAATGGGCCTTCGGGCAATACGGATATTGGGCCACGGGCCATTTACGGAATGTTTTGCCACTCGGCAAATATTAAACTACAGATTGACTTATGGACACTTGGGTGGGGTAGTCTAGTGTAGTAGAGGCTGGAAAGCTGGATTGCACCCGATTGGTGAACTTGACCGACACCTGGCCGGGTCGGTGAGTAGAGAGTCACGGGTAGCTCCCGTCGACTTGGGTGTGATGCTGGTCACCTCCCCCTCGGACACTGGGCTTTGTCACTAGATAGGAGATTGATTGATTGGTTGATTGATGCACCCTTCGCTTCACCTCTGCTGATGCTATGGAGTAAACTACTAAAATTATTGTCACGATTGACTATTGTTGTGCACATCACACTTGTCCCTACATATTGCTGTACGCACTACGCTTGACACTACTTTTGCTGTACACACCACACTTGCTACACATATTGCTGTACACACTACACCGTCACGACTATTGTTGTATACACTACACTTGCAATGCTGGTTACCTTACACACTACACCTGGTTGTGCCCCTACTTTACGCACCACACTCCGCTTGCACTACTTTACTCACTACACGATGTTATGTTCCCATGTTGCTTCATGCTGCCATGTTTCATCTTTTTGGAAATATATTGTGTCTTCCATTTCTAAAGTTTTGTAAATTATATTAAATCTTGCCGAGGGTCATTTTATTTCTAACGTTTTTTAAAGCTTGCCGAGCGACCCTCGCTGACGTATATTTCCTTGTCTGTGAAATATACGTTAGGTTTTGAGCAGAGTTCACAGAGGAGATTACTTGGAGATTGAAGAAGGCGACCAAGAGAACCAAGAGCACGAGATCTACTGCGGAAGACGGCGGACACTGCGCAGCGTGCTAAAAAGTTTACTATTTGTTGTTGTATTTCTTAGAGGTGTACTTTAAATTCTTTGTAACTGTTGTAATGGCCATGCTAGGCCTTTAATTTTTGTGTACATGTAAATCTGGAAAAGTTAAAGTATAATGATGGCATCGTTTTGTTGTTCCGATTGTTCGCAAGCAAGAACCTACCAAAGTAGTCATACACAGACGCTTATTGGGTTGGGGCTTCACCGCTCCAGCCCAAGCGGGCCCGCTCGCGTCCTCGCCCCCAAGTATAATGGGAAGCGGGGCGTGACAGGTTTTAGTGGTGGCCCATGCAGGTCATGCTTTCTACGAAACACTCGGAACAATATAGATGTCATTATTAACTAGACTGTCTGGATAAATCTTGTACGCGAATGTTTACCTTGTTTGTTTGCAGCATGGCAGGAAGATGTAACACTCGACAAGGATCCGGAGCTGCTGGGAGCGGAGAGGACGACATTCGACAGATGCTTGGAGTCATGAGAGAGATGTCAGAAGTTCAACACCATCTGGTCTAGCGGGGACGTCAGGTATGTCTCTGCCTTCGTTGATACACTGACCCTTCGTCTACTAGGCTTTTACTTGATCTTACCTAACTTAAGAAATTCCGAGGACGGAATTTTTCTTAAGGTGGGTAGAATGTAACGGCCAGTATTTAACAATACGTATTTTGTTCGTATTTCATTTTTGTTCTGTGATTTTCCGTATCTTGTACGTACGTATTTCTTTATCAACTTTATATATATATATATATACACGTATTTTAATTAGCTATTATTATATATATAAATATCGGTTATTATTTGATTTCATACGAATGATTGTTCAAAATTCAAATCCAAACTTTTAAAATTCAAATTACTTTAAAAACTTTCCTATTTTAATTCTAATAAAACTTATAACTAATTTAGAAATATCTTCCATCATTATAAACCATTATTTCAATAATTATTTTATTCAACCTTCCTCTTTCTCCTGCTCTTAATTTCTCCTATTAATGTTATTATTCAAAAAATTTCCTAATTGATCCTTATTATTAATCTCCTCTATAAATTCTAATTTCAAATCTTTTAACTTTTAAATTTCAAATGAAAGCCTTCCAAGTTAGGACCCTTTTTATTATATGCTTTGATTAACCCCTAAATTCCTCCCTCATTAATGTTTTCTTTTCAAAATTTTCCTTATTTACCTTAACTATAATTTCTCTGATTAATTCCATGTTTATACCCACATTGATTAGCTCTTATTCTCCCTTGATTAAAACTCATTAATTCTAATCCCTTTCCTATTATAACCCACGTTTTCCTACCCATGCCGAACCCAAACGTGACTCACGCACACAGCCTTTAAACACAGAAAAAAAATAGAATTAAGTTGAACACAGACCTAGAACCTAAAGGGACCTAGCCTTCTGTGATGTACATCTCAATTTCCCACAAACCAAAAGCTTATATAGGTGGAAACCCTAATGCTATATAATTATAACCTAAGGCCTACTTTTATAAACCGTACTACAGCCATCACCATTTTTCTTTTTAATAATATAACCTAGACTAACAGGAACTCTCTCCCTATATATAGAACTAGCTATAACCCTAGGTCTTGAGAGCCAGCCGCCCTAAACCACTCTTCGCCCTGTTCTTCTCCTCTCCACGCGAGAAAGAGGCCGCGGTATCCTACCTTCTTCGGCCTCTCCCCCCATCGCTTCGTAACCCACCTCGAACCCCCGCCTCTCCTCCCTCCCCTCTGAGCCACGGCCACCACGCCTTGTCCCCTTCACTGCGCCCTCTCCCGACGCCTCCTCGAGCGGCCACCATCCCAATGAGGCGCCGCCTCGCACCCAAGACAACTGGCGGCCTCCCCTTCGAGCCGCGGCCACCACGTCTCCCTCCGCGCGTTCTGCTCCTCCCCTCGCCCATCAACGCCGTCGACGCCGCCGTCAGCCCCAACTCGCCACCCCGAGGCGCCGCCGCATCGACTTTGCCTCCCCCATCGCCAGCGTCTCCAGCCCGATGCCAGATCTCCGATCCCGTCTCCAGCCGCCAGCGTTTAAATAGGAAGGGCTGGCGGCTGCCCAGAAATTAGGGTTTTGGCACTGATTAGTCGGTCAGATAACAACCACTGACCGACTAGTTTGGGAACTAGTCGGTCAGTTGACCAACGCAGACCGACTAAGTCCAAACAGTAACTCCTGTACAGAAATAGGATTTAGATTTAGTCGGTCAAAGAACAACTACTGACCGACTAGTTTGGCATCTAGTTGGTCGATGAACGTTCTTAGACCGACTAAGAGTAAACAGTACTCGACTGTTCAGAAGAACTAAGAATTAGTCGGTCTGAGTACATAACTTAACCGACTAGTTTAAAAACTAGTCGGTCGAAAGATGAACTTAGACCGACTAAGAAGGAACAGTAACTAGTACCAAAAATAGTTGATGAGTTAGTCGGTTGAAGAAGCATTGCCGACCGACTAGTTTGCAACCTAGTCGGTCAACCAACGTTCTTAGACCGACTAACGACAAACAGTAACTCCTGAGAAATTTACAAAGCCAACTAGTCGGTTCAAGAAGGTTTGCCGACCGACTGGATCGTCATCTAGTCGGTCGGTGCCCCTTCTTACACCGGCTAATGAGCACCAAAAGTTCCGAAATGGAGCGCGAAGCTCCGGGATCGATTCCTAAGACTCCTAGGCTTGATCTAACAATAAGATATGACCGACACGAAGCCCGTCACGAATGACTTACTCCAAAATCGACGATTCTAAGGAAGAAGCTAAGAAAACACGACGAAACGATCGAAAATGAAAGTTACGGAGACGAAAACCACACATAAGGAGAAAATCCATCAAAACATATAATATAATATAATAAATCCAGATACAAGAAAACCAGTCGTTACATCCCCCCTTTTTTAATTAAAAAAACTTTGGGCTTTCTGACTATTTGGGCTTTTCTATTTAAAACACTTTTAAATAGACTTATTGGGCTCGTTTGGACTCCGATTTGAGCGCGGTTTTCTCCCCGACTTTCGTGGGAAAAAACATCTTCATTTCTATGCCTTTAAAATAAGCTCGCAACTAATTTGCGACGTATTTAAATATTATTGCATCAAATGCAATTAATCCATTCGCATCAAATACAAATGAACCGAGGGCATACATCCCTCAACAATTTTGAACCATGTTATATTTGAATTACTCTTTGATGGGTTGTATCAATATGATACAATCGTTATTTCTCATAATATTTTGTACTTTATTGAGAGAAAGTGACGTAATATTTTGGTTCGGAACCTGTTGCCGGGTAAATCCGCTTACAATGAATTTATATTGAAGTGGGGATTCAAGGGCTCGATGATTACAAGGGTTTGGGGTGTGGATGAGGCTATTCCCGATTTAATGACGATTTGTAGATGAGAATCGCAAGGTCGCCCGTCAACCGGAATAGGTCACCCTTCGATTGGAGTTGGTCGCCCTGAGTCGCTTCAACCGCCGGCAGCAGGAGCGAGCTAACTGCAAGGAGAACAACTCGTCAGAAAGGCAGGGCTGGCTGTCAGCCCGTAGCCCCTCCGATGCTTAAGTTAGTTGATGACTCATGCAGAGAATGTCAGACACGCATGGCGATCTC
This sequence comes from Scilla litardierei, assembly GCA_030789695.1. NCBI lineage: Eukaryota > Viridiplantae > Streptophyta > Magnoliopsida > Asparagales > Asparagaceae > Scilla > Scilla litardierei. The sequence goes on along the minus strand of CM061141.1, from coordinate 216,143,003 downwards.
AAAGGTAGATCGGCACTTGCGTGGCGGACTAGTTGTGGAAGACGCGAATATATGGGAGATATTCGGCCTTGATTGTAAATAGAAGAGTTAGAGTTTCGTACTAGTTAGCCAACCCATCTCTCGTTGGAGGAGAGGGGGTATTTATAGGGCTGGGAGGCGGTTGTCCGCCATCCTTTCAGCTGTCGAATCAACCCAACTGGCACTCGAGTGGTGAAGCGATAGGTTGGCGAGCTGTGTCAGAGATATTTTCCGCATTAATGGTGTTAGGTGGTGTTAAATGGTGTCAGGTTGTCTGAGTCGTAAATGTCAGGCGCGCTTTTGGCAGGCTGTCAGGCGGCGAAGCGGCTGGGTGCGCTTTTGTCAAACTTTTGTCTGTAGTGAAACTGGCAGGATATTGTAGGGATCATCTAACCCTTGCAATACTAACAACACACACTAGATGAGGGATGAATAGTGTAATGGCAATAAAATTGTCCAATTAAAATTTAACTTGCAAATGCGGAATTATAAATGCAAGAGGAATTAAAAGGCACAATCAATCCAAACGCAAACACAAAGTTTTACCATGGTTCCCCAAACTTGGGTACATCCAGCCATACCAATATTCACTATATTCCCACACAGAGAAGTGAATACAAATCTCACAAGGAGATACCCCTACAAAGAGGATTTATGCCCTACACAAGGACCCAACCAATCCTACACGAGGATCAAGACTCCCACACAGAGAATCACTAATTCCCACTCATAGAATTAGGGGTAGCCCTACACTAGGACACTAAACTCTGACAAAGAGAGTTAATTCCCACAAAGAGAATTCCCTAGTCCCACAAAGAGACAACCTCCCACAAAGAGAGAATCCTAATCCCACAAAGAGAAATAGGAGAAATACAATTACACCAAGTAAAATAAATACTCTTACCTATGCCTTGAGTTGCTTACTCATGAATGAATGCAAGGCATGGAAGAGGATCTCCAAGTGTTGGAATATGCTTGAGAGCACTTGGATGATTTCCCTTGAGCTGGACTTCAATGCATGAAGAGAGATGAATGCTCAATTGAGGGAAACGAGGGCGCTTGAGAGTTGCTTATTGATCTCTTCAGATTTTCTATTGAATCAAGAAGAATCAAGTGTTGTCAAGAGTTCTCAAGTGATGGCAGCACACTCATATATATAGGAATCCTATATCAAGCCCCAAAACCCAAAGAAACAGCCAAATGAACAAATCTACAACGGCTAGAAGCTGGGTGAAAACGACAGGAACAGTCGACTGATGATCAAAAGACAGTCGACTGATCAACGGCTAGAAAATATCCAACGGCTATAATCTGAGCCAGGACAGTCGACTGACGAAGACAATACAGTCGACTGACAAACAGGACAGGCGCATGTTAATCCTTCAGCAGACCACTGCTGCAGGGGATGGATCGAAACAGAGAGCTGCACTCTTTCTCCAATTCTTCACACATGCGACTGCTGTTAATACTACAGTCGACTGTCTATTAGTCAGGCGACTGTATATTCTACATCAGTCGACTACTGTAAAATATGGAGAGAAGACAGAGAGATGCAGTGATTGCACTTACGCTAGACAGGCGACTGTAAGTATACAAGCGACTGTAAACTGATCAACAGATGACTGTGCGTAAAGCTCAAGTTTGAGTCAATTGAAATGTTGACTTGAGCTGTGCAAATCAGGCGACTGTAGAAGGATCTACAGGCGACTGGAAATCACACAGTCGACTGGTTTTCCCTCATCAGGTGACTGACGGAAAGCCAGAGACTCCAAATGAGTCTTTGGACAGAGTGAACCTATTGGGTTGGATTCTATGATAATCCTAAGGTTCACTAAGATGGTTAAATGCATATGCATGATAAGTAAACCATCTAGCAAGGCATTACAATAACCTAGACTCAAAAAAGAGAGAAAGCAATAAAGTAAATTACATGGATTACAATGCTTTCTCAAGACTCTAAGTCTTCAATCTTGATGCCTTGATTGCTCTCCACCATCTCCAAGCTTTGGCACTCCTTGAGTCCAAACTTTGGCCCTTCTTCACATGATGTCCATCCTTACACCAAGTGATTAGTCTCCAAGAAAGATATCCTTGACATAAACTGAGAGACTAAAACATGAGATTCATTAGAAACAACATAATGTTGTGATCATCATCAAAATAAGATTGGTATGAAACACCAATACTCAACAATTTATTATCTTAATAGAATCCAGTTACATACACCCAGAAGTGCGTTGAAGAAATTAAAAGGACCATTGTCATTCAAAGTACACTTATGGTAGTACACTCTATGGATGTACAAAAAGACCCCTTCCGATCGCTGGAAGAGGGGGCGGATATAATTGGTCCTAAAGTCCCTTCCAACTGTAATCAGGCACTCATGGCTAACTGCATACATTCCGATATAGCAGTTGCAGTAAACTCATTAGCCAGAGATAATTTGGCACCTAAAGGGCCATTAGACCGAAGTTAAGCATCTTCTGCGCTTCCTCCAAGGGTCGGAAGATTTGGGCTTACATTATAAAGTGTCATCCTATATGTTTATGCAAATGCAGGTTAACAGGTCTGATCCCTATACTGAGAAATCACAGACTGGGTACCTACAGTGGGATGGCCATCTATTGCAGATCTGCAAAGCAAAGTATGAAGGCAACATCATCCTATCATTCTGAGATCCTCACCACACTCATGGTATATTTGAGAGCACCTGGTGGTACATCACATCCCAGTGACGACTTGGATAGAGGCTAGTATTGTGGAGCTGACCACATAGTCCGAAGACCACATTAGAGGCGACGAAACTTAGCACACCTCTACAGAGTTTTTGGATTCAGCGGCAGCTTAATGGTGATAATATTTGTAATCTGTGTATATCTTCGGAATGTTGTAAATAAGAGTGATGAGATAAGCCTAAGAGATCTGAAAGCCTACGGGTTTTTACAGATCAGGAGGAGATGAGGGAATTTGTACTCTTTTCCCTTAGCTATGGTTTTTCCCACGGGGTTTTCCATAGCCAAAGGTTTTAACGAGACAAATTACATCAACTTTGGATCCTGAAGTATCCACCCATTTGTGACGCTCAGAATCCCGAAGTGTTCATGAGTAGAGTCGCTTGTACAAATCATGGGGAGTTAGAGAGCGCATGTACTCTTTTTCCTTAACTATGGTTTCTCCCACATGGTTTTCCATAGTTAAAGGTTTTAACGAGGCAAACCTCACCAAATCAGGATCATGAAGTATCCACCCCATGTGAGACTCGAACTACACTCAAAATCCTGAAGTATTCATGAGTAGAGTCCACACCTATGGCTGAATAAGAGGGATTGTTGTGAAAGGATAATGCCGAGTTGGTTAGTGGGTTGGGATCACGGCTTATCTTATAGATAAGACCGTATCTAATGTATCTTATCTATATACTCTCCTATATATACTATAAATAAATAGCTAGGCCTCCTCTCCGGGATGATGATTCATAACAGATAAATATTTTTAATTTTTGGTATTTTTCTAAAAATTGTCGAGGAAAATGATTTTTCTTTTGTATTTTTTCCTATTTGAAAAGAAAATGCTTCCAGAAGCTACGACACACTGCCAACGTTAGCGGGGATTTGGGGTGAGCACGGTTTGCTCAAACCGCCCGGACCGAACCGGACCAAGCCAAAAACCGAACCGAACCGCTCTCCATCAGTCTGGTTTGGTCTCAGTCGTTGTAAACCGCCACTTATATGGTCTGGTTTGGTTTCACCCTGTCGAAACCGCTTAAACCGAACCGAACCGACTCCTAACATATATTATATATTGTGCTAGAAATCTGTTGGGATTTTAACCCTAGTCCCTAGGATTCTATGGGTGACACATCTCTAACATCTTAATTATGAAGTTTGCATATAATTTATGTAGTTATTATGTATAGAATAGTGCATTTCTAATTCGTTTATTTGGTGAATAGGATCTTGGACTTGGCTAAGATGGTGGATGCATTTGGCAATGGTGAAGTGATGGAGAGAAAACAGAATGAAGATGGCATTGGGTTTTTTGAATATGTTGTTGATGTGATGAACATGTTGTTGTTTCTTAAACAAGTAGATACTAGACTTGCTACTAGCATACTATATGTTGTTGAGTTGGGATTTTCTTTGCTTATATGTCCTTCCAATTGCTCGCCTCTGTTTCCTTCTCATTTAGAATTCTAAAAGTTAGCTATGTGATGGTAATTTTTTGCTGAATTTTTTATTATGTTTCCTTCTCATTTGGTGTTGGAGATGACCATTGTGAACCACTATTAATATTCAATTTTTTGCCTTTGCCCCATTGAAATTTGCTAATTGCTTTACATTATTGGGCTGCAACAAGAAGGTCCTTGAAATCTCAAGCCTTTCTCTGTACTCTGTAGTGTACTGACATGCGAGTCTGCAGCCATGAAGTCCTCAGGTTTAATGCTGTGATCTGTGCACTTAACGCATCACATAGCCTTTTTAACCTAGAGAAGAAAATGGGATGTGCTTAGTTGCCAATGAGATATTATGCGACGTTCCTATCTGTAGAAATATCAGTGAAGTAACATGATCAACGCAATTCAGCATCAAATACCATTTTCATACAACTTCTAGTGATGAATGCACCCTAACTGCTATAGAAAAATGAAAATACATAGAACAATAATAACCGCACCTGTCACAGTCACCGTTAAAACTCCTGCAAGCGATGTAGTGCCTAATTTTCATTGGTTTGATAAGGAGCACAGAAATGAAGCAATGTCATGAAATTATTTTAATGACAAAGTCTATATTTAGCAAAATCGGGTATACGAGTGGATCTTTTGTCATCATATGTCTGAACTGCGGTTTCAAACCGAACCAAACCGCTCCAAGCGGTTTTCGTCGGCTCGGAAACCGTCGGTCTGACGGTCTGGTTTGGTCTGGCCTGTGAGAAACCGCTACTTATACGATCTGGTTCAATTTAGGTCCCAAACCGCCGATTTGAGACCGTGCTCTTCCTAACAGGGATTTCCTCTCACCTGACCTCGCTGTTTGTTTAAGCAATGCTACTATATTGTGTTGTTGCACGACGGCGATTACCGCAGAGAGATATTGAGCGAGAGAGCGAGCGAGGAACCCTAAAACCACCGTGGGGAGGTTCTAATCCAACGAGGCGCAAGTTAGAACGCTTATGCCATCACCTTCCCTAACTGGAGCACGTTAGCACGGAGGGGGGCAGGAAGAAGGAATCGTCTGTCTTATGCGGGTCTCTAGGTATGATCATCATTAGCGTTGGTACCGACTTGTTCGATACGTGTTTTGCCCCTTCTAATTATATTATTATCTGAAATTTTCAGTCTTCGTTGTCAGGCTTTTTGAAAGGGCAGAATCGTGGGAGGCTTTAAAGGAAGTAATTTTTAGTTTTAATGTAATTTATATGTCTTTGATTATAGAGGGGAGACAGAAAAAGGAAGAAAGAGATGCAGTTGTTGAGCCGCAGTCCATCATCGGTTCACAAACGAATGTCGCCAAGGGATCTTTCCATCGAAATCGGCCATGACGATAATCAACAGGATGACTCCCCAGGTCCCCCAAGATTCACATCTCTCTTCATCGAAATCACCAAGCAAACTTACACACATACAGAATAAAGTATATGCCGTCAGTGCAATTTTCCCGAGCTGATGCACATAGTAACTATTTATTTTTATTTTAATTTTTTTTGAATGTATTCCATACAAAGGTTTTAGAATGCGTAAACATTGAAAAATATATTAAAACATGTGTAAATGATTTCTTTGTTGTCGGCACATGAAGTTTCTTATATTGACAACACATATATAATATTCTCATATATATTTGAGAATAATGTGTATCATATGATATATGAGCTAAGATATCATATGAGATATCAAAAAGTTTATCCTCTCATATTTTTTTGTATGATCGGAACCGTTCATTTTGATCTACATAGTCTAAAAACCGAAAACACCAAATATCAAGCGACCCCAAGAGGTTTTGCTCGTTCCTTCATCCGTCGTAAAAGTTCTATTTATGCGAAACTATTAAATTTGCGATTGATAGTTGAATAAGCAAAATCCATTAGGTTCACTTAATATTTGATGTTGGGATTTTAGAATATAAATATATAACTAAACAGTGCCGATCGTTAAAAAAATCTGAACAGTGAGCCACATATGTCATATGACTAGTCATAACTTGCGCCCGCGGGCACGATTCACTTAAGATTTTCCTTCACGAACTCTTTATTCCCCAAAAAATTATTTTCACGGCTAAAATTTTAAAAAACAACAAATTATCATAAAAATATTTAGCGGTACGGGTGCCTTCGACGCAGAACAACAAATTCGGCGCTGACGCCTTAATAATGACGGCATACAGGCGTCCTAATTACGTCGTTTTGTTATCCCATTTGTAAGTGTATTATTTTCTTCTCAATGAAGTCAAATGCCCAGATAGATAAGGATGATTTGAATAGGCAACATATAATTCATTGATAATATTACTTTCTTTATTTTTGTTATAAATATTGTAAATTAAATCACATAAATGCATGGCTGTTCAACTTCCAAGACCTCTTAAATTCAAAGATATCGAATTTCACAAAATTAAATGAAGTTTTATTTCTCCAAAAAGTTCCACCCACAATACAAAAGTTTTCCCTCCCAAAATTTTCACAAACTCTCATCTCAACCGTTGATTTCCCTAGATTAAATCTCAACCATCCTTCTATCAACCTGTTTGTCCTAGTCAGCTTTTCCTAGTCAGCCCTAGGATTCAAAAACATCTGTCAAATGTAATATAGATAGTCACAACCTGTGCCCGCGGGCACTGTTCATTTAAGATTTTCCCCCGCGAAATATTTGTTCCTAAAAAATTATTTTCACAGCCAAAAATTTAAAAAAAATAACCAATTAGTGTAAAAATATTTAGCGGCATGTGCACCTTCGTCGCGGAACAACAAATTCGGCGCATGCACCTTCAAATGGAACAACAAATTCGACGTGGGCGCCTTCGGCGCGGAACAACAAATTAGCGAGCACCTTCGGTGCAGAACAAATTTGGCGTAACATTTTAAAGCAAATTCGGCGCAAATTAGCGGGCGTCTTAGGATTTTCTATCCTACAAATCAAGCAAGTCAAAGTAATTGGCTTTTGTGGGCGTACAACTCACTTTTTTTACATCTTATGATGCATGTGGCGAAAACTTCTTACTCATGATTTTTACTCGTGATTTTTGGTCCTCTTTGGTTTTTAGCATGCTGGTCATAATGGCTGTTCAGATAGAAACTTCTTACTCATGATTTTTAGCATGCGTGGGCACATTCGGATAAAAATTTCTTGCATTAAATTCTCAGCATTAAAATTTTGAAAGAGTCTGCCCAAGTTTCAAAGGCAGAGCACAACTTTTTATGCTTTAAAGTTAAACGAATATCAATAATGTTGCACTAAAAATTTAGTTCACCCTCCAAAAGTTCCACCCCTCAATTTTTTTCACATACTATCATCCCAACCATTCACTCATAAATCTGAGCCGTCTTTCTATCAACCTGTTTGTACTAGTCAGCTTGTCCTAGTGAGCCATAGAATTAAAAAGCATTCGTGTTTTAATATGTAGATTACCATTATTTTATATATCCATTATATATAGCATAATGTGGAACATATGGCATATGTGGTTAATGCCTCATATGCGGCCTCGAAACACCCACCCTCCTATATTTTTTCGATGATCGGTACCGTTTATTTTTATCTTCATATTCCAAAATCATAAAGACCTAATATTAGTTGAACCGAATGGGGTTTGCTTGTTCATCCATCACAAATTTAACGGTTTCACATGGATTGAACTTTTGCGACGGGTGGATGAATGTGCAAGATCTCTTAGGTTCATCCAATATGTGATGTTTTGGGGTTTTAAAAATATGAAGAACAAAATGAACGGTTACGATCGTCTAAAAAATAAGGAAGGGTACGCTTTTCGAGGCTCATATGTCGCTTATCTACAGATGGCATATGTTTCCCATTATTCTTACACACATATGAGGAATATGCACATTAGCTAGCCAAGGAGGAAATCCCTCTTCGGCTTGATCACCGGGGCCACTCTATACTATTTCTTCGACGATTGTTATTGTTTATTTTGATATTTGTATTCTAAAGCTTTAAAAATATCAAATATTTGTTGAATATAAGGAGTTTGCTTGTTTATTCACTTGTCACACATTTAAAAATTTCGCAGTAATAGAATTTTTACAATGGTTAAATGAATGAGCAAAACCATTGCTGTTCATTACATTTTTAATGTGTCAGGGTTTTAGAATATAAAGGTCAATGTGAATGGTGTCGATCACTAACAAATATTGGAGAGTGAATTTTTAATGAAATACAATTAATAATTTTCTTATTGGCTAGCAGATGCACATATTCCTATATATATTAAAGAAAAATAGGTTTCATATGCAATGCAAGCATTGCATGTGTATACGAAAAATGGGTGTCACATGCCATACATGCACTTCACTTATGTGGTGATCTTTAAATGTTCACTCTCTATTTATTTTGGAGAAACGGTTCCATTCAGTTTGATCTTCATATTCCACAATCCTAATGCATGAAATATTGAGTGAAACTAAAACTTTGACTTGCTAATTTACCCCATAGAAAATTAACGATCTTTTGAACTTTTGTCACCACTAGATCGATAATAAAAAGGTTTGCGTTCATATTTGGTGTCTTATGGGTTGAGAATATGAACATAAAAATTAACGTAACCAATCCTTCACAAAATAGTGGAGAGTGGATATTTTGAGCATCCTGCAATGCTCGTGCTCATATATAATTTGGTACCCATTACACACACATGAGAATAATGAGTATCATACGCCATACGAGAGAGGGCCTCATATGCCCTCTCACATAAAGGGGGCGTGTACAACCAAGTACAAGCACCTGTGGGCTTGTACTTGGTTGCTTTATGTGAGAGGGCATATGAGGCCATCTCTCGTATGGCGTATGATACCCATTATTCTATATAAATATAAATATAAATATAAATATAATTTTCAAAAAAGATTTCTTTATGTTTCCCGTTTTTGCAAAATAATAACCTAAACTTTGAAAATAATTGAAAATTACGTCGAACATCACTTTTCCAAATTAGTCCTCTAAGTCGTCGTTGCTAGATAGATGTAGTTTAATATTATTGGAAGATTGAGGTGATTTTTGAGACTTATACAAATGTTATAGGAAGTAAACTGAGCATTAGAAAGATTGATTGCGATTTCTATAATGACGTTAGAGAATTAATATAGGAAAGTGAAGTTCATGGTAGTTTTTTTTGTTATTTTCAAAGTTCAAGTTTTATTTTGGAAAATCGATGAAATATAAATGTAATTTTTAAAAAAAATTAGCACATACACATGTACACACACAGAGAACCCTTCATCTCTTTGCTTACTTGTTGTTGTTGTTCTTTATGTTCGTTTCAGCTCGTTTGCTTTTATTGAATGGGAATGGGAATGGAAATGGAATGGAAGAAGAGAGTCTTAATTCTAATAATCCTTCATGGAAGCTGTCTTTGCCTCACGTTTTAGTTGCCACTATTTCTTCTTTCTTGTTTGGTTATCATCTTGGGTACATATGAGCTGAATTAATTTTTCCCTCATTTTATTTTCTTCTTTTTCCCCTTTTAAATCTATAAAATAAAAAAATGTTAAATTACATAAAATTGTAATTTGATACAGAGTTGTAAACGAGCCGCTGGAAAGTATATCCATGGATCTTGGTTTTGCTGGCAACACTATGAAAGAAGGTGAAGTGAACAAATTGGTTGATGCTTTAATCATTCCACTAAGATAATTTATATTTCCTTATGGTTTCTTTTTTAGTTATAAAAGGAATTGAGTTAGTTTGTTTTGATTCAGGGCTTGTAGTGAGCATGTGTTTGGGTGGTGCTTTTATTGGGTGCTTGTTTAGTGGGTGGATTGCCGATGGGATTGGACGCCGGAGGGCTTTTCAGTTGACTGCTCTGCCACTTATTGTCGGAGCTTGTTTGAGGTAGAGGAATCATTATATCTTCTCATCCTCATAATTGGTTTGTGCCATGCATTTCTTGATTTCTGTGAAGTTTTGTTCCAATCTCTACTTTAGTTTCCATTCATCGATTGTTTGAGCAGTTTTCACTGTTTGTTGCTGTATGCTTCTTCAAACTCCTTTATGTCTCGCTTGCCTTCTTTTGGGCAGGGAATCTTGTGGATTTAAGAATATTCATTTTCAGTTCTAATGGTTGTTTTGATCAATTATGTATTACCTTGTCTTCCCCGAGAAGGGCACTTGGTTATTTTCTTACTCTTTCATAGCTTATTGAAGCTTTCGTTGGATAATGTCTCCACACTGAGCATATTTTACATGTTTATCTTCAGCCTAGTTTGAACATTTTGTGTTTGGCATTTGCATAATATTAGATTTACGTTTTACCGACTAAAACTCAATATCCCTAACCAATGATCACAAGGGCAGGTAGATCGTTAAGAAATGCCTCAATCCAGAACTTTGATTTCTCTGTTATGACCTTGGATTGGCCATTTCTGCTGCCAACAATTAGCTTTCCCAGCTGCTGTAACTCTTCCATCACCTACCGTCGATAACATGGGTGCGCTATCTGTTATAATTTGCCCGCGAACCTCATCATCTTCCTTGAGCATTGGCAATCACTACATGAATCACCTCCCTCCTTCATAGCCTGTTATTTATTATTAGGGGCGCTGATTAAGAAGGTGAGCTTGGTGGGGCGAAGGGGGAAGCTAGATTATTTAAGAGATTCAGGGTTCAATGTGGCATATGGTGCTTAATTGGTACCGTACCTGTTTCCTGTAAAGAAGATGTTGAAAAAGAGAGACTTTTTGAAGATGTTTGGGTTCTCTTTTTAATTCTTGTAACACACATCTTTTGAAGGATGATGCTAATGAACGACAGGTAATTTGTCTAACCTGGCTTCCAACTGTGAGTCCTTTAGGACCCTTCAAATATTCACCTAATGCGATGACACATTTAGTTGGTTTTGATTCAAATAGCTTTGTTAGAGTCGGCAAACAAGATCCTTATTCATTCATTAGAACTAACAAAATAATTTATCTTAAACAATTTCTTCTTTGAAAAGAAAATTTATTCGCGTTAAAGGAAAATACCATATATTTAGCATGCTTTCATTGTTTTCTGATATTTGTTGCATGTAACTTATCTTGAAAAACTGGATGGAACTTATCTTGAAAAATGGGATGTGCAGTGCAAATTCAGCTACTCTGCAGGGCATGCTTATTGGTCGATTCCTAGTTGGAACCGGGATGGGTGTAGGTCCACCAGTCGCTTCTCTTTACATAGCGGAGGTATTGGCTTATGGTTCTAGGTAGTTCAGTTGATCCATACAAGGTATTCATTTATTGTTGTCTTGATATGCTTTTCAGGTTTCTCCTGCATCAGTGAGGGGAACATATGGAAGCTTTATTCAGATTGCAACATGTCTTGGACTTATCGCAGCACTGTTTATGGGAATTCCAGTCAAAGAAATTATGGGATGGTACCATTCATCCGAAACATCAAATATACATGCTTGAACATAATTCTTGAACCATACATTGTCTACATAACACTGCAATCTAGCAGGTGGCGAGTTTGCTTTTGGGCATCTGCTGCTCCAGCCGCTTTACTTGCTGTCTGTATGGAGTTTTGTGCTGAGAGTCCTCATTGGCTTTATAAGGTGTGATATCATCGTGACATTTTGATACTTCTTTATACTGTTTTGGCCATTAAATCTGTGTATCTTATGGCCATCATAAGTAGGGTAAAATCAAACAGCAGTTTATCGAGAACTCCAACATGCAGAAGTTGATTTTAGTAGCAAAATGACCTGTTTTAGTTTGGATTACCGATACAGAAAGAATGTGAAGTTTGAATTTTGAAGATATGAGCCTGTAATGTCAAACAACATAAAATACTTGAGAAGCATTGGGCTCGTTGAAACTGAACACATGGGATGAAACGGCTTATTTTCATACTGTGTTCATTGCGGTCAAGCGAAATACAAGGCACAATTTTTTGCCTTTTACATTGAGAAAAAATTTGGAGGCCATTGCCCTTTCTTTCTTTTCTTTTCTTGTTCCCCTTGAAGCGAGGCTTTCTTCACATATTTTGAAAAAATCGATTAACATCCTGATGCGATTCGCTAGGGATTTGTAGATAAAAATGGGATTTTTATTGGAATTTCAGATCTCACAATTAAAAAGGAACACTAATACAATAATCTACTCGCTAACTAATAACTAGAAGACGATTCTTAACCTAGGGGGAAAAGCCGAAATCCTAATACAATTAATCTAAGGGATAAAATAAAATAACTCTCAACAATTTTCGCATAAGAATTAGGGCCGGCTCAACCCCCTTAAATAGCCAAATAACTCTCAACAATTTTCGCATAAGAATTAGGGCCGGCTCAACCCCCTTAAATAGCCAAAACATCCCTTAAATGTCATTTTACCCAATTGCCACTCCTCTCAATTACCGGCCGCAACACTACTCCGCCCCTAAAAAACCACCTTGTCCTCAAGGTGGTGCGTGAAGTGTATGGTCAGCTACTCCACGTGCAGGTGCTCCTGCTCATCGTCCACGCCGGCTTCCAGCATTATCACACTCTCTTCTCCCTCTTCTTCGTCATCCACTATCAGGATCTGAAGAGTACGATTCCCGCACCGGTGCCCAGGAGTAAACTTCTCGTCGCATTTAAAACACAGGCCCTTGGTCCGTTTGTCACGAATCTCTGCCTCTGTCATTCGTCGTGTGTGTCCTCCAGGTCGGGGTTCCATCCCCTTCTCCTTGGTAGATACTGTGCTGTCAGTGGATGTTGCCCCTCCTGCGGCCCCCTTTTGTCCCCCTCCAGGGTCCGGCACTCGAAACGTAGAGCCACCCCACGTCCCCTGGGCTCTTCGCTCTGTCTCCTGGTGATCCTCCACCTTCCTGGCCAGCGTCATCATCCCACGCAAACCAACGGGCTCGAACTGCCTCAGCCTCGACCTCACCGTGGGCTTCAGCCCCTTCATGAAACAGCCCTCCAAAGACTCCTCAGAAACCCCCCGAACTCGGTGGCAGAGCGACTCGAATTTCTTGATATAATCACCCACGCTCCCCTCCTGCCTCAGCGAGTACAGTCTCTCGAACACGCCACCGGCCTGTCCCCCTCCAAACCGCTCCGTCAAGAGCGTCGTAAACTCAGCCCAGGTCTGAAAAGGCTGCTGCTGATCTGTCCAGCGGAACCAGCCCAAGGCCTCTCCCTCCAAGCAGACCCCGATCGCCCGGAGCCACTCCTCTCCTGGGACAGCGGACACCTTCAAGTACCTCTCCACCCGGTAGAGCCAGTCATCTGGGTCTCCTCCCTCAAAAACAGGCACCTCCAGCTTCCTCAGACGCCTCTCGCCAGCGAATCCACCTCTCTCCTGCGGCTGGAATCCTCCCCTGTGCTGGTATCCCTGTCGCCTGTCTGGAACATAAGCCTCAGTCCGATCACGGTAGCCTCCCTCTGCTCCGTGCCCCTGCCAGTCTCCTTGATGGTGTCCAAACTCCGCCTGGTGGCCTCCTGGAGGGTCCTGGTACGCTCTCCAATCTCCCGTCACTCCCCCAAAGGGTGGGGGCTGAGTCGACGGGCCTCCTACGATCTGGTGGGGCCCTCCACCCTGCTGCAATCCTCCGCTGGGTCCCCCAAAGGCTGAAAACCCCCAAATTGCGCTCCACGAACCTCGGGCGGGGCCCCCGGGGGTCGGGAAACCCATGGAATCACCTGTCGAGCGTCCTGGGGGGTCAGTGGGCCCCCCAGGGGTCGGGCGGGCCTCGGATCCCACCTCTGGGTTCGGCCGAGGCCCCCCAGGCCGCCGCCTGGGCCGGCCGGCCCTGGAAGTGGGCCGGCGGGCCCCAGGCGACGGCGGCAGGATCTGCCGAGGCCGCCGGGGGGCGGCAGGTGCGGCCGCCCCTCCCGAGGCCCTGGCGGCCTGCCGCCGCCCCCAGGGGGTTCGCCGGCCCCCCCAGAAGTACCTGGGGGGCCGGCGGCCATCCTGGGGTGTTCCGGTCGGCCGGAAATCCCCCTCCTTGGTTTGTGTCGTCGCGGCGCGGCGGCGCGTGGTCTTGGTGGGTCCCCCACGCGTTGTCTCCTTGGTCAAACCCTCCATCGTCGTCTAGATCCGGATTATCTTCAAAAAAATTGCCTTTTTACCTTTGTCCTTCGCCAAAGGTGGCTCCTTTTTGCTTGGATCCGCCTTTGGGATAAGATGAGCGGTCAACGCCGCTATGGCCTCCGTCAATTCCGAAAGTTTTGCATCCGTTTTTGCTTGATTTTCTTTCATCTTGGCCTCTGTTTTTGCTTGATTTTCTTTCATCTTGGCCTCCGTTTTCTCTTGATTTTCTTTCATCTCCTTCCGGATCTCCGCGGCCATCTCCGCATCTTCTTTCCTTAGATCGATGAAACCCTTACTGATTTGGGCTTCAATCCTCTCAACTTTTCCTTCCAAGACTTCAATCCGCTCCGTTGCTCGCGTGTTCGCCATGGATCAACCGCTCTGATACCAATTGATGCGATTCGCTAGGGATTTGTAGATAAAAATGGGATTTTTATTGGAATTTCAGATCTCACAATTAAAAAGGAACACTAATACAATAATCTACTCGCTAACTAATAACTAGAAGACGATTCTTAACCTAGGGGGAAAAGCCGAAATCCTAATACAATTAATCTAAGGGATAAAATAAAATAACTCTCAACAATTTTCGCATAAGAATTAGGGCCGGCTCAACCCCCTTAAATAGCCAAAACATCCCTTAAATGTCATTTTACCCAATTGCCCCTCCTCTCAATTACCGGCCGCAACACATCCACATTTCATGATCCTTGTTTCATGCAATTCATAAGAATGGTTGTACTGTAAAGGGGATTATCTATTATATTTAGGTAAATTTAATTGGCGTAAACATTGTAAACATTTGATTTATCAATTATATTCTTGCAAATATGTGATATCCTATCTGTTGGGTTTCTAAACAGTAATTATGATTACTTGGGTAATTTCTGATTCGCGTCAACTGAAAATCTTTATTATCTCTCAGTACCTAATTTTTAAAACCAGTATGTCATGTCATATGCATATTATAAGTGAATAGCATTAGTGTACACACGTATAATAAGTATTGTATATCTATGATAGGATCCAAACAAATATGAAAATATTTTGCTGGAAATAGTGATAAAAAGATAACTTTGGCTACAATTAATAGGGGAAACCACCCTCCCAAGATGCCTAAAGCGAGGACGTCCGCACTCTCCTAAGATCTACCTAAGAATTCTCTCAACAACAATTCAATTATCAAGCATGCCCATCCTCCTAGCCGGCCCTAGCCTTACATAGAGAAAAGTTATAGAAAATTGCAGATTTACCAAAACGCCCCTAAAATCAAAAATTCTCAAAATGCCCCTAATGGGCCTAAAACACATAAAAAGTCCATATCTAATATTACTCCGCCTCCGAAAATCCACCTTGTCCTCAAGGTGGTGCATGAAGTCCATGGATACTGCTGCTCCAAGCGGGTCGCCTAGGTCATCTTTTTGCTGGCGGACTGCAAGAAGTGAAGCCACTCCAACCATCTCCTTCATGTAAAGTTTCTTCCTGGGCATATCAATATCTCTCCATCAAGCAGTTCTTGAGCTCCTCCCACGAACATATAACACGTCTCTGTTCTCTCCACTGTAACCAAGAGAGTGCATCTCCTTTGAAACATACGCCAGCTACCTCCAGTTTTTGCCTCTCCGTCAGACGTGCCTTCTCAAAGAATCTCTTAGCTCGATAGATCCAGCCACACGGATCACCCCCATCAAACAACAGCCTTTTTAGTTTTCTCAATCTGCCTTCAGTCCCAAGCCGCTCCTGGTCCACACGTCTTCCTGCCTGTCGGTAGTCAGGGAGAGTGTAATAATTGTCGTGTCGTACCTCCCTGCGTCACACATCGCCTCTCCTAGGGTTGTCGCCTTTGTCGACATTGCCTCCCCAATCATGCTCACTCCGAGCATAGTCATCGACATTCTCCCCAAAGCCTGGATTCTCGTCATAATTGGTCTGAAATTCCTCGTATGCTGGAAGTACTTTGCGTCGTCGCCTCTCTGCCGCATACCAAGGCCCATGAAGTCCTGGGACATTCTCTATGTCATCCTTAGGCCCCAGAAGAAGCCCAAACTTGTCATTGAAGTCTCGATGGGCTCCACGCATGTTTCAAAGTCCCGAGTCATCCGACCACGGCTCAAGACGCCTCCGATGGGCCTGCACGGGCACTGCAGGCCCTACACGGGACTGCAGAGGGCCTGCAGCCAGCCTGCAGTGGGCTGCAGGGGTCTGCTGCATCCCTACAGAGGGCTTGTAGGCTCTCCAGTGGCCTGCAGGCCCGCTGTAGTGGCCTGCAGCAGGCCCGCAGTGGCCTGCAGCACAACCCTGCAGGCCCTGTAGTGGGTCGCGGAACACCCTATGACGGCTAGGGTTTTTTTCGATCCGTTGGTTCTTCCGCTCTGTCGGATCCTTCCTCTGCGTCAGATAGATGGCATCCTTTGAAATTTTCTTCCGTTTCTTTATTTTTCTCCAAGGTTGCCGTTGTTTGCACTAGATCTGAATTTTCATACAGATCTGAATTTTTCGCCAAGGTTGCCTCGTTTGCCCTAGATCTGAATTTTCATCCAGATCTGAATTTTTCCGCCAAAGTTGCCGCCTTTAGATCCGCGAATTGTTGCATCATGATTTGCATGAAGGTTTCAAATTTTTCATCCTTTCGCGTCTCAAGTCCTTTTATCGATGCCTTAACCTCAGATCTGAGATCCTCCATAGACTCTTCAGATCTTTAATTTCGCCATCGAATTTTTCCTCCAAAGCTTCAATCTTTTTGGTGGTAGCCGCCTCCATGGATACCAAGATCGTCGCTCTGATACCAAATTGATAGGATCCAAACAAATCTGAAAATATATTGATGTAAATAGCGATAAAAAGATAACTGTGGCTACAATTAATAGGGGCAACCACCCTCTCAAGACGCCTAAAGCGAGGACGTCCGCACTCTCCTAAGATCTACCCAAGAATTCTCTCAACAATTCAATTATCAAGCATGCCCATCCTCCGAGCCGGCCCTAGCCTTAAATAGACAAGTTACAAAAATTGCAGATTTACCAAAACACCCCTAAAACCAGAAAATTCCCAAAACGCCCCTAATGGGCCCAAAACACATAAAAAAATCCAGATCTAACAATCTACAATGAATCGTTATCCTTTATTTTTGAGATTTGTCATTTTTGGGTTCCCATACCATGTTGTGCATGTATGCCGTATCCATACCGAGATAATGTTCTCTTTCTACCACTCTGGAAGAGCAGGTGTGAAGCCATGCCGGAGAGCAGTCAAAGCTATTCTGGATCAGGAAGAGAAGGAAGAGTGGTAGGGAAGATGGTGAAAGAAGTGGATGAAAAGAAAAGAGAAAAATGGAGTTGTTAAATGCAACAAGAAAATAAAAAGAAGAGGAAAGATAAGAGAAGAAGATAAAAAAGAAAAGGGAAAAGGAATTTTGCAAATGTATTCCTATGGGTGTAGTTTTGCTCATTCTTTGTTTTAACATTGGCTTTGTATCTCCTCCAGATGTAAGGATCTTTAGAGTGTGCCACTTAGATAATAATACATAGGAATAATCAAACAACACATAATTGGCATAATTTGGAAGATAAAATTTCAGAAGAACTATGATGGAGCTAATAGAATATCAAGCAACACTATGACCATTAAGATAGAATACTAAAAACAAGGAAAACGACTGAATAAGTTATTTTGTTATTCAATACTGTATTAGTTGATAAATATGTTAGCAAATATGACTTTTCTACTTAGCTTAAAAAGTCATTCATATACCGTATCCCTTTAGAAATCATTGCTGCATCGGTTATTCTATTACAATATTCCATCACAACTTAATCAGAACTGTGTCAATTACCAATGGGAAAAATAATTGAAATGCTGCTTGCAGTTCTACTATTTTCCAATTTTTTTTTCCAGATTTTCTAAACTATCAAGACCAATAAAATGAAATTCTCAATACCTAAATGAGTAACATGATGCCGAAATGGAAGCCGAAACTGAGATTTGAACTGACGATTTTAATCGTTTTAAGATTTAATCTGTAATTTATACAGCACATGCACTGCCATGGGGCCCATCAGCTGTAGATTTTATTGACTTGCAGGCTTGCAGTGTCTTTCATAAGCATAGGTCTTTCTATGGATAGACGAATGCTACTTTTTTGAGGATGTCAGTCTTTCAAGTAATGCTACAGACTGTTGATTATTTCTCATGTCACCTACGAGGCAATTACTATGACTTGTGCACTGGATTGTTTGCTCAGAATTTTTTTAAATCTGGAACACAATTATTGAAGAACTCAATATTTACTTTTTGTTTGTGGGAATTGTTGCTGATTTCTCCATGTGTGTGAACTAGTGCTCAAGGCATGTTAGGCACCCTTATGGATTTTTTTGTGTTCTCCTTTTCCAGCATGGAAGAATTGTCGAAGCAGAAGACGAATTCGAAAGGCTTTTGGGTGAATCACATGTAAAATCAGCATTGGAAGAATTATCAGTCTCAGATAGAGGGGATGATGCAGATGGCGTAAGGATTTTGGAATTGCTTTATGGTCGCCATTCCAGAGGTACTGTCTCATTTGTAAACCTCATCCTGTTTTGTTATAACTTGCATTTACATGTACTGTTTATTATAGAACTTATTTGCATATAAGAAGTTCTGTTCATTGCAAGTCCTCTTTCTTTGTACAGTTGTTTTTATTGGAACAATGCTATTTGCCTTACAACAGTTATCAGGCATAAATGCTGTATTCTACTTCTCGTCCACTGTCTTTAAACATGCGGGAGTGCCCTCAGATACTGCCAATATTTGTGTAGGAATTGCTAATCTATCCGGTAAATGAACTTCCATTGTGGTAACTGGCAACTAGTGCTATTTAGGAGTTTATGAATACGTACTCTACCTTCCTTCAATTATGTGCAGGCTCAATTATTGCGATGCTACTGATGGATAGGCTGGGAAGGAAGATGCTATTAATGGGGAGTTTTTTCGGCATGGTATGGTGTTTACGAAGATATACAATTTGAGATATCTGTTGCACAATGTAGAGGATAATTGTTTTCATCATATCCCTAATGATTCAGGCAATGTCACTGGTCCTTCAGGCTACTGCAGCAAGGTTTAGGTTTCCAGGTTATTGGACTTCGTACTTTTCAGTTGGTGGAATGTTGATGTAAGTATTTTTACTGTTTTTATATTTAATTTTATGACTCTACTATTTCAATCTGACATTGAGCCTTAAACTGTAAATTTATGCGGACAGCGATGAAATTGCTAGGTTTCAAAATTAAACTTGCATACTTATATATCAATGTTTAAACTTTAAAGTCATGTAGCTTGCTTATGCATTTTACTCCATAATATGCAGTGAATTCACGGGAAACTCTTGAATATGTGCAATTGGAAATGCTTGTATGGGGCTGCCCTTTTAGGTGCATGCTTGTGTTCTCAACTTGCTAGACCAAACTTGCGCACTACTCACAACATCTATTTGTTGTTGTGGTCTTCTAAGTTATCAACTTCATAGTGTTTTAGTTGGAAGCTGTCAATTTGCCAAACAAGTTTGTTTGCACTTCTATGATATTTTTAGGAAATTGGGTATGTTTTTGCGCCTCTTCCAGGGTTCAAATCCATTGTCCCCATGTCAACTGTCAAGCTTAAAAGTCCATGTCGCTGTATTGAAACTTCAAAGTTACGATGGTGGTTAAGATTAATCTCTCTATATTCTACCATGTCCCTGGAGTTTAAATGCCCTCCTCCCTCTTTATGGGCTGAAACCCAGACAATTTAACACAGCAGTACTTTTATGTTTAATCCTTTTTATTTTTTCCTAAATGCACACTCATGGGATTTGGACCTACGTGGGACATTATCACCTCAACTAGAACCAACTGTTGCACTTCATGGTAGTGTTTGTTACTTTGTTATATTAAAGTATCTGGGGGAAGAAAAAGACTATCCAGATGTAGTGACTACTTTCTTTTCTTCCAGATAAAGCTCCTTGATGTGACAATCCAGTCACATATGCTTTCATCTGTACAGTAACATTACTAAGGTCTGTCTTTTGACATCAAATCTTTGTCCCCTAACAGGCAACAGATAATTCCTATCACTGCCGATATAATACGACTTTACAGTCTTGATTTTGGTACTTATCCTGTCATTCTTTTGTGTTCTTCAAACATTTTAAAGCCTCGTTCAACATCAAGTTCTTGATTTTTTTCCCTATTTTTTCTTATCTGATTATCATCTTTGTTGGATTCCGGTGGATGGCTTCCTGAACACTAAACAATTACGATTAGTGTAAAGATGTAAAACAATCAAATTGGTGTATAATGAGCAACAAATAAATAAATAAAAATGATTACCATTAAATCAGATGTAGAGACAATCAAACCAACCAAGTGACCAATTGTAAATATTGGGATTTTTATCCTAGTTCGGTTCTCCAGACCTACTCCGGTCCCTAAGCCTCATTGCTTAAGATTTTCATTCCTTCTTGCAAACTCGTAAGAATTAAATTTGAACAATTTGATAAACGTCATTTACTAATTTCACAATCAAGTCTTAACACAGTGAGACTGAAGCACTTTCAAAATCAGAGAGCAAATCTTTCCTCTCTAAATATTCAAGGGAAAAACTTTGAGAAGAAAAGTACAGATGCTCCTAAAGCCTTGATTTCATGTGCTTCTAAAGCCTTGATTTCATGTGTATGTAGTTCAAAGGAAGGTTATGAGTGATTTTTTGTTCTATAGAATTGAAACTTTGAAGAACAAATTGAATTGGATAGAGTTTAGCTTGTTCTTGGTGCACAAGAAAGAATCAAATTTTGCACAAGGCTATGAACGTCGGAGGGGATAAATCTTATTTATAGAGCTGAAAACTAACATTCATAAAAGATCAAAAATATGATTGTTGTAACTGATTTAATGGATAAATTATGAAAAGACAGCTAGAAAATGTGGCTGTTAGTCGACTAGCATGAATATTAGTCGACTAATGGTTTAAGCTAAAGAATTTGCAATTTGTATTAGTCGATTAGTCAGCTCATTAGTCAACTAATGGTAAAAATCCAAAGTTACACAAATCAGTATTAGTCGACTAGGAAATGAGTTAGTTAACTACTCCATACACTGATAAAAAGCATACTTCTGCCAGTTTAATAGCTTTTACTAGAACAAATCAGCGAAATCTATTAGTCTGTATTAGGCGACTAGAGAAGTTGACTAATGGAAGCTGAATTTGAACTTTAAGTATCAGATATATACCAGTCGACTGCCATGGATTATTGGTCGACTAACTAATAGTTGAAATTAATAGTTAAGTTTATAATCAAGATGATATGATCATGGATATTTTAAATCTTAAACCTAATAGATGCGTGTCTTCAATGTTTTTATACAAACATAAATTATACCTTATATATATAAAAATGCAATGATATGAGTTCAATGAGTTCAATGGTGCCGATGGTGCCGATAACGTTCATAACCTTGTCAAAAATATTGAGTCGAGCACCACTATATGCTTTTGCTATAGCTGCATAATACATGTTGGTACAAGCATATCGTTTGATTATTATCAAAAAACACATTAGAGTGATCCAATATCCAACAATCTTCTGTTTCTCTAACCTTGATTCCTAATAATACATCTATCTAATTTTTAATGTCAGAATTTGCTTCTATAATTTCATAAATGCATTGCATGTTAGTTACTCTATCAACGCTTCCAGTTTGGAAGGGAATTCATGTGAATATCATTTGTCAACACTAAAATTAATTACTCCTTCTGCAGAAACTTGTTCTGGCTGTTAAATGGTATATAAAATTGTAAAATCTAAGACATCTCATTCTTGATTCACTTCATGCATGACCTCATATTTCCTACAGTCTTTCCTAAAATATTCAACAAATTTAATTTCTTCTCGAATATTAATAATATGTTCCAAAAATTTGTGTATGATGTTATCTTGAAATCTTAGTTTGCTATAAAATCATGAAGACTGTTCATTTCTTCTTCTAATACAAGTTCCATTCTTATTTAAGGTGCAACTTGGCCCTTTTTTGGGTTTGGTTCTATGCTAATCATGTATAAAACTAACTCATACTGAAACCAATTTGGATTACCCAATTAAATTCTGTTCATCTTGTATAAGGTTTTTGGCTGCAAGAATCATGTAATATTGAGCTAAATTTCACATAACATTTTTGAGGAATTTTAACTATATGACTTTGTTATTTGAAACTAAATATTATTCAGAATAAAGGCCACATCCCAAGCTGGTAATATTAATGCTGTTTATGTAGTCAAAGACTCAAAATACAAGATGGATATACAATTCATATTTAAATGTAACTACTTATTTGACTCTTAATGTTAAAACTTAAAAAATATAATTTTTATTTTTAAGCTGAAAACTTTCCTAGTTCTAATATATTACACTCCTCTCAAGCTAGAGCACATTATTCTATGCTCTAGCTTCATAGAAAGATATTTTACCTTGGAACCACCTAAAGTTTGATGAACAAGTCACTAACTAAGCATTCAATTTGACATTTGTTGTTTTAATCATCTTTTCTAAAACATTCTCTCGAACAAAGTGGTTATCAATATTTTTATGTTTCATCATCTCATGAAATAGTGGATTGCTCGCAATGTATATGGCAGCTTGATTTGTCTTCAAGGATTATTGGTTGTGGATGATGAAACCATGTTCTCCTAACAAATACCTCAATTGTACTTGCATGTTCCGTTTTTGCTGGCTCTGTATCCATATTTTGTATTTAATCAAGAGACTACAAGTTTATTCTTAGTTTTCAAAGACACCAAGTTTTCTCTAACAAAATGGAATAACTTGAGATAGACCATCGATCATGTGGATATCTAGCCTAATATGTATCGGTTTAACAATCAATTCGAAGATCCCAATGATCTTTTTATAACAACCCACTTCTTTTTGCACTCTTCAAAGTTCAAATATCGTAGTATGCAGTCTAATGAGCTATGCAAACTACAACAGTCTAATGAGTTATGAGTATCCATAATCTGACTAAGTTTACAAATGCTTGCAGCAAAAGATAGGGTAATTGTGAGGTATTTGTGCTTACCCACCAACATTCTATACATACTCAGAAATTCCAATTACTCACCTGCATTAGCGTTAGCTAACTTGGTTTTGGGTCCATAAGAGTATCAAACCGTTAACAACTTAACATCCTTGTTTTTGTCAACAAATCAAGTACAATTTTCTTTAAGACAAATACCATGATAGACAAATACCATGATGAGATCAAGCAACTTTAATCCTTAAGAAATACTGCAGTTAATACCATAGTTGATCTAAATCCTTTGTTAGTAACTTCGATTGCAGAAAAGTCTTCAATTAGCTTAAACAATTATCATCATCTCATGTAATGACTACATCATCCGCACAGACAACTCGCAAAATACAACCTATAGATATTATTTGATAGAACACAAAATGATCCATACATTGATTCATATCATACTCCATTAGAGCACTCTTAAATTTACTAAATCATGCCCGTGGAGACTGTTCGACATACAATGTTTTCCGAAGATGACAAACCAATCTAGGCTCTTCATGTTCAAAATACTTTGGAGGTTGCTCCATGGTTATCTTATGAAGACCACCATGAAATGCATTTGTGATATTAGGCTGAAAATCAGCCAATGAAATGTTGCTTTTTATGATATAACAAGTTCAATGAAAAATATTTTGGCAACAGGAGAAAAGCTCTTCGATTAATCTTGCCCCATTAATTTGATTGTAACTGTTAGCAACAAGATGAGATTTTAGTTTCTCAAGTTTGCTATTAGGTTGAACTTTAATAGTATGTGCCCAACGACAAGTAACAAGTAACAATAAACTTGCTAGGAGGAAGATGAATTGGTTTGTAAATGTCAAAATGGTGTACAAATCCAGCATTTAATCATGCTTTGCAACTTTTCGTCCAGGGTGACATAAAGCTTCATATAGACAGTCTTCAATGTAAAAATATCATCGAGAGCAGTAAAAAAGGAAGAATAGTATGAAAATTAATTTTCATAGTAAACAAAGTTTGAAATGGGATTTGACGTGCATGTTCATATATCTTTTCTCTTTGCAACGTGCAGGTCTAAATGTGTTGATGTATTAGAATTAGAAGGACAAGTATCATCAATTGGCATAGAATCTAAGCACACATGACTAGAAACCACGTTTCTTTTTTAGCAAACCTTAAAATCAGCCTCGTCAGAATGAGAAGATCTATGAAGAAGAAGCAGAGAACAACATTGTGGTGGTTGTGAAGAAGTGATTATGAAGATTGTAATGGTGGTTTAGTAGAAGACAAAATGAATAAGAACATGATGCAGAAGTAACTCAGCAAGAAATGATGAACTATATGAAGAAAAATATGGAGCGGACTCAAAAGTGATATCATTAAAGAAATGGGGTGTAGGATTGTAGCATTTATATACTTGGTGTATGCACATATCCTTAGAAAATATATATACCAAGGAAATATATTTGATGGCTTTAGGGGTTTTATCTTATCAATCTTATGATCATTCAACCAAAAAAGTTATGGGTAACTGAAAAATATCTTCATAAGGTAAAAACCGAATGGTGGGATTTACCATGAAGTCATTTGATTTATCAAACATGTGAGGATTAGATCATTGCAAAAACATTCATTTGAACAAGGCTCTAGTGACTTGTAAAATATATCAATCTGTTCTCTTTGCCATCTTATTTTGTTGTGGAGTAAATGAACAAGTTGAATATTTTTCACGAGCAATCATAAAATCTAATAAAAATAAAAAAAATACTCTTTTGAATTAGAATTTCATAGACATATTAAACTGAGTTAAAGTTTCAGCAAAAAAAAATATATTGAATACAACCTAGAGCAACCTTTAATAAATAAACCTTTCTTACATGAGAAAAATCATACACAAATGTGAAAAGATATTAAAAATTCAATTTTGATGTAGGACAATGTGGACCTAAATGTCAGAATGAAACAAAAGGACTAGAAGCCTATTTACTAGCGCAATGGGGAAAACACGATGTTTTGCATGCTCACAGAACTCGAATTCTAAAATTTGTAGATGACGTAAGTTGGGAACCAACTTTAAATTGTCTAATGAAGATGACATGAACATGTAATGGAAGAATGAAAGCAGTAAAGACCATCAAGCTTTTGACATTTGCTAATCATTCCTTTTGTTCATTGATTGAGGTGTTGGTCGATACCATCAGGTATCGGCCGTTTCGTTTTTGGTCTCGACAATTACCGAGACCGAAATTTCCATTACTTATCGGTGTAGGACGAAACCGTATGGTTTCGTCCCGAAAGGGACGAAGAAGAAGTTGGGGGGGGGGGGGGAATTTGAAGTATATACACTTTAACACAATGAAACCCCTTGTGATTGAACCAGGATAAACCATCGTAAATGAACAGAGAGTGATAACCTCCCGTGAATGAACAGATAAACATCGTGAATGTAACTCGTGAAGGCAAAGTGACACTGTTAGACCCGCGGGCCCACGGGTCTAGGCCCAGGCTGCTGGCCTCCCTAGCCCATGCGCGCGCCCAATTAGCTCAGGAACCCTAGTTTCTTTTATTTATAGGGGCTAGCCGTCATTTGTTTAGGCATGCTTGATTATTGAGATTTCTCTCGAGAGTCTTTAGGTTAGATCTAGATTAAACGAGTGCGGACGTCCTCTTTGGCGTCTTGGGATGAGAACACACCTCTTTTGTGTTCAACTATCTGGTTTTTGCTACTTTTTATTGTAGTGACCCTGTGCTATGAGGAATAAACACTAGAGGGGGGGGGGGGGGGTGAATAGTGTTTTATAGAATTATAAGGAATTTACGCCAAATAAAACCCTAAATAACCAACAAATGCGGAATAAAAGAAGTGAACAACAACGCAAGGAAGAATGCAAAGCTAACATGCAATGTACCCTGGTTCGGTGCCACCCAAGTCTCCCCGACTTGTTCCCGGTGCCCTAATCCAGCAACACCCGGATCCCCTCCGGATACTCTAGTAAAACCACTAGAGCTTCCTTTAGCCTACTTGTGGAAACCCCACAAGTGCAATCGACCTACAATCGATGTCAGTGTATCCCACAAACCGAGAACACGCAAAAACCTTAATCCCACAACCTGGGACTAAGCACACTCTCACAAACCGAGAGCAAAACGAAATCTTGACTCCCACAACTTGGGATCAAGCCAATCCTCTCAACAACCGAGAGTATACAACAATTATGAAGTATAGAGAATGAAATTTAAAGCTCTTACCACAAAATCCTATGCCTTGAGAAATACTTACCAATATAGGGCAAGAGTGGATTTTGAGGAAGAAGATAGCACCAAACCCTAGCTCCACCAAGATGGACAGCAATAGATGGCTAGAGTGAAGTTGGTGACTTTGATTCAAGCTCTTAGCTTGAGTAGCTCACAAAGAATGAGAATCTCTCTTGAGGAATTAGGGCTCAAAGAGTAAGGGAGAGATTCTTGTGAGATGAGAGAGCTTAGAAATGGAGTTGAATGGCTCTTCTCTTGGATGTGAAAATATCTCTAATATCAGCCTTGAATTACTGGTTTGAAGCACTCAAACTTATATAGAGAAGAGAGAAAACGGTCACAAAAATCGTGGCATTAAATGCCCAACGGCTCTATTTCTGAAGCTGCTTAATCGGTCTAAGAAGGATCACTGACCGATTAGTTTTGCAACTAGTCGGTCGGTGAACCTTCTTGGACCGACTAGAAGGAAGACAGCGAAGATAGTGAAATCAAAGATATGAAAAACTAGTCGGTCTAAGAAGAAACATCAACCGACTAGTTTGACAACTAGTCGGTCGGTGAACCTTCTTGGACCGACTAATTAGTCAACAGTGAAGAAGTTGAATTTCACAAGGAGAACTAATCGGTCTGAGAAGAGACACCAACCGACTAGATCGTCATTTAGTCGGTCGGTGAACCTTCTTGGACCGACTAATTGATCAACAAATGGTCTTGAATTGATTAGGATAACTAGTCGGTCTGAGAAGGATTTCCAACCGACTAGATCGTCACCTAGTCGGTCGGTGAACCTTCTTGGACCGACTAATTGATCAACAGTGAATGGGCTGAAACAAGCAAGGATATCTAGTCGGTTCAAGAAGGATTTCCAACCGACTAGATCGTCATCTAGTCGGTTGGTTCTTCTACTTGAACCAACTAAGATGCATACGAAGCCGTGAAATGAAGCGATAAGCTACGGGAAAGTTTCTAATGGCTTCTAAGGCAATCCTAGAGATAAGATAAGAAGGTTATGAAGATTTCAAGGCAAGTACTACTCAAGGCTTAACATTCTACTAAACCGAAGCTAGAAGACAATAAAAGTAAACACGACAAACCGTCTTCAAAGCTTCAACATGAAGATTCTGAATCCATCGACTTCAATAATACTCCTTGAGCTTCAACGAAGCTCCAGGTACAACGATCACGCGTTCTGAGGAAGTCTTGGGACGTCGCTTGAGATAAACAAAGTACTTTGGCGACGATCTCCATAATTCTTCATGGTCTTGAGTCTTTTAGTTGAATGACTTGAATATCTCAAACGTCATAGTCTTCGAAGCTTTTGACTCATCCATTCCTTTCTTCTATTTGGATTGAATCTTCATTCATTTGTTGATGCCATTGGCTTGAGGTTTGAAGTAGCCTTTGAGTTCTTCAAGCCAATGCTTCATTTTTGTGGATCTACCAAGTCCTCCACTTGAATCAACACGTGTAGTCACTTTTGATCTTCTTGAATCTAATTGGCGACTTTTTAGCTAACTGCAATCACAAGAGTTAGTCACAATGATTTGTGTTTGATCATCATCAAAATCAAGGTGGAGAGTCCAATACTCAACATTCTCCCCCTTTTTGATGATGACAAACCAAATATAAACAAAACAAATAATTGTGCATTAAATATACTTACTCCCCCTGCAATGATGCCAATCAAGTTAATATCAATAATCAATAGCATCATTCAGCAGTTAATAGTGTGTGTATCACATGAGGTTGTGTATATATCGCATGAATGACCAGAAATAATATGCGTACACAATACAAATCATATAGGTGATACACATCATAAACATGAGCATGATTACCAATATATATATATATATATAATGTAATCAATATAAACCAAGGTAATCACCAATGCTCCCCCTGAATCATATACATGAACGATCATACATAAAGTCTATATGATTCAAGTTATTGTTTAACACTCAACATTTAATAAGCACATCCTTTGTTTATTTCTCTCCCCCTTTGGCATTATCCAAAAGACATGGGGGTATAGAAACAACAAAAGCAAAAATAGAGTGGAAAATTAAAAGGTATATCTAATGTAAACTAGATAAGCTACCAATTTAAAACAAGATATCAAAATTAAGATATCAATTGCAAGAGCAAATATCCAACAACTCAACTACCCTCAATTATCACAAGAAGATAAGCCATAAGCAAATGTGATAAAAGATTACAATGGATACTAATTGTAAAGAGTAGTGTGAGCAGTGTTAGAAAAGTGACAAAATCATAATTAGCAGTAGCAACTAGCTATAAATATGATAAAGAATACAGATAACAATGCAAAAAATCATGACATCACTCGTGAAAGAAAAACAAGTGATCAAATAGTGTCAAATACACAAACAAACTCAATTATCACAAAATTTATACCATTAAGCATAATGTGATAGACTGTCCTTGAGCAAGTGCATGACATATGACATGAACATGATTAAATACATAATGGTGGAATCAAAATCATCACATTGACATAGATCAATATTTTAGCTAATTTAGTGCATGGAAAACAATTCTATGTTTTCATACAAACAAATCTATTTAATCAATATAATCGTCGAGCGACGAAGTAAACAAACATGACTATGGAAAATACTTAACCATGTGTACAAAGTTATGTTATGAAATAATAACACAAATTAAGTATAATGGCATGAGATACCAATAGTAGACATACCAAGTCATCTCAAAAAATATCTCCAGCAAAACTCCACAAAGCATCTCCAAAAGTAAGCATGCCAAATCTAAGTGAAGTGTGCGATGTGGGCATACACAAATATCTATATCATTCAAAAGTGTTATGCCAAAACGAGATAGAAACATCATAAAACGTATGTCATACACAATTCTAGCACCCTAGGAAACTAATAGAAGCAATGTTCAAAAGAACCATAGTACTAGCATGCATTCCAGAAGAGATACTCACATAATGAGTCAATGATAAGCATGGAATGCCAAGAGCATAAGGAAGATAAGCACAATATCACAGGCTCAAAACTAGCATCAAGCAAGAGCATGTAAAGATGATATCCAATATAAATAGTCTACCAATTGTAAAGATGATACCAATTGTAGTCTAACAAAGTATGCAAAGCAGGCAAATAATGTCAAGATCATGACATCACTTGAGAAGGAAACCAAGTGAACAAATAGAGACAAGATCTCATCCTAGCTCAAATATCACAAAGGATTTAACATGAAGCATAATGTGACAAAACATCTTTTGAGCAAAGGCATGAAGATAGTCTACGTTCAAAGTCACAAGGTAGGACATAAACGAATAAAGTTATCATGAACATCGCATGCATGCATACCAATTGTGCGAATAGAATAAAAACTTGAGTAAGCACAATATAATCGGATGTAGCATCAACGAAGTCATAGTGCATCAAGATATATTCATGGAATAATATCTATGAAAGAATATACATATCATCAAACACAATATAAAGCTTATATGATCGTGTATAGCACAAGTTATCTCTAACATCTCATAAAAATAGCATAAAATATGAGCATGAGATGAGAGATGACATTGTGAGAAATATAGCTTGAAGATTACTAACTAATATGAATGAATGTTATGTCACTTGTGAAAATATCATACATGAAAGATTTAGCTATAGACATGAAAGATCTCTTGAATAAAGTTATAGCTAAACATCAGTCATGAAGTAATTAAAATGACAAGTAACATACATTGATCACCCCAAATCATATCAATACGTCTCATAAAGATAATCATACAAACTATAAGAAAAGTATGAGATGTGTGGTGATACAATGAACAAATATGCATAAAGATCCTAAGTCATTAATCTTATACATGGCATGAATTATGTATAACGTGATGAAGTATAGCATGCCATAAAGAAATGAATGATTCTACTAGAATGGTATGACAAATCATGATATGGTCTAAATAATCCATGAACATAGTCATCTACGTGAATTAGGCACAAGTGGTAGAATCAAAGCAACAATGAATCTTAAATGAAAGAGTTGAAAATTTTTCAATGAAGGTAAAGATCAATATACTTAATACAATTTAATAAACAAGCAAGCATGTCATACACATCAGTTATCATATCCATAACATATAACAATCTTCACACAGAAGCATGCATGCGAGGAATGCGATGTGTAATGACAACGTGTTTCAAAGATATAAACATCAATAAACAACTAACCAATTCATTATATGAATGTTATGGCCACCATGATACATGAGTCGTAAAAAGACATAAATGACATACATGAACATGTCAGTCACATAAACAAACAATCTCCATGAGGGTGTGACAAGAATGAGTTAATGAAGAAGTATGCTATAGTACACAAATCCAATATATTGAAATACCAATTGTAAACATGGTAGTCAAAACCAATATATTAAAATACCAATTGTACAAAACACATACAACAATTTAGCTCTCCATATATGTGTGCATCTCCAATGCACCATCCTTTCCTTTGAATTGATTCATCATTTGTAAACCAAAGAGTGTGAAGAGTAGGCATCTTGCACAACAATCTGACAATACAACAATTGGTGGTATCCAAAAACTTTTTGGATCCAATAGGTTAAGGAACAAAATCAAGTAGTCCAATAACCAATCATTTACCAATTGTAAATAACACTCATCAATAGAAATGCATGACATGAATTGATAAGAGTTATTATAATTACGAAAAATCATACATATAAGGAATTAATAATTCTCAACCATTAGAAATTAGATACACCTATACTAATAATTCCTATGCATATGATTTAGTCAAGCAACATCATTATGAATACACACATTTAATACAATAGTGTGTGCAAGAAAGATTCCTCGTTCAATATGCATATGTGCACAAAATAAACATTCACGGCACAACACATATTGAAGGAAGGCATGAAAAGTAATACCGCAACGAGTGTGCATGAAAAGTATACAGTATTAATTTTCAAAACCAAATTTCTTTCCCTTTGGCATATCAACAAGATAGGAAGGTGAAAATTGATAATAAATCACCAAGGGTCAGAGAAATCAACTGATCTATATGCACAGACATAATACGAATGATGAACATAACATGATAACAATCAAAACATGTCATACTCCCACACAATCATACAAACTATGCAAACTTGGGAGTAGAGGACGAACTCACATAAATATGGGTACAAAAAGTAATCATACAAGCATGGTACCCAAGCAATGAAGTGCAATATGAGTGAGTTAGCAAGGTGGAAATCAAATAAAGACGGAGTTTGATTTTTATATATATAGTCGCATGAGAATATGTCATTCCTAATATACGATTCTATATGTGTGTTCATACCATGCCTAGAAACAATCTTAGGAATCTAAAAGATAGTGATTTGGGATTCTTAAGAGGTTGTAGAGGCATGAGTAGGAAGTTGGGATGCACGCTTGTGAAGTGGAACATAAATATTAGCGTGTCCCGTGTGTGAAACATGCAAATGAGCATTAGTTCTAACATGACAATTTTTAAGCCACATGTTATAAATAATCCTCGAATAAACATATGAGTAAGGATTATGAATACACAATGCACATCAATCAAGAATTTGACACACGTGAAATACATAGACATGCATGACATACAAGACACACAATATGCAAACATAGGATATGCATGAGATAGTCTCAAACACAAAGTGACATCTACATGCATCCAACTCACATGGATACCAAATGTAAGAATATACTTACTACATTAAGCTCCCCCTACTTTGGTGCATCACTTAAGCACCAACAACTCCATTTGAATGAAAATCTTTGCAAATCAAGGAGTTGGTAGAGTTGGTATCCCAATGTGGATTGAACCTAGAAAACATAATTTTGGTATCCAAAAACCTTTTTGGATCCTATGGGTTAGGCAACAAATTTAAAATACTAAATTCAAATAATTGTAACCCATATTCTAATGTACTCATACACAATATTAATGAAACATGTAATCATGTTACTAAATAAATATATAACCATATACATGCATGTACCAAAAGTACCAAAAGTAAGTATATATATATTATAATCCAAACGCATGACATGTATCACATGCAACAAAACATGAATATGAGCCAACGCATGTGTTGCAAAAAGAAATATTAAATATTCTAGACATGAAAATCATAAACACAATGATTTACTAATAAACATGCAATGGAAATCAAATTCAATATGAATTTACGTTTCTAACAAACATGAGCATCTAAGGCCAAAATGCAAACAAAAGAGTAAATCAATTCTTAACACAAATGCTTTGGTACCCATAAAATGAATATAAACTAATGGTACCAAGCAAAGAAGGGTCAACGGAAACTAACCCTTCGGAAACCAAGTCCAAGAGGACCGTGATTTCCCAACATAATCATCATTCAAAATATATCATGAATATAAGATTGCACATACATATCCTTAGCATGATTACTAGTGTTATTAGGACCCCAAATAGTGTATGATTTGTGTATTCTCTTCCTAGTGGTTGCATGCACAAAAGGTTGATCTCTACGTGGTGCATGTGGCCTAGGAACATGAGATCTAGCAAGAGCATGAGGAAATGTGTATAGAACATTGTGTTGTGCTAAAGCATGATGATGGGCATATGGTCCATGGTGTGGTGTTGCATACATACGTGGATGAATATGAGGTGTGTATGCATGAAGATGATCATGAGAATAAGCATGCATATGTGGATGTGATGTGTGATCATAAGCATGTGAAGGTGCATGAGCATGAGTACGTGCATGAGAGTGTCTCAAATGAGTGTTTGCACGTGCTCGTGGGTGTGGAGCATAGAAACCATTATACTTGTGAACATGTGGAGCAGGAGGTGTGTTCCTACGTGGCATAATATTGGTGTACATAAATGCATGACCCTTCTTTGGAGGTCCACCCAAAGTGGGTTTCTTTCAAAACGAGGGAGGAATAGGAGTGGTGGTTTTCTTAGTAGTAGAACTACACAAGTTGTTATAGACATCACTCGTGGATGCACCGGAGGATGGCCTCACAAAATCTATAGTTACTTCACTATAGGAGGTGCGTGCATTGGATGCACTTGCCTTAGAATAACCAAGGCCAACACGATGGTTTGCCGGTAGTTGATTCTTTAGCAAATCATCCAAATTGTCCTTTCCTTTATTGAATCTCTCAACAATGGAGGACATGAGCTCATATTTCTTCGAAAGTGAAGAAATATTTGCATTCAAGGTGGATGCATGTGTGGGTGAGCTCGTGCACTTGGGATTTGAGATCCTCATTCTCAATGCCCAAACACGTGTTTTGAGATTGAAGATTTTCAATCTCAAGATCGTTACTATCCACAATGGAAACACGATCAAGTTGAGATTTGAGGGACTCCACCTCATTTCTCAACATGCCATTTTGAGTACGCAAACTTGCTTTCTAAATAGCGAGTGTCTCAACAATGGTGTCATTGTTAGAGGTGCTACATGTAGATGTGTTAGTGAGACTAGCAATCTTATCTTTAGCATCACAATATCTATGCAAAAGCTTTTGATATTTATCAAATAATTGCTTAAGTTCAATTCTAAGATCATCCACTGTTACCTCTTCACCGTCGCTATCGCTTCCACTCGAATCACTTGATTCGTCACTAGAGTCGTCCTCTCGTGCCATCAAACCCATGAATGAATGTCTTTCATCATTGAGGAAGAACACTCCGAGGTGGACTCTTCTTGCTCTGCTAGCATGTGCCATATTTGATATGCCGTTGTTGCCTTGGACACACGCATAAGAATGTTATATGATAAATACTCAAGCAAGATATCCATTACCTCTTGATGTTTCTTCACCAATTCTTTTTGTTCATTTGTCCATTCATGTTTGGAAGTGGTAGGTGCACGAAGGGGCTTCTCCACAATCTTCTAATAATCATCGTCGATGGATTGAATATAGGCCTTTATCTTCTCACACCAAATTTGATAGTTGGGTCCAATGAGATATGGTGGAATATGACTTCGTGTGTTGTTGTTGGTTGCCATAGCTATTACCTCGCTCTGATACCAATTGTAGTGACCCTGTGCTATGAGGAATAAACACTAGAGGGGGTGAATAGTGTTTTATAGAATTATAAGGAATTTACACCAAATAAAACCCTAATTAACCAACAAATGCGGAATGAAAGAAGTGAACAACGCAAGGAAGAATGCAAAGCTTACATACAATGTACCCTGGTTCGGTGCCACCCAAGTCTCCCCGACTTGTTCCCGGTGCCCTAATCCAGCAACACCCGGATCCCCTCCGGATACTCTAGTAAAACCACTAGAGCTTCCTTTAGCCTACTTGCGAAAACCCCACAAGTGCAATCGACCTACAATCGATGTCAGTGTATCTCACAAACCGGGAACACGCAAAAACCTTAATCCCACAACCTGGGACTAAGCACACTCTCACAAACCGAGAGCAAAACGAAATCTTGACTCCCACAACTTGGGATCAAGCCAATCCTCTCAACAACCGAGAGTATACAACAATTATGAAGTATAGAGAATGAAATT
Source organism: Scilla litardierei (assembly GCA_030789695.1). Lineage (NCBI taxonomy): Eukaryota > Viridiplantae > Streptophyta > Magnoliopsida > Asparagales > Asparagaceae > Scilla > Scilla litardierei. The sequence goes on along the minus strand of CM061141.1, from coordinate 216,107,885 downwards.
TAAAGCTCTTATCACAAAATCCTATGCCTTGAGAAATACTTACCAATATAGGGCAAGAGTGGATTTTGAGGAAGAAGATAGCACCAAACCCTAGCTCCACCAAGATGGACAGCAATAGATGGCTAGGGTGAAGTTGGTGACATTGATTCAAGCTCTTAGCTTGAGTAGCTCACAAAGAATGAGAATCTCTCTTGAGGAATTAGGGCTCAAAGAGTAAGGGATAGATTCTTGTGAGATGATAGAGCTTAGAAATGGAGTTGAATGGCTCTTCTCTTGGATGTGAAAATATCTCTAATATCAGCCTTGAATTACTGGTTTGAAGCACTCAAACTTATATAGAGAAGAGAGAAAACGGTCACAAAAATCGTGGCATTAAATGCCCAACGGCTCTATTTCTGAAGCTGCTTAATCGGTCTAAGAAGGATCACTGACCGATTAGTTTTGCAACTAGTCGGTCGGTGAACCTTCTTAGACCGACTAGAAGGAAGACATCGAAGATAGTGAAATCAAAGATATGAAAAACTAGTCGGTCTAAGAAGAAACATCAACCGACTAGTTTGACACTAGTCGGTCGGTGAACCTTCTTGGACCGACTAATTAGTCAACAGTGAAGAAGTTGAATTTCACAAGGAGAACTAGTCGGTCTGAGAAGAGACACCAACCGACTAGATCGTCATTTAGTCGGTCGGTGAACCTTCTTGGACCGACTAATTGATCAACAAATGGTCTTGAATTGATTAGGATAACTAGTCGGTCTGAGAAGGATTTCCAACCGACTAGATCGTCACCTAGTCGGTCGGTGAACCTTCTTGGACCGACTAATTGATCAACAGTGAATGGGCTGAAACAAGCAAGGATATCTAGTCGGTTCAAGAAGGATTTCCAACCGACTAGATCGTCATCTAGTCGGTTGGTTCTTCTACTTGAACCAACTAAGATGCATACGAAGCCGTGAAATGAAGCGATAAGATACGAGAAAGTTTCTAATGGCTTCTAAGGCAATCCTAGAGATAAGATAAGAAGGTTATGAAGATTTCAAGGCAAGTACTACTCAAGGCTTAACATTCTACTAAACCGAAGCTAGAAGACAATAAAAGTAAACACGACAAACCGTCTTCAAAGCTTCAACATGAAGATTCTGAATCCCTCGACTTCAATAATACTCCTTGAGCTTCAACGAAGCTCCAGGTACAACGATCACGCGTTCTGAGGAAGTCTTGGGACGTTGCTTGACATGAACAAAGTACTTTGGTGACGATCTCCATAATTCTTCATGGTCTTGAGTCTTTTAGTTGAATGACTTGAATATCTCAAACGTCATAGTCTTCGAAGCTTTTGACTCATCCATTCCTTTCTTCTATTTGGATTGAATCTCCATTCATTTGTTGATGCCATTGGCTTGAGGTTTGAAGTAGCCTTTGAGTTCTTCAAGCCAATGCTTCATCTTTGTGGATCTACCAAGTCCTCCACTTGAATCAACACGTGTAGTCACTTTTGATCTTCTTGAATCTAATTGGCGACTTTTTAGCTAACTGCAATCACAAGAGTTAGTCACAATGATTTGTGTTTGATCATCATCAAAATCAAGGTGGAGAGTCCAATACTCAACATTTATCTATAAAAATTGCGTCCTTTTGTTAGTTTCTAACAATTTGGTATCAGAGCACGTGACGATCCATGGCGGCTTCAACAAGATCGCAAGACAAAATTGAGGCTTTGGAGGCAAAATTTACAAGCGAGATCGACGGGATCAAGAGATCGTTGGCGGCAAACGATGAATCCATGGCAAAGTTGACTGCTTCCATCAACCAATTGGTGACGAATCAAGCGAAGCACGACGAACAATTCGCGCAATTGATGAGAACCCTAAATCAATTGGCGACAAGCAACAAAGGGGAAGCAAACCCTAATCCGACACCAAAGGCGGCACCTTTGAAGAAAGAGAAGGAAAAAGCGGAGATTTTCCCCAAAATCAACCCTATTACGTGGAGGAATTGGACGAGGAAGACGACGAGGTGCCATGGAGAGTCGATTACCGCGAGGAGGTGCGGCGAAAGACGGTGGAGAGCCAAAGGGAAGACGGCGGCCCTAGCCGTCCATCGTGGGAGCCGCGCGGCAACGGGGAAAGACGGCCGACCCCCACGACCATTGGGGGTGGCCGCCGCGGGAGAAGGACGGGGGAGCCCCCTCGCCAGTCGCGAGCCCTGGCAGGGGCCGCAGGGGCCTGCCGGGACCCGCCCAGGTCCGACGACCCTGCCGGACCTCCGGCAGGGCTCGCCGGCCCTGCCGGCCCTGTCAGGGGGCCGGAGGGGCCCGCAGGGCCTGCCTGAGGGCCGACAGGCCCCCGCCGGTCTGCGCAGGGGATGGGACGCCCCAGCAACCGCCAAGAGGGGCCGGTGGACATGGACAGACCCCGGGGGTTTTTTCGAGCCCTCGGGCAGCGGACATCGGTCGAGGATGGTCGCGGACGGTTGTCGGGAGGTTTTTTCGACCCTACGGGACGTCGACCAGCAGCTGAGGACCCATTCTATGGAGACGGACACGGGAGAGATCATTACTCTGACGACAGAGGTGGCTACGAGGTGGAGTTCGGCGATGACGCAGGTTGGGACGATTTTGAGAGCCGGCGGGGAGATTACTGAGGAGACTATGGGGGTCGCGGAGGAGGGCCACCCAGGCAGTACGAGACCCAGGACGAGAGGAGACAGCACTACCGTCCGCACTACCGAGAGGAGGGGAGGCTCGAGCAGTGGCACTTTGGGGGAGATTGCAGAGTGCGGAAGCTGGAGATGCTGCTGTTCACGGGGGAGGATCCGCATGCCTGGCTATTCACAGCAGAGAGGTATTTTGCAGCACACCGCATGACAGATGCGTAGAAGTTGGAGGCCGCGGCTATTTGCATGGAGGGGAGAGCTCTGAGTTGGTACCAGTGGAAGGAGAGGAGGCAGCAGATTCGCGGCTGGGAGGAGCTGAAGGACCTGATTCTGGAGAAGTTTCGAGATCCCCGTCGGGGGAACCTGCACGAGCAGCTGTATGGCCTCAGACAGGAGGGGCAGGTGCGGGAGTACATCGAGAGATTTGAGATGTTGGCATGGCGAGTAGATGGAGTGTCGGATGAGTCACTGGAGGGCACGTTCTTGAAGGGACTGCGACCCAGCCTTCGAGCCGCAGTGAGACCCTACAAGCCCAGGGGGCTTTCATAGGTCATCGAGATGGCGCAGATGGTAGAGGACTCCCGGACTGAGGACATGAGAGGCGGTGGGCAGTTACAGCGGGTCACCTCGACTGGAGTAGGCGGAGCGGGGGCCACTATTGAGGCAGTTCAGGTGGGACTTGAGAAGACTGGAGAACAAAACAACCCACCACAGGCTGCGGGCCCATTCCGAAGGATGACCGATGCGGAGATGAGAGAGAAGATGCAAAAAGGGCTCTGTTTCAGATGCGACGAGCGCTTCACTCCCGGACACCGCTGTGTGGATCGAAAGCTGCAAGTGTTGATAGTGGAAGCAGACGAGGTTGATAACGTGGAGGACGAAGGGATCGGAGGGGAGGACGACTCCCACTCAGAGTAGCACTGCCAGTACTTTCATGCACCACCTTGAGGACAAGGTGGATTTTCAGGGGCGGAGTAATGTTAGACCCGCGGGCCCACAGGTCTAGGCCCAGGCCGTCGGCCTCCCTAGCCCATGCGCGCGCCCCATTAGCTTAGGAACCATAGTTTCTTTTATTTATAGGGGCCAACCGTCATTTGTTTAGGCATGCTTGATTATTGAGATTTCTCTCGAGCGTCTTTAGGTTAGATCTAGATTAAACGAGTGCGGACGTCCTCCTTGGCGTCTTGGAAGGAGAACACACCTCTTTTGTGTTCAACTATCTTGTTTTTGCTACTTTTTATCTATAAAAATTGCGCCTTTTTGTTAGTTCCTAACAGACACCCTCGTGAATGAACTGTCAACAATGCAAATTGTGTATAAAAGAAGAAGAGGAACCAAAAGGAGATCATCAATTGAATTTGAAGCAAACCAAAAAACTTATCTGGATGTTGCCCCAGTCGTCGAGCACCGCCGTCGATCTTGGAAGCTGTTCTAGCTGCCGACTACCGTTGTCAAAGAAGCTCCGATTGTGGACGATACAAGGGGAGCCGATCACCGCCCCTATATTGGACGCTGCCCTAGCCATCGTCGTCCAAGTGTCGTGGAGAAGCACCGTTGAGCACCATCACCGAGCACACGGAGAGGTTTTCGAGCAACGTCACTGGAGAAGGTTCTAGGGTTTTCGCAGAGAAAAGGGTCGAAGACTCAGTCAATCGAATCGAAGTAGTTCTTTCATTGTGAAAATCTAATTAAAACGCGGCTAAAAACATTTAAACAACGGCCCATACATTTCCAGTTATTCACAAGTCTGCCATAAGCTTTGATAACAATGGAATCAATAGAATGTCAAACTTGTAAATAATTGTAAACAACAAGGCTAAGGACGTAATTTTGGTATGACAACATGTGGGGCATGTGTGGTCGCCGCTCAGCATCGATAACTGACGGTCAATTTCACGTAAAAAGCCAAAAATGTCACATTATTTACATGTTTGCCATTATCTTTATTGACATTAGAACAAAGGGAATGCCAAACTTGTAAAAAATGTAATCTTTTTGGCCAAAAGATTAAACAACTTAAATGTCCTGCTATTCACATTCTACTTTTTGCTGAATTTTATTTACAAGTTTGCCATCCGGTATGTACGAGTGCGTGTTAACTAAAAATGTATAATGTCAGTAGCAGATGTATTTCTAACTAAAGGAATACTAAAGAAATACTGAAAATAGCAACAAAAATAAAAATACTTAAGAAATTAATGTTAGAAATTATTAAAAATAGTAAAATACTAATAAATGCTAGGACTTTATACTAAAGAAATACTAAAGAAATACTAAAATAGTAAAAAAATACTAAAGAAATTAATGTTAGAAATGATCAAAAATAGGTTATACAAATACTAAAATTTTTTAGAGACTAATACATTTAACAAATTATATAAGTACTTTCTAGTTTCTCTTTAAAAATACTAAAAAATATTAAAAATTCTAGTAAAAAAGAGGTTAGAAAAATATTAAATAAATGCTACAGAAATATTTCTTTCTGAAAATAGTAAAAATTACTAAAATTATTAAAGATATTGTTGTTAGAAAGTATAGGTTAGACAAACACTAAAAAATTTAGAAACTAATACATTTATTATTTAACAAATTTTATAAGTACATTCTAGTTTGTACTAAAAATACTAAAAATACGAGTAAATATTAAATACTAAAAGTACAAAATTTACAGTAAAAAGAGGTTAGAAATTATAAAAGCCGGTTAGAAAAATATTGTAGAAGTACAAAAATACCAATATTTAATGGTAATGTTTAAATGCAATGTTGATAATTTTTTTAGTTACTACAGAAATGTTTAATGTTTAATTTTACAAATTTTATTTACAAATTTTAGCAAAATGCTATTGTTGAATGTTTAATATTTTGCACTACAACTGTTTGTATTTTTCATTATAATTTTAACTCGTTATATGCTGCCTTCAGTTATAAAAAGTAATTAAAATGTCTCAGAAAACTCCAAAGAAGAAGGTGCTACGCGTGGGCTCATTGTAAAATGTTCGGAAACGACCGCAGACATATAAGGTGCAACAACTGCCTAAAAGAAACGCATAGAGGCGTGATCCGCCTGAAGGAACACTTGGTAGGAATTTTCTGGGATGTGATGTCATGCTCAGAAGCACCGAAATAAGTGCGTGAAGAGAGTAAGGAACACATATTTAGAAAGAGGAAAAAGGGTACATGTCAGATTTGAAAGAAGAGAATCGTGGAGGAGTTAAAAGCAAGGCCTATAGAGGCAATCTCAGATGACTCAGATGAGCATGTGGATGACACTGAAGAGGCGAGAGACCATAGAAGAGAACTTAGATTAAGTAGGCAAGAACATGCCGAAGAAGAGATAAGACGTGAGAGAAGAAGGATGTGAGCAGGATTGTTTGGGGCCTCTAGTCTAGCCAGATCGGGTAGTACTGACAGAATTGCCAGTATTCACGGGTGGTTTTGCTTGCGATATTAAACCAACCGGTAAACTGGCAGGTGTTCTTAAACCCGGTGCAGATCCTTTTTCTTTCACAAAGAAGGGTAAAACCCAGTCAAACATAAAAAAACACATTCATGAAAAATGCCAAGTCTTTGGTCGACCTAACTATGGCCAATTTTTTACTTCAACCACATTTCATACAATGTGACTAATAGTCCATATTTTAAGTTCATGTTAGATACTATTGCGGAAGCCGGTCGTGGCATTGCTCAACTCACTGCTTGGGAGCTGTCACATATATATTTGGACGTCGAGCTTGAAGAGAACAAAAAATATGTTGAAATTTTTCGTAGTCATTGGGATGAGTATGGTTGCACATTGATGTGAGATGGTTGGACAACACAGAATAGAAGGAAGATTATTAATTCTGTCGTGTATTCGACCCACGAGATGGTGTTCCTGGACTCGGTGGATGCAACAGACTACTTCCAGAATGGTCCATACATATTTGATCCTATAGATAAATATGTAGAAATAATTGGAGAGTATAGAATAGTCCAAGTTATCGACAATAAAGCAAACTGCATATCAGTTGAGCAGCTGCTGATGCAAAAGAGAGAACATCTGTATTGGACTCTGTGTGCGGTGCATTGTATTGACTTGATATTGCCTGATATGGCAAAAGAAGAGGATGTCAAAAGGATTGTCACACAAAGTCAGATGGTAACTGGCTTTATATACAATAAAGGATGTGTTCTCAGCTTGATGAGAAGAGAGACATGTGAAAGTAAGTTGATCAGGCCTACGATCACAAGATTTGCAACCCATTTTATTGCTTTGGGCTCTCTGCACGTGTATCAAGATGATATATGAAGAATGATCACATCAAGGGAATGGTCCGAGGACTTTCCTAAGCTCAAAACAAAAGATGGGACCGTTGGAAACGTGTACAATCTGATTTATGGTGATGACTTATGCCACGATCTCTAATGTTATCGTCGTATTTGAGTTGCTGGTGAAAAAAGTTCTATGAATGGTCGATAGCGATAATAAGGCCGTGATGTGTTATCTGTACGACGCCATGGACCTGATGAAAAAAGAAAACTCGAAAGAATATTGGTAGATGATACATAAAATGGTGGGACATGATCGACAATAGATGTGATAATCAGTTGCATCAAGATATCATGCCACATGTTATTTTTTGAATCCTCGTTTTTGATATTCCTCCACTGCAACAAATGATAACGAGGTGCTGGTTGGACTCAGAAGTGTGATCAAGAGGTTGACAAATTGATGTAGAAAAAGAGGTAAATGGATTTCGTATATTCTTATTTTGATATATGTTTCGATGAAGTCATTTATATACTGAAATTATGCATGATAATTGTAGGTGGAGTTATATAGGATGAGAGTTGGTTATTTCAGCTCTAGTAAGACAGAAATTACGATAAAAAAGGTCACTCCAATATCCATAAGAATCTTAGATCATTGGATGGTCCCCTAAACTGCTTTACATTTTTTTGACTAAGAGAACTTTTATAGCTCAATTGTGGTCAAACATTGGGAGAGGGTACGCTTCACATCTTACATGCTTAGCTGCGCGTATTTTAAGCCAAACATTCTCTTGTTCCAGTTGTGAACTAAACTGAACCACCTTCTCACTCATTCACATAGACAAGGAACATGCTAATAATGAAACATTTTAAAAAGCTGGTCTATGTGCATTATAATATGAGGCTGATACAAAGACATGCGCAGAGGAGCGCGAAGAATGACAACTAACTGATTGTCTTGGATCATATTATTTAAGAGGATGATCCATTGCAGGAATGAAACAGGGAGGCTGAAGCCAGGGAGCTCGATGACATAGATAATTCTTGGTTGAACGATGCGCTTGTGGAAGCAAAACGTACAAGAAGCAATCGGCCGCGACTAAGTCATAACCCAGTGAATCTCACGTACAAGCGAAAGAAGGTAGTCACTCGACAAGAAAGCGACGATGATTTGTCTCCCGATGACCAAGGTCCTAAAGATGGTGGTTGTGGTGCTTCGAAATACGGTTGCCCTACTAAAAGAAGTGTGGACTATGCTTATGATACAACACATTCGCATGTGTATATAGATCATGATAGGCATCATCAAAGTGAAGAATATGGAGACGATACCTACGGTAGACAGTTTGAATATCACAAGTATTAATGTTCTTCTGATTATTATGGAAGTTATGATATTCTCGTCATTAATGAATCATATTTCGATGGATACTCGGATAGTCGTGACGATTATTTTGCACCATACAGACACGCATATGTCTATGCAGATTATGATAATTAATACATGTACGGTTCGAATGTGACTGGGCAGTCTAACAGTCAATGCAGTCATGACATGCCTTTCATTGAGCCGAGCCGGTCCACCACATATGATGATGTTACCATTTTTAGGACCGAAACAGATGCAATATTTTTATCCACCGTACTACTCTGCACCACACCAGATAATGCTAACTTAGAATGAGATTTTTGTTTCTGTTGATTTATTTAATTTATTTTTTATATTTTGATGTATTTCATTTATTTTTGTATTTTGATCTCAGATTTATGCCATCATTTTTATTGTTATTAATTTTTGTTACAATTGTGTAACGTGAACAAAAAATATGGAAAAATACAGAAAATTAAAAAAATACAGCAAAATACGGAAAAATGTGTAATGTTAATAAAAATTGGTAGGAAAATTTATGTACAATTTTTTAATTATAAAAAATGTTAGAAAATACATTAAAATGTGAATGTGAATAGAAAAATACAGAAAAATGTAGATAGATATTTAAAGGTATTTCATAAATGTTAGAGGTATTTTTTTCATACATGTTATATGTATTTCATAAATGCTTACACGTTTTTTACACGTTAACTCGTTACATGCTTACGAGTTAACCATGGATGTGATGACATGTTTCGAAGCACCAAAAGAAGTGCATGCAGAGATTTTTCACAGTGAAAATGTGTCTTCTAGCAATAGATGGTTTGTGTTTCCTTTTCAAGTCAAGGCCATGCCTGTTGAGAAAAGATGGCACATTTAAATCATATATATTAATCAGGTTAAAGTCTAGTGTCATAAGCACTAGATCAGTCCATGTGCATGTGCATGCTTGATTCAAACTACAGATTGCATGCTTCAAAATTCTGTTGTCTATACGCCTCATAATGACTATTTTTACTGTATTATTGGTATTCAGGGTGCATGCAATGGAAATTATTCTTTTGAATGAAAAGGAGGGATTATCACATATAAGATATATTTCAACTTGGTATTTAAATGTACCATCTTTTTATTAGATTCAGATAAGCTTTGATTTAGCATAATTTTATTTTTCTTGATATTTATTTTATTTTTTTGTAATAAGAGGTTATATTTATGCCTCATCATTTTATTGTTATTTTTTATATAGAAGGGCTGGCTGGGGTACTAGATGAGTTCTAGCTAAATTTTGTACCACATATATACATAGTATAAATTATCGGTGCATATGTATATATAAAATACCGTATAATTATCGGTGCATATGTATGTATAAAATACCGTATAACTGTACATATAATACGTGTCACTGTAACACGTCACTACGTCACTGTGTGTATATACATATTTAAAGTATCTACGAAACCGAAACCGAAACCGGAAACAAAACTACCGAAACTACCAATACTGATAAAACAAAACAAATTTCCGAAAGCACTGAAACGGAGAAAAACGATACCAAAACCTAACTTTTTGGAGGACCGAAACCGAAACCGAGACCGAAACCAAGAGCTCAAACATTGCTTTTGATTTCAAATCTTGAATAACAACAAAGCTAATAGAAACTGTAACTAATCATTGCTGGTTTTTAGTATGGTGACATATGTAAGATTAAGTGAGAAGCAAAAACAATTAAAACCTATATAGAAATGCATAGGATGTATCAAGCATATAATACTAACTTTGGTAGAATATTCATGAATTAAGTCACATAAGGAAACAAAGACGAATATTACATATGGGAGAAAAGAGTATCGGAGAAAAGACTGGATGTACCTAACATGATCAGTTGCCAATAGTCAATGGCCGAAGGTTAAGAAGCTAAAAAATTGGATGGAAAATATGTTGTCGATGATTTTGTCTGTGTTGAAGACTCAATTGGAGTCGATGCCTACCTTGTAGCTTAGAACTATAAGAATTGAGAATATTAATATTTGAAAACAAGAATTGAGTTTGATTTTGATTGTTAGGACCAACTGAAGAACATGTATTATATCCTGCAGTAGCGGTAGTGATATGAATCCCACTTGGATTCAAACTAGTCTTTTAGCGTTAGAGTTAATTTTGTACCTTTTGTATTTGAGTCCTTAGAATTCTAGTATTGGAGTCTTTTTATAATTTTCTTTTTAAAGAATTGTGAATCCTTTTGAGTTTCCTATATAAGGAACTCTTTTATTTTATTAAAAATCTTTATTTGAGTCCATTCAGAAGTTTGAATGAGTCAAATTAGTCTATATTTTCCATATACATATGATTTTATATTCAATTTTGTGTTACAAGTTACTGAATGCAAATTTTTATTTGGTACTTAAAACTTTGAGCATAAGAGACGTAATAGTAGGCTTGATTGCATGTGCATGAGGTTCGAAAATTCTTAGTGTGTAAGACATTTTAGTGTGTAAGATATTGGAGTAGGTAATCGTCACATTTTCATGGTGAGAGGCCTAAAATCCTATCAAATCCTTGTGTATTTTCTTTCCCAATTCTCCTACCATCCCTTTATCGCTTCCAATTCGCATCAGGTAGCACTGGCAACACGCAGGGGTCGCCCAAACAAATCCCAATAATAATCACATTTATGATTTTCCATGCCACGAGTGCAACTCAGAGGAACTTCTTTTCCAAGTACTCCATGATTTCCTCTACCATAAACTCCATCACGATTGTGATACGAACCGCTTGCCGTTTGGATCAAATCAGCGATTAATTGTTCAAAACAGCGATTTAAAGGTGGAAAAAATGGAAAATAGTGGAAGAACAATGAGAAATTGAGAACTTGATAAGGATTCTTCGAGACGAATCAATCTCCTAGCTTTTATTGAACGCCTAAAAGCCTAAACATCATCAAATTGATAACTAGATTGTTCGAAGACAAATCAAGCATAAAATAAAATAAAGACGGCTAGCCCTAATTTATAGAAAAATGGGGAATTACTAATCTAGTCTAAAATGACTAGAATACCCCTCACTAACCCTCCTACGTGCTATCGCGCCTCTTACGGCGCACGTAAGTGACTAAAGGGGGGTGGGTCCCCCCAAGTAGCCGTCGGCCCCTTCCCCTTGTGGATGCGGATCCGGATCCGCATCAATACCTCCCCCTAAAAGAGCCACCTTGTCCTCAAGGTGGAAATCTGGCTTTGAAGGCCCCCGAGGGAAAACAGAGGCTAGGGTCACCTGTCAGAACCACCGTGCGACCCCCCTCCTGGAATTCCATCCTAAGCTGCTTCCAATTCATCTTCACCTCGCCCAACCCCCTCAGCCACTGCACGCCCAAAATCACATCAATATTGTCCAACTCAAGGGGCAAGAAGTCTTCCACGATCTGCACTCCTTGTAAGGTCAGACTCAGCCCCTTGCACATCCCACTGGTCTCCTCCCTCCTTCCTGTCCCGGAGAGGACCGTAAACGTCTCCAAGGTGCTCACCTGCAACCTATGACGATCCACCAAATGTCGAGAGATGAAATTGTGGGTAGCCTCACTGTCTATGAGTACCGTCACCGGCGCGTCGTCCAATCGCCCTGACAACTTCATGGTATGGTTCGTGGTTACCCCTACCAAGGAGTTCAGGGACACCTCCGCTACATCCAGATGTGCGTGCTCAACCTCGCTCTCTTCCGTCATCACTGGCTCTCTCTCCTCTGCATACTCCCCCTCGTCCGGCATTATCACGATCTGCATCAGCCTGCTCGCACATCGATGACCGGGACTGAACTTCTCATCGCATCTGAAACAGAGGCCTGCAGCACGCCTTGCCCTCATATCAGCCTCAGTCATCCGCCTACCAGGGATCACTGGTCGGGTTTTCTCTTTCTCCATTTCCGCGTCCCCTGGTGCTACTGTAACCCCCGGAGGTGGGACCGGTGCCGTCTGACTACGTTGGCTCTGGGCTCCCCAAGTTCCCCGAGTGCTCCTCTCCTCCGTGTGCTTCTCCTCCGCTTTATGTGCCAAGCGAAGGACGTCCTCCAAGGTAGCCGGGCTCTGCATCCGCAACTCAGCTCGTATCGACGGTTTTAGCCCCCCTCATGAAGTTCCCGATCATCACCTCGTCGGTAACCCCCTTCACCCGGCTATTCAGCATCTCAAATCTCTCTACATAGTCTCTCACTGTCCCCTCCTGCCTCAGGGCTGACAGCTGCTCGTAGAAATCCCTCCCTGCCGTCTCCTGGAATCGATCCACGATCATCGCTGACAACTCCTCCCAGGCCCGAAAGGGGGACCTGGCTATCTTCCACCGGTACCAGGCCAGAGCCTTCCCCTCAAAGTAGATCCCGATGGCCTTCAGAACCTCCTGCTCCGTCAGACCCATCACCTGGAAATACCTCTCCGCTCGGTATATCCACCCATCAGGGTCGGTGCCGTCAAAGGTCGGCATCTTCAGCTTCATCAACCTCCGATCTGCGTTGATGTCGCCTAGCTGCCCCCTATCTCCGCCCCGGTCACCACCCCGGACCATCTCGCCACCCCGAGCCTCCCTCGGGCCTCCCGCGTCAGCTCCGTACAGGTCCTCTGGCCATGCAGGTCTCTCCCACGCCTCGGGCTGGTAGTAGTGCCCCGGAAACTCTGGGGGTCGTGCCAAATTGGGCCTCGGCCCAGGCGCAAAGGTCTCTGCTCTCCAAAACTGGCCCGCCGGGGCCCCAATAGCTGCTCCCGAGGCCCATCCGCCTCCCGCCATCCCCGAAGTTCCCCCGAAGTGGGGTACGATCCCCGCCACACCCCCAAAGGGCTGGAACGTCGTCATCGGGCCCCCGAATGGGCCGGCCATACTCGTCGGCCCTCCAGATGGGCCTGTCGACCAAGCCGGACCCCCGCCTGGGGTCGCCGAGCCTCCCGCACCCCCGAAAGAGGGTGCCGCCGCCTCTGCGAAGCCCCCGGGGTCTGCCGCTGCTCGAAACAGCCCCGGCGGCCTGTCCGCACCCCCGGATGGGGGTGCCGATGTCTCCCCGCCCCCGTAGGGGCCTGCCGAGGTGTCGAGACCCCCTCCGGGGTTCGCCCAGCCATCCCTGCCCCCGGAGGGGCCCGCCGGTGGCCGCAGGGGGCCTGGCGGCCTCGCCCAGGCCTGGGGAGGGCCGGGCGGGGCCGCCGAAGCCCTGACAGGCCCAGGCGGGCCTGTCGATGTGTTTCCCGACCCGTGCGGGTCTGCCGGCACCCATACGGACTCGCGCGACCCTAGGGTTGGCCCCACCGGCCCTCCTTGCTCCCTCGGGTGGTCGTCTTGTGTTGGAAATCCGCTGGGGGCTGATTCTAGGGTAGAACCCCCCCCCCTTCTTGGACCCCCTTGCCTCGATCTCCCCCTTTCGCCACCGTGAGGGCTTGAATCATCTCTTTCAATTCTCGGAGATCTCGGCCTTGTTGCGCGGCGTCCGTCCTCATCCCACGAAGTTCGATTTGGATATCTTCTTGTGAATGGGCGTAATCTTTGAGTGAATCTCCCATCGTTTTCTTCAATCCCTCGAACCTCTCTTCGATCTCCCGATTGAGATCCTCCCGTAGCCCTTGAATCTTTTCTTCAACCGCATCCGCCTTCGATCGAGTATTTGCCGCCATTTGGATCTAGTGCTCTGATACCAATTTGATACGAACCGCTTGCCGTTTGGATCAAATCAGCGATTAATTGTTCAAAACAGCGATTTAAAGGTGGAAAAAATGGAAAATAGTGGAAGAACAATGAGAAATTGAGAACTTGATAAGGATTCTTCGAGACGAATCAATCTCCTAGCTTTTATTGAACGCCTAAAAGCCTAAACAGCATCAAATTGATAACTAGATTGTTCGAAGACAAATCAAGCATAAAATAAAATAAAGACGGCTAGCCCTAATTTATAGAAAAATGGGGAATTACTAATCTAGTCTAAAATGACTAGAATACCCCTCACTAACCCTCCTACGTGCTATCGCGCCTCTTACGGCGCACGTAAGTGACTAAAGGGGGGTGGGTCCCCCCAAGTAGCCGTCGGCCCCTTCCCCTTGTGGATGCGGATCCGGATCCGCATCAGATTGCCTCTTTCGCGATAGCCATTGCACGTAGGTGTGAAGCTTTCATTGTAGTTTTAGAAATATGCCGACTTTGCATCTCCATCAACATTACCTAACTTTGATTCATGAACAATCTAAATACTGGATAGAAGACTTCAGCGAATTATGGAAACGCTATCTCCTTGAATCAAGGTCAGGCCTTAAACGTGAAGAAACCTGAGAGGAACAAATTGCTAACTTTGCTTCTGCATTCCTTTAATGTCAGATGCAATTGACATCAAAACAGTAAGCATTTCCAGATCTCCAAAGAACTCAGTGAGAGGGACACTTGATTGCTCTGATTCCAAGTGTTAGTTCAATTGAGGATCATGTGGATGACACGTAGAAAAAACTAGGAGGTGAATATTGTTTAAAAATTCTTATAAATTGTATCTAAGAGATCTATTTGTGTTACCAAATTAGATTCTTGATCAACAACAAATCTTGCAAAGTTAAGATGTAAGCAGCGGGTAATAGATACAATTGCAAGAATAAAATCAACCACACAAGAAACAATCACATACATCAAGGAATAAAACTGGTTTAATCTTTCCGACATACGTCCAGTCCTCGAGCAAATCCTGCTTGAACATTAACATCTTGCAAACCGTAAGTATTTGGTGCAACCTCCTTCACATCACAACCCGGTGAAAGGAAACACACTTGAATAATTATCAAGTGTAAACTGATGAGAAAGCTAGGGGTTGGAAGACGAAAAATGAGATTTTTATAAAGATCAAAGAGGAATACAAGATAATGGTTTCTTTTGAGAGGAAACCAACTCTCCAAACTTGAATCTAAGAGAGAAATCTTACTCTCACTTGATCTAGGGTTCTACTCTGTTAAGCTAGGGTTTAACACTCAAGTTTTGCATAAGAGAATAATGAAAACCCAACCCCAAACATATAAGGACAGCTTTAGCCCAACTTACAAAAAGCCCATCTAAAACCCAAACCTTGCAAAATTACTCAAAACTTCACAAAAATGCCCTCGGCCTAGTTCTCCATCCCGTGATCGTTCTTGCGACGCCTTCGTTGATAAGTGATGATCTCATCATTACTCCCCCAAAAGAACCACTTTGTCCTCAAGGTGGAAGTCTGAGAATCGCTGCACAATAACATCGTAAGGTTCCCAGGATATCTCATGATATGGAAGGCCCGTCCACCTAATCAACACCTCCTGTGCCCCTGCACTCCCCTGGCAAACCCCCTAGCTCTGTCGGCTCTAAAAGCTCATCCATGTCCTCCGTGAGCGTCGGAGGTAGTGACGAGGAAGCGGTATGATCCCCAATGGCCCGGTGGAGCTGCGGCACATGAAAAACATGGTGGATAGCTGAATCCGATGGCAACCTCAGCCGATACGCCACCATGCCAATCCTAGCCTCTACCTCGTACGACCCAAAGTATCGGGGAGACAGCTTCTCGTTTCGCTTACGTGCCAAGGAGCGCTGTCGATAAGGTTGCAGCTTCAGATTCACCATGTCCCCCACCTCAAACTGAGCATCCCGCCTGTGCTCATCTGCCTGGCTCTTCATAAGCTGATGTGCTCTCTTCAAGTGTCGTCGCAAATCCTTCAACGTGTGATCCCGCTCCTCAAGATACTGGTCCACCTGGGAAATGTGGGTAGAGCGGTGACCATAGTGAAGTAAATGTGGGGGATCCCGTCCATATAAGACCCTGAAAGGAGTGGTCTGAGCAGAGGTGTGGAAGGATGTGTTGTACCAATACTCCGTCCACGCTAGCCACCTCACTTACTGCTTCGGAGACTGGGAGATGTGGGTAGAACGGTGACCATAGTGAAGTAAATGTGGGGGATCCCGTCCATATAAGACCCTGAAAGGAGTGGTCTGAGCAGATGTGTGGAAGGATGTGTTGTACCAATACTCCGCCCACGCTAGCCACCTCACTTACTGCTTCGGAGACTCAGAGACAACACCACAGATGTCTCTAGGGTCTTGTTGACGACCTCCGTTTGGCAGTTAGGCTGGGGATGGTAAGCGGTGCTCCTCTTCAGTACTGCCCCCAGTGTCCTGAATAACTCCTTACAGAAGGAGCTAAGAAAGACATTATCCCGATCCGTCACAATAGAGCACGGAATCCTATGAAGCCGCATTATCTCCCTGATGAATGTCGTTGCCATGGTCACTGCAGTATATGGATGCCATAGTTTCACAAACTGTGCATATTTGCTTAGCATATCCACCACTACTATGATAACTGAGTACCCCTCAAACTTCGGCAAGCCGTCAATGAAATTCATGGTCACCTCCTTCCAAACTCGGTCAGGCAAAGAGAGAGGCTGCAGCAAACCCCCAGGAGCTGTCGATAAATATTTGTGACGCTGGCATATGTCACAATTCTCCACCATTTCTGCCACATCCTTTCGCATCGTCTCCCAAAACGCTCAGCGCTAATAGGTCTTTAAGACCCCAGAGTGGCCACCTACTGTGCTCCAGTGAAACTCATGTAACACCTTCAGAATATGGACCGACCCCGCGGTACCACCAAACGTCCCTTGTATGAGACATTGACCCTCTAGCGAATAACCGGGATGTGCTGCTGGATCATGTAAGAGGGCTGTCCTGATCTTGGCTAAACTCTCGTCCTCCTCAATCTCTTGCAACAGGGGCTCCCAATCGAGCAGTACTGGCACCGACAAGGCCGACAAGTGTGAATCAATCTTCCTCCGCGATAGTGCATCTGACACCTTGTTCTTGATCCCTGACATGTACAGGATCTCAATGTGGCAACCTAGTAGCTTGGTCAACCACTTCTGATGCTTCTTAGTGACCATCCTCTGCTCCAGCAGGTATTTGAGGTTCCTCTGATTTGTCCTCACTATGAATCACCTACCAAGTAAATATGGTCGTCATTTCTGCACCGCTAACACAATAGCAATCAGTTCGTGTTCATAAAATGACTTGAGACGAGCCATTGCCAACAAAACATGACTAAAATATGCCACCGGTCTGCTCTCCTGCATCAACACAGCCCCCAAGGCATAGCCCGACGCATTCGTCTCCACCACAAATGGCCGAGTAAAATTCGGAAGCGTAAGAACGGAAACGCTCGTCATGGCCATTTTTAGGGCCTTAAAAGCTCGAGTGGCATCCTCCCCCAATGTAAATTGTCTTTCTTTAGCTGTTCAGTCAATGGCCACGCAATGGTCCGTACCCCCTGACGAACTTCCTGTAGTAGCATGCCAGCCCCAATAATCCCCTCGACACCCGTAGTGTAGTAGGGAGTGGCTACTCCACCATGGCCGCTATCTTCGAACTGTCCGCCGTTACACCCTCCGCGGAAACAATATGCCCCAAGTACTCTACACTCCGTTGGTCGAACTATCACTTCTTCTGGTTGGCAACAGCTGATGCTCCTGCAGCTCTTTCAATACGGTCGTCAAATGCTCCATATGCGACTCCATCGACCGACTGTAAATCAAGATGTCATTGAAAAATACCAGGACAAACCTCTTCAGATATGGCCGAAACACCTTGTTCATCAAAGCCTGGAATGTGGCAGGGGCATTTGTCAAACCGAACAGCATGGCCAGGAACTCATAGTGGCCCTCATGTATCCTGAAAGCAGTTTTCGCCACATCCTCATCTCTCATCCGGACTTTAAGTCAATCTTGGAGAAGACCATTGTACCATGCAACTCATTTAACAGCTCGTCGATCACGGGGATGAAAAATTTGTTTGACACCGTCTCCTTGTTCAATACTCGGTAATCGACACAAAATCTCCAGATATCGTCCTTTTTCCCTAATAGCACGTGGCTTGAGAAAGGGCTCACACTCGGCTGTATCACTCCCGCCTGAATCATTTCATCCTCCATCCTCTTAATCTCTTCCTCCTGTACCAGTGGATAGCGGTATGGCCGTACACTGATGGGAGCGACACCCTCTCGGAGCACAATGACATGCTCGTGGTCTCGTGGGGAGGGAGCCCGTGAGGTGTCTGAAACACTCCATCGAACTGAAATAAGACCTGCCGTAGTTCCTATGGAATGTCTTGTTCCTGCTCTGCCTCCACTGCCAGGCCATGTAGCTCCATCAAGAAGCCTCCTCCTTCGGACTGGAAAGCTCTCGCCATGGTCTTCAAGGAAACCCTGGATCTGTACAAACTGGGGTCCCCCTGAAGCGTCACCACCATTCCCTCTTGCATAAACTTCATCCTCAGTAACTTCCAGTTGGTCTTCGTTTCTCCCAAGAACTGCAGACATCTCATGCCTAGAATCACGTCGGTGTTGCCTAGGTTGAGCGGCAAGAACTCTTCCACCACATGTATCTCCTGGAGGTTCAAAATCACGCCTCGACATACTCACCTGTTCCGCTCTACCTGCCCGGTCTCCATCATCACTCCAAAGCTGTCGGTGTCAACCAACTACAACCCCTGTTGTTTCACCACACAGTTGGAAATAAAATTGTGGGTGACCACACTATCAATCAAAACCACCACCACCTGCTTAGAGATCCTTCCCATCAACTTCATAGTGTGGTTCGGAGTGAACCCTACTACGGAGTTGAGGGAAACCTCTGCTACGTCCAAATGAGAGGGCTCCTGCTCCTCCGCCTCCTCGCTTGGTTCCTCCAACTCCTCGTCCTCCACTAGCAACACCTGAAGGGTACGGTCACGACAGCGATGGCCTGTGGCATACTTCTCGTCACACCTGGAACATAACCCCTTCACCCTTTTGTTCTGGATCTCTGCCTCGGTCATGCGTCGGAACTGTCCACTTGGCGGTGCTCCGCTGCTCCTCTCTTTGCTCCCCTGGTTTCTCCCTGTTTGGATCCCGCCTACTGGGGCCCTCTGTGCTCCTGTAGGCGCCAAGCCACGAACAACGGACCCGCTCCAGGCTCCTTTGGCTCGTCGATCTGCTGCTAACTTGTCATCCACTATCTGAGCTAGGTCCATCGTCTCAGGCAGTCCACTCGTTCTCTGCACCTACAGCTCTCCCTTAATTTCAGTTTTCAGCACCTTCATAAAGCTTCCCACCAAGGTCTCCTCGGTCATTATCCCCTCATATTGCCAGAAAGTGCCTCAAACTTCTCCCGATAGTCTCTTGTCGTGCCCACCTGCCATAGCGTCAAGAGCTGCTCGTGCAGGTTGTCGCACTGGGTGTCTCTGAAGTGATGCATAATGCAATATGCAAATTCTTCCCATGACTGCACGGCTGCTATTGTTGCCTCCACAAATACCAAGACAACGCATTTCCCTCCAAACATACGCCCAACGCCTGCACCTTCTCCCTCTTCCCCATCTGGTAGGATTCAAAGTAACGCTCTGCCCGTGAAACCCATCCGTGGGGGGTCCTACTCGTCGAAAACCGCCATCTTTAGCTTCCGCACTTTGTTTTCGGGTCCACACATCCTTTGCTCTGCTCTCGGTCTAGGTTGACCATAGTTGAATTGTTGATAAGAATTTTTATGGGGGTCCTCCAACTCAACATGGTCCTCCTCCATCACCCGTCACACCCCACAGGTTCCCCTCACGCCCCCTAGTTCCGAAAATGTTCCTCGTTCACCTGAGGTGGTCGCCGGCCTCTAAAATCTCCTCCGTATGCCTCATCGCATCGTGGGGGTCCTAACAGTGGTTTGTCGCCTCCCTGGAAGGCAGCCGGAGGTTGCTGGTCTGCAAAATCACCCCCAAACCCCTCCGGTTGCTGCAGAAAGTAGATCCTGCTTCTCTGGAAGTGCAGGGGAGGCCCGCCACCCCTCTACGGAAACGCCGGGGTCATGGTAGCCGCAGGGGGCCGGTGCCCCTAATGATGGTTGTATGGGGGCTCGCGAGGCCTCTAGGTTGTCGATGTGGTCTCACGAGCCATCGATTTTTCCGTTGGGGGCTCGGGAACCCCCCAGTTGTTCCCCGGGGCCCGACGAACCACATCTTGGGTTACCGGACCCTTGCGGGTGTCTGGCAAGTGCGTCGGGCCAAAGCGCCCTGCGCGCCCCGTAGATGCTCCGTCGCCCCCCAGTCAGGGTTTGGGGGTGTGGGCGGCCTTCCTGTGTGCTGTCGACGCCCCTTCCCACGCTGGAGGAGGGGGGAAATGACCCCTCGCGCACTCTTCCTCGTCTTCCTTTGGTGGAACGTATTCCTTGAGCACCATTTGCCCTTTTCCCTTGCTGAAAAGTGACTCTTTTCGGCTCAGATCTGAGTGATTCTCCCAGATCTCGTCGTTCTTGAGCCTCTCCTCCTCACGGCGCTGATTCTCTATGAAAGATTTGAACATGCTCTCCAAGGATGAGAACCTTTCATCTCTTCTTTGTTGCAGCTTCTTTATGGATTCTTTTAGAGTTTCAATTTCTCCAACTTTCTCCTCTAGTGCATCTTTCTTCTCCATGGATCTTGTGTTTGTGATGGTGGGTCTTCGCTCTGATACCAATTTGATGAGAAAGCTATGGTTTGGAAGATGAAAAATGAGATTTTTATAAAGATCAAAGAGGAATACAAGATAAGGGTTTCTTTTGAGAGGAGACTAACTCTCCAAGCTTGAATCTAAGAGAGAAAGCTTACTCTCACTTGATCTAGGGTTCTACTCTTCTAAGCCAGGGTTTAACACTCAAGTTTTGCATAAGAGAATAATGAAAACCCAAACCCAAACATATAAGGACATGTTTAGCCCAAATTACAAAAGCCCCTCCAAAACCCAAACTTTGCAAAAATACCAAAAACTTCACAAAAATACCCACGGCCTAGTTCTCAATCCTGCGATCCTTATTGCGACGCCTTCGTTGATACGTGATGATCTCATCATAGTCCTCTCAAACTCGAGAGTATTCTTTTCGAAAATACCTCGAAAGTAAAAAACACACCTTTTCTTTTTACAAATATAGGGATAAATACTTACAATCTTTTGCATTGGAGTACAAGCTTGGGTTGAAGCACACGTGTTGTAGTGAGGCTATGAGGATGAGATCTCTATTTCAGGATGTTGAAATCGAGGAACAGAGACCAAAGAGTTTGGCTAAGAAGAAGATGAACACTTCAAGAACACAAAAGCCAAAGACGCGATTTTCTTTAGAAGGCTTTTTGAAAAATAATTTTATATTCAAAGATTATGAATTTTTCTTAATATAAAATCTATGTGATAATCCGCAATTTGTAAATGCGAAAATACATAAAACAAAATCCAAAATACCCTTAAACTGTCATAAAACGATTAGTTGTGCAAATCCCGTTTTGTGTAACGATAATATTGTTAGTAGACTGGAGTACATCTATTAGTCGACTAATCATGAAGCTTGAGTCGCTCATCAGGCATATCAAAAAATTAAATTACTGACGTTTTTCTTTCATATTAATCGATTAGTGTTCATCCATTTATGGTCTAATGATGCTATTAGTCGACTAACTAAAGACAACAGGTCAACTAATCTGACATGCCGATGTGTCATTTTTTCCAGGTTTTATTGGTCGACTAAAGTACTATCAGAGTACTATCATTCGTCGACTAATAAGCTTAAAAATGAATTTTTTTGGCATGAAAACTTAGGAAAATAATATGAGACGTTTTCAAAACTTTTCCTAAGTATTACTAAGTGTGTGAGGTGCTTCATCAAGGCTTTAACATGAGAATCTAAGATAAGAAAATAAATACATCAAAAATACAATTTGTCTTTTTCTTCATTGATGTATGATTGATCTTCAAGTTTTTGTCATGAATTAATCTCATTGCCTTGAACAGCTTCACTTAAGCTTTGTTCTTCTTCTATTTCTGCATTCATAAATTACTAGCACACCAAATATGTTTGCACATCATCAAAATAAATATTTAGATGACTCAATAGTCAACACTTAGTTGCGATCTTCCCTTTTTGTGCATAGGAAGTCTCAAGAAACATCATACAAACAATTACGATTCATGTTACTAGAGTATAGAAGCTTTAGATGCTCCTAATTCTGCTTACAATTGTCAAGATGGTGATATAGAGTACTATGAGGCTCCATGGACTAACACGATAGGAAAACTATCTTGAGTATCATCTTGTATTCACTTGTCTAATTTTAATGCAACGTCTGATACCCTAGATAAGGTGCTGAAGAAGGCGACAAAGGGATTATCTGTGAGGCGATGTCAAGACAAGGAGATTGAATGAAATTTTTTCATGACTATTTGATTAGACCATAATTTAATTGAAACTTGGTAGCAACAATAATGGTGTTGAAGAAGACAAGGTTAAGAGTATTGAATAAGATGAAAGTGATGGGTTTGGGTTAGAACTGAGGTGGCCGACAAGAATCAGACTCTAGTGGTAATAATGTCGATGAAGATGCTGAATGAAGTCAATTAGGTCAATACTGATGCCATTGGTTGGAGACGAAGAGAACATTGACAGATTTAAATGCTATTCTTATAGAAATCAGAGTTAGGCTATTTTGGAAGAAAGGTTAAAGATTTGTCAAATCATTTCTTTGCTAATACTTTATTATATAAAAAGTTTACCGTTATGTGAGACCATATTATTTAATATTTTTACACTTTTAACATTTTCCCTCAACTGGAGCTATATTTACAAATAAATTCAAAGATGAGACTTCCAATGGTAAGCATATCCACCAATTTATTTGTAGAACAGATATACTTGATCCCAATCACCTTTACCTTAATCATCAGTTAAATAATGTGGCATGTGGCATGCAATCTTTATATGCTTGGTTCTTTTATTAAAAAAACCAGATATTTACAGTATAAGCAGCTGCCTGATTTTCACTTAAAGCTTATAATGGATGAAGAAAGCGTAGTGCAGCAACTACTTGCTGAATCCATACCAACTTGCGCATTGTTCTGCTTTATCACGGTACTCGATTTTAAACTTGACTTTAACACAGCAGGCTACTTCTTGCTTCTCCATAAAACAAGATTTCTCCATAAAAAGTTATAAATTTCTACTGTGGACTTATGATTAAGGGTGATCTTATCCAATTTGCATCATATAAACTTATAATCATACTGCATCCACAATCAGAATAAAGGCCTCGGCCTGATAAACTTTTCAAATATTGGTACAAAAGCATCCTAGTGTTTTGTTCTAGGATAGGACATACATCAACCCACAATACTTATTGGAAAGGCAATGCTATGTCGAGTCATTTTAAGATAATGCAGCTTTTCAATGAGTCGTCTATATCACTGAATGTTATTGTTCCTCTGAGTTGGTATAATCTTGGATTTATGATCCATAGTTGCACCAACAAGTTTGCATCCTAACGTTCCTGTCTCTGATAGCATACCAAGTAATACTTCTTCTGCGACAAGTAAATACACTTCCTCGAACGTTCCGCCTCAATACTAAGAAAATATCGAAGAGATCTAAAGTCACTCGTTTGAAACTTGTGCTGAATAAATGCTTTTAATTTCTTAATGCCTTCAACGATGACTATATCATCTACATACACCTTGTTGATGCCATGTCATCAACATGTTGAAGCTGATAAAATACTAAATGATCACTTTGTTGTAGTTTTAGCATTTCAAATCATACACTTGGAGGCTACTTTGAGTCATACAATGATATTCGCAATATGCACACTTTCCTGGATGGTAATTAAGCAACAAAACCAGAATATATACATCTAAAAATATCATTAAGGAATATATTATTCACATCCAGTTGATGTTATGATTAATATTCAGTAACTGAACAGAAATAAAAAGCCTAACAGAAGTCATCTTTGTCATTGAAAAAATAGTCAATACCATAGATCTGTGAATATCCTTTGGCAACATGACGAGCTTTTAATCTAGACAAAGGGTCATCTGAATTTAACTTGATAGTGAAAACCTACATGCAACAAACCACATTATTAGGATGTGCATTCATTGGATTCTAGGTCCAGTTTTTCTTTAATGCTCCCACCCTTCTAACATAGAAATTCGCTAATCTGGATGATACAAGGCATCTGACATAGACTTAGGATTGGATTAAAAATCAATTAAAGATACTAAGGCACTATATGAAGGTGGGCATGGACATATGAAACACGTTTATAAAGAGAATACGTAGTGCATTGATGAGTACCTTTACGAAGTGCGATTGGTAAATCAAGTTTGGTGATAGACTCATTTCAATACATAGAAGAATTAGTTGAAGGAACATTAGAATCAGATGGCACATTTGTGGAGTTTGAGAAGCTGTATCTTTTAAACGTCTATGATAGACCCGGGTGATCTCTGGATGCTTAATTGACAATGATTCTGTCAATGCAGATTGTGTCTCAAAAGGTACAATAATAAGAATTTCATTATATAATTCTGTGGATGTTGTGTTAATACAATCTTTCTTGTTAGAAAAATACGGCAGACTCCACAAAAGTGACATCTGCTAATACAAAATATTTGTTCATGGTAGGACAATAATATTTTTAACCTTTTTGTTTACGTATCCTAAGAAAATACATTTAGAAGTTTGAGGATCAAGTTTGGCCTGGATAATTACGAAGAAAGCAGACATCTAAAAATCTTTAGAGGTAGAGTAAAAAGGTTAATTGATGGATATAGTACTTTACAAGGGATGTTGCCAGCCATCCAGAATGGCTGACGACATACTATTAATAAAGAAACAATCAAAAAGAACATCAACCTAGCATTTTTAGAAACATTCAAATGAATAATTACACTAGCTACTTCAATGTCTATTTTTTACGATTAGCAATACCGTTCTATTGAGTATAGACACATAGATTAATGCAAGGTAACAGGCTCAGACATAAATTGATTAAAATCTATACCGAAGATTGATGCAAGATAACGAACTTAGACATAAATTGAGTAAATACCCATTAAATCACTCATGCATTTTCGCTTATCAGAGTGCGAACGAACATACCAAATTATTCATTATTTCAGCATAAAATACTTTAGGTATACTCTACAACAAATACAATTATGTCATGAGAGTAATCATCAACAAATCTAACAAAATATTTAAGATCAAGCTTAGATTCAATTGGAAGCCGTCCCTAAATATCAGAGCAAACAATTGCAAATAGAAAACTAGCACATTTATTGATCCTAAAAGGAAAAAACACACGATGTGTGTTTTTAACAAATACGACTCACAATCTAGACTAGAAAATTTACTAAATTCAAAAGCAAGAAATTTTAAACTCTGTAAAGACATATTTCGATACCTAGAATGAATGATAAGAGGGTAGTAGCATTAGAACAAGCAACTAGAGCGGTTTTTGTATTCAAATGATATAGTTCTTCATATTCAAGTCATTTGCCAATCTTCTTTGTTCCAAGCTCATGAAAAATGTTAAGATTATGGAAAAAGATTAGGAAATAATGTTACATAGCAATTTAAATAACAAGTCAACTGACTAATAAAAAGTAAATTAAATGGATATGTTGACAAACACATGACTAAAGATAATGATAATAAATATGTGATATTAACTGTGCTTATACTCTTAATTGCGTATGTATAACCATAAGCTAATGTCACAGCCTGGGTTTGTGATGTAGAACAAAAAGATGATAGAACACTTGACCCACCCTGTCACATGATCAAATGTGAGTGAATCTATGATCCAAGTTTTAGTCCCTATGGAGGAGGAAGATGACAATATCTGTGCATCATTAAACTTCTGAAATAGTTTTTACTACACATACTCCTTATCTAATATGTCAACACTCCTCGATACACTCTTTATCTAACATGTCAACACTCTTCGATATAGAATAGTACTCATGTGAAGATGCAGCTGTGCTGATCATGTGCTGATTTACAGTGTGCCTGTCCCCGCAACTTCCAACATGTGAACTTTTCTTTGCATCAATGGCAAATCTTTTTTCCTCAAAAAATGTAGTCACTTGAGCACCCCTACGACCATCACACATGCCATGACAACCAATTCGACCAGCACAAGCCTCCTTTGCCTTTGCCTTTACCTGTATGACATCCTCCATGCATCCTTGACCTCATGTAATTTCTTACTATAGGAGTTGATTGATCAGATTCATTAGCAGGTATTTATAAACAGCCCAAAAAACCTACCGCATGGTAAAATGTTTTTGGTAAAAACCTCGCCGATGAATTGCCAATGATCAATAAACATGTCATCTCATACTTGGATCATAAAATGTCCAATAAAGCCAATAATCTTTAGAGTGCTACCTAACACAGCCAAACACAACGAATTATCCTAACACATCCAATGAATGAAGATCCTCCCACAGGATCTCAATTACGTATTACCAATAAGATAGCATAACTAAAGAGATAAAAGGATTGAAATAAGTTTGTTTCTTGACACATTACATTGTAGTGTATTTTTATGGTATATTGCATCTGATTTGGATTTATTATGTTACAGCTTTAAAAGAAAAAGATGAAGGAAAGAAGAGGATGACGAAGTCGAATAAGTTGGAGAAGAAGAAGGTGGTAGTGATCAAAGAGGTCACAGATGCCCAGAGATGTATGTAAGAGTTAGAGAGGTCAGATATTCTCGTGATGACCTAGCTTAGGGTTTTAAAGAGGTCCATCATTATCAGGCAAGGCTAGAAAGACATGGTCATCAGAGAAGGGTTGGAGAGGGTAGAAACCACTTGGAGCTGGCTCGTCCTCATCATATGAGGTCAGAGAGGCGTCAAGAGTGTTGGAGAAGTGTTGGACCGGCCTCATCATCTAACAAGGTTGGAGAGGTGATGGTTGCCGTAGATTCAACCGTGGATGTGGCAATGGCTTCGATTGATGTCAAAGAGGGTCGAAGAGACGATGCTGGCCTTGGATTTCATTTGTGGCGGCAACGACAGCTTGAGACGAGGGTGGAGAGGCGGTGGTATCATCAGATTTGCGTTAAGAAGATGAAGATATTGTGGAATATGATTGGGATGGTTGGAGAGGCGGTGGTATCGTCAGATTTGCGTTAAGAAGATGAAGATATTGTAGAATATGATCGGGATCATTGGAGAGGTTGGGTGGGTTTGGATGATTTTGGTGACGACGACGGGATGTAAACAATTTTAATTAGGGGGTACTGGGTCAATCTTATCTAGGTTAAGGGTTAAGCTTCGATAGCATGTAAAAATCCGAGATTGGATATTTTAGAAGAAATCTTAAAGATAAATAAGTCAGATCCTCTATCTACCAATACCTTGTTATATATAGAGTTTATGGTTACTATTTTATATTTTACACTATAACAGTTCTAAAGGAGGAATTGTGTTGGAGGCCTGATTTTGGGTTTATCTTTGGGAAATTAGATTGGAATTGGTGTGGTATGGGTAGAGAAGAGAAGAAATAAAATTTTAAAAAGAGTTTTATTAGCTTTGGTGCCATGTTAATAGAAAAAAGTATTATATAAAATAAATGCCACACTAAACAAGAGTATTGGTGTTGTTTATATAGAAAAAGTACAGGACACATACAATTAGGATTATTTATATTTGACTCCTAACTCCTAACTCTTACTCTTCTACAACTAGAAGAATATAACTCCTATTTCTAAAGTGGAAAATCTCAAAAGTCTAATGTAACTATAACATCTTGTTACAAACTTTGTATTATATTGAAAGGGGCTTGGAATGAACAGATAGCACGTTCCGTAATGAGCACATTGCGTAATGAGAGATTTGAAAACTCGATAAGGCGAGTGGTTTTTGGTACGGTATCGGAAGTATGGGGTGATACATATGGAAGATATCAGTCTTTCGGTTTCATATTCTTTATAAAAGAACCATAAAAACAAAAATTCATAAAAAATCTTATACAGTTAGATTTATTTTCACAAATTTTCTGCCCTAATAGCTTAAGTTTCATCACGTTTTGCATCAAATATTGTAAAACACACTAGTCGATATAATAGTTCATGGCGTAAGGTTTTATTTGGAAACTAATGATCAAACTCGTCTTTTTCAAACGATAGTTACACCTCAATCGTATCATTTGGTTTCAATTGTGTATAATGCTTCTAAACTAATTTAATTGTTAGAGCTTTTCTAGGCATTATTCTTTTTTGCTAAATCCTATTTAAAAGCATATGTATTAAAATCTATAAAGTATGCAATATTAATTAAACGTCTACTACTTTATCAATTCTAACTAGTAGCCTAAAGTTTTTAAATTATTTCCATGTATGTTATAAATTTAGAGTTTCCATATTTAATTACTTCCTAGATTATAAAAATAAATAGAGTAAAACGCATGTCTTTAAAATAAATGTACTTCCAAATTCCAATATGGGGTTTTAATACTATTTTATTGTTTATATGGATTTCTAATGATTATTACATTAGATAATGTTAATTTTAATAGAAAATAATTTTTTGATTATCTTTAATATGGATTATTAACTTAATGTGGATTGTTACGAATCTTATTAATGTTAATAATTCCAGCCATTCATTCTCCCATTTTGTGTCTTGGTTTTCCATGAGTTGGGAAATTGAAAGGCCTCTTCACATTGAATATAGAATGTGAATGGACCTATAATAATTGTGATGATAATGGATATGTGTAATGGTGGAGTTAGTGGAGCATTTGATGAAGGCATGTGAAGGGTTCCTCCTTAGGCCTATATAAGGAGAGGTCATTTGCTCATTCCAAAAGCACCTCATTCCATCCAAGTATCATCTTCTCCAAGTTGAGTGAAGAGTGTCCGCTCCAAGTTGAGAGTGTTGTAGTGTGTAGGAAGCAAACAAGAGTGAGAGAGTGTTTCCTTCAAGTGGTGTTCTTGAAGTAGGGTGCTCTCTTGTATCTTGTTGCTCCCCGTGGATGTAGGCACATTTGCCGAACCACGTTATATCCGGTGTCATCATTCTATCTTTTAATCTTGCATTTCCAATTTGTTTGTGTTTGGGATATTACTCTATTCCGTTATTTTTCCAAACAGTGGTATCAGAGCTATGGAGGGTTCAAAGAGTACCATGATTCATCTCAACAACTCAAATTGGGTGACGTGGAAGCCGAGGATGGAGGGCATCCTTTATTGCAAAGATTTGCATGAGCCAATCGAAGGCGATAAGGCGAAAGCCGGAAGCAACATCGGATGCGGATTGGAACAAGTTAAATCGCAAAGCTATTGGTTATATTCGTGAATGGGTGGATGATAGCGTGTTTCACCATGTGTCCAACGAAGTTAACGCACATCAATTGTGGTTAAAGTTGGAATCCTTGTTCGAAAAGAAGACGGCTGCGAAGAAAGCCTTTCTAATCAAGGAGTTGGTGAATGTCAAGTTTAAAGAAGGTGCTAGAGTGACCGAGCATCTCAACAATTTTCAAAGCACGATCAATCAGTTGGCCACAATGGGTATGAAGATCGACGACGAGTTGCAAGCATTGTTACTTTTGGGGTCGTTACCTGATAGTTGGGAGACCTTCATCGTGACTGTAAGTAACTCTGCCCCTGATGGTGTATTGTCTATAAATAATGTTAAAGATAACATGTTGAATGAAGAGACTAGAAGGAAGTCTATAAGTTCAAGCTCGGATCATACTCAAGTGTTCCTTACGAAGAACCGAGGAAGGAGCAAGAGTAGATGACCCAAAGGCCATGGAAGGAACGTAAGCAAATCAAAGGCAAGATTCAATGGGAAGTGCCATCATTGCGGCCTTTTTCGGACATATGAAAAGAAACTGCAACAAGTTGGCGAAAGGCTCGAATGAGAGTCGCGATGGCAACGCTAACAAATCAAAGGGCACAAGTAGCACTACCGCCGTGTCTCAAGGTGATTTTGATTTCCTTTGCTTTGAAAGTGAATGCTTACATTTTGATGATTGTGATGGAACCGGATGGGTTGTTGACTCGGGGGCATCATTCCATGCAACGACAAACTCGGAGTTCTTCACTGCGTACAAAGCCGGTGACTTTGGTAGAGTGAAGATGGGGAATGAGAGCTATTCCCACATTGCCGGAATTGGAGATGTTTGTTTCGAGACCGATATGGGCTACAAGTTTATGTTGAAGGATGTGAGACATGTACCGGGCCTGCGTCTCAATTTGTTGTCAACCGGTGTGCTTGACAAACAAGGTTTTCATCATCATGGAGGTGATGGAAAATGGAGGCTTACGAAAGGATCGCTTGTGGTGGCTAGAGGGAAGCTGTGTTGTACCCTCTACAAGACATATGGCAAGATATGTAAAGGGGAGTTGAACATTGCGGATGGTTCATCTCCAAATCTATGGCACACGCGGCTAGGTCATATGAGTGAGAAGGGATTGCAAGTCTTGGCTAAGAAGTCGCTAATTCCCCTTTTGAAAGGTACCTCACTCGACTCTTGTGATTTCTGTTTATTCGGTAAACAACATAAAGTGAGTTTCACGAGTAAACTTTCTAAGAAAGAAAATGTGTTAGACCTAGTACACTCTGATGTATGTGGCCCCATGGAAGTTGAATCACTAGGTCACAATAATTATTTTGTTACCTTTATTGATGATGCTTCACGAAAGGTTTGGGTGTATTTGTTGAAAACAAAAGACCAGGTGTTCCAGACCTTTACGGAGTACCATGCCATGGTTGAGAGGGAAACTGGGAAGACTCTCAAGTGCCTCTGTAGTGACAATGGCGGAGAGTACACATCGAACGCGTTTAAAGAATATTGTTCGAAGCACGGCATCGGGCATATAAGGACCGTACCTGGCACCCCACAACATAATGGTGTAGCGGAGAGGATGAACCACACCATTTTGGAGAAAGTCCGAAGTATGCTGAAGACCGCTAACCTGTCAAAACAATTTTGGGGAGAAGCAGTGATAGCGGCAAGCTACCTCATCAACCGATCGCCATGTATATCGTTGGACTTGAAGACGCCAGAAAGCGTATGGACCGGTAAGGATGCTTCTTATTCTCACTTAAGGGTGTTTGGGTGCAAAGCATTTGCACATGTCCCAAAGCAAGAAAGATCAAAACTTGACGATAAGGCCATTCCTGTAATATTTCTCGGATATGGAAATGAGGAGATGAGATACCGGTTATGGAATCCAAAGTCCAACAAGTTGTTCAGAAGTCGAGACGTGGTGTTTCAAGAAGATCAAACGGTTGCGGATCTTGACAAAGAAGTGCTAGATCAAGTTGAACGCTTCACATATGATTCATCATCGCTGTTAAGAGAATCGCGAGACGAGGCTCAAGATGTTGCAAATGAGAATGTTCGCAAAGAGAAAGCTGAACTTGAGGATAATGATCAGGAGAATCATGACCAGGAGGAGCTAAACGAGGAGGATCCTAATCAAGCGGAACAAATCCAGGAGGGTCCAAATCGGGGGAGCAAGCAGAACATTCTCATGAGCCGGTTCGAAGATCCAGCAGGGTTCTCAAACCAAATTCCAAGAATCCTTCTTCACAATACATTTTGGTGACCAGTGACGGAGAACCAGAATGCTTTAAGGAAGCAATGACTCATGCAGACAACGACAAATGGAAGTTGGCGATGAAGTCTGAGATGGAGTCCTTGTTGAAAAACGGCACCTATGATTTGGTGGAGCTTCCTGAAAGGAGAAAAGCACTCAAGAATAAGTGGGTGTTCAAGCTGAAGAGGGACGAAAACGAACAACTGACAAAGTTCAAGGCTCGCTTGGTTGTGAAAGGTTTTGGACAAAAGGAAGGTATAGATTTTCATGAAATTTTCTCACATGTTGTCAAGATGACATCTATTAGAGTTATTCTTGGCATGGCAGCTAGCATGGATCTGGAGGTGGAGCAGCTAGATGTGAAGACGGCATTCCTTCATGGAGATTTGGAGGAAGAGATCTACATGGAGCAAGCAGAAGGATTTGAGGTAAAGGGAAAGGAGCACATGGTTTGCAAGTTAAAGAAAAGCTTATACGTGCTAAAGCAAGCGCCAAGGCAATGGTACAAGAAGTTTGACTTGTTCATGGTGAGTCATGGGTATAAGCACACTGATGCAGATCCATGTGTGTATATCCAACAGTTCCCTGGAGGTAAATTCATAATTTTACTACTCTATGTTGATGATATGCTGATTGTGGGGCAAGATGTTTGCATGATTCGCAGACTAAAGGCAGATTTGTCAAAAGCATTTCACATGAAAGACTTCGGACCAGTTAAGCAGATATTGGGCATGGAGATTACTCACGAAAGAAAGAAGCACAAGCTGTGGCTTTCACAGGAGAGGTATGTTGAACGAGTGCTTGAGAGGTTCAACATGAAAGGAGCCAAGGCAGTGAGCTCACCTCTGGGTAATCACTTCAAGTTAAGCAGATTGGCGTGCTCAACTACCCAAGAGGAGAAAGAGAAGATGGCAGGTATTCCCTATGCATCAGCTGTAGGTAGTCTTATGTATGCGATGGTATGTACTCGTCCAGACATTGCGCATGCAGTTAGTATTGTCAGCAGATATCTCTCTAATCCTGGAAGAGAGCATTGGGAGGCAGTCAAGTGGATACTCAGATATTTGAGGGGAACCTCAAAGTTTTGCTTGAGTTTTGGTGGATCAAAACCAACTTTGGCAGGTTTTACAGATGCTGATTTGGCATGAGACTTTGATAATCGAAAGTCTACTTCTGGTTACTTATTTACTTTTGCAGGGGAGCTGTTTCATGGCAGTCCAAGTTACAGAAGTGCGTAGCATTATCCCCCACAGAGTCTGAGTATATAGCAGCTAATGAAGCGGGCAAGGAGTTGATATGACTGCAGAGGTTTGTTCAAGAGCTGGGTATGAAACAAGAAAGTTATGTGCTACATTGCGACAGCCAAAGTGCAATTCAGTTGAGTAAGAACTCGGTTCATCGTCCTCGCACTAAGCACATTGAGTTGCGATATCATTGGATCCGAGATGTGATATCCAAGAAGCTTTTCCAGTTAGGAAAAATTCATACCGACAAGAACATTGCAGATATGCTGACAAAAGTCGTTCCGCAAGAGAAGCTGCAGTATTGTTGCAAGGCAGCTGGGATGGACTTTAAGTAAGTCCAACCACACAAGACAGTTTGGTTGGAGGGGGAGATTGTTAATAATTCCAGCCATTCATTCTCCCATTTTGTGTCTTTTGGTTTTCCATGAGTTGGGAAATTGAAAGGCCTCTTCACATTGAATATAGAATGTGAATGGACCTATAATAATTGTGATGGTAATGGATATGTGTAATGGTAGAGTTAGTGGAGCATTGATGACGTCATGTGAAGGGTTACTCCTTAGGCCTATATAAGGAGAGGTCATTTGCTCATTCCAAAAGCACCTCATTCCATCCAAGTATCATCTTCTCCAAGTTGAGTGAAGAGTGTCCACTCCAAGTTAAGAGTGTTGTAGTGTGTAGGAAGCAAACAAGAGTGAGAGAGTGTTTCCTTCAAGTGGTGTTCTTGAAGTAGTGTGCTCTCTTGTATCCATTATTGACGTTAGTGGAAGTTCTTGTTGTTGCTCCCCGTGGATGTAGGCACATTGCCGAACCACGTTATATCCGGTGTCGTCCTTCTACCTTTTATTCTTGCATTTCCAATTTGTTTGTGTTTGGGATATTACTCTATTCCGTTATTTTTCCTAACAATTAAAAACACCTATTAAGATTTAATAAACCAATCATGGTAAGATTTATATCAGTTTAAGGCTTAAGCTAACCCAAGCACATCCAATTTAAATAAAAATATCACGCAATCTAACCCAAGCTTAATCAAGATATGATCTTGCCAACACCAACCAAAGTTGGCCCAATCCCAAGCCTAAATGCTAACACTTCCACATAGTCCATACTGGTGTTCTAAAATAAGTTATATGCGGTCCCATATGCGGCCGCATATAAGAAGGCAGCTCTTAGCCGCATGAAAATTAAGATATGCGGTCGAATTATGCGGTCGGCCACATAATCGGCCGCATAAATGTTATGCGCCCGCATATGCGAATATGCGGGAAAATAATCGACAACTAAAAAAATCCCAACATGTTAAGTAACATGACCCGTTAAGCATAAAAATCAGTTTTTAATTTCAAAGTATTTATGTTTGACATGCTTTTGATTTGGCCGTAAAACTAACTATTTATGTTTTGTTCGTAGATTGCTTTAGACAATATACTTTAGTTATTTTATGCATTGATCATTTTATGATTGATGGTGCTGATGTTTGTGTGTGAATTAATCCATATTTTTAAAAGTTGATATGTTGTTTTCCTTGTTCCTACCTTTTAAGATTTTTAAATTAATATACACAAACACACACACACATAAACTTATTGCTTATTTATATACTAAATTATTCATTTTCACGTAAACCGCATAATTAACATAATCGTCTGCATAATCCGCTTATGCGCTATGCGCTTCTAGACCGGACCGTGTGCATAATGAAATTGCCTTTTATAACACTGGTCCATACATAATATAATTTGAGTAATTTTGAATTTTTTTAAAAAAGGGAATTACCTCTTGTGTCGCTTTTCTTGTTGCCTCCTCTTCTTGCAGCATTCGCCCTTTTGTTACCTCCATTTCATGCGTTCGGACCGATCAATGAATATAACACCTCACATGGAGAACATTTTTTCGGACCTTAAGTCTTGGTAATTCTTCATACACTCGCATTTCACATGC
The DNA here is from genome assembly GCA_030789695.1 of Scilla litardierei. Classification (NCBI taxonomy): domain Eukaryota; kingdom Viridiplantae; phylum Streptophyta; class Magnoliopsida; order Asparagales; family Asparagaceae; genus Scilla; species Scilla litardierei. The sequence continues at coordinate 216,073,015 of CM061141.1, read as the reverse complement.
AGATAGATTTTAATGGGTTTGCAAATACACTCAAATTTCTTATTCAATCTTTAATCATCTAATTACAATGAACGGCATAAATGCCTTATATGGAAAATAAAACTAGACTTCTTGCAAACTAGTCATACACAAACTAAAATTCTAAAAAAAAGAAACACACCCTTTCTAATTAAGGCTAAAAAGACTCAAATTAAAATCCTAAATTGACTTAAACTTAAATAAAAGAAAGCAGTTAATTGGAAACTACCAATAAACTCAAACTTAAGAATAAAAAAAAGATTCTTCCTCAAAAGGAAACTTAGAAAGAATTAAAAGAGAAATACTAAAAGACTCAAATAAATAAGATGTAAAAGGACGCAAAAACTAAAAGATTAAATTACCTCAGACTATAAAAATCTGATTTTTTTCTTTTACAATTACTAGTCATATGTAATTATGACGAGCTTCAATTACACGAGCTCCTTATTTGTTTCATATCAAATCTCCTCTAGTTGGAGACATTAGACATTGAGTTTTATAGTAACACAATACGAAGAAACTCATGCAATTATGTCAGAAATAAGGATCCAATATTGGCAAAGATGATTAGAAAAAGACGCAATATCTTTTGGCTCATAGATAATGGGTTAGATGGTATAATTAAGTCCATATGTTGTACCTCATGCTTAACTAGTGACTTGGATGTCAACTTTAATGAGGACTCTTCTGGTTTAGATTGTTTCTAACTCTGTCTTTAACTGTGGCTCCATCTCATGCTTGAGCTTGGGCGTAAGATTTGACTCAAGCTGTGTCTTTGGTCTTAACTCTAGCTTGGTCTCAGGTTTGGACTTAGGCTCTATCTTAGGTTCAGGCTCAAGATAGGTTTCAAACTCAGTTTCATGCTTAATTCACATGAATGCCCTTCGCGATGTTTCAGTGGAATAAACTTATTTTTTGGTATCGTGCTTCTAGAGCATCAAATTGTGCAATGATTTGCTCAAGGATACGTGACCATTCCAAAAGTAAATTGGAAAGCTTCTTCCAGTTAGCCATAAAATATCAAAAGACTAAAATCTGGCTTCAAATGGCTAGAAAATAGGCAAAATTCACAAAACAGCACAAAATTATTGTAATAGTGAGCAGAAATCATCGTAGTAGGTTTGGTTTGCAGAAATTACTATTGCAATGTTGAACTATAGTAGCGGTGTTGTAGCAGATGCGATGCTGTGACAATCACAATATAGTAGCAAATTTACTATTTTTACTCACTCTTTTGATTTTTGTGGCTAAATTAAACTAAGCCCTAAAAAGAAAAACATAAAAAAGAAGACAATAAAGGTTATGCAAGAAATTTAGCTCTGATGCCAATTGTCATGGAACAAAAAGTTTTTTGACATCTAGTGTTTGAGGTGGGATTTGGGAATTAATTACAGGGTTCTAAAATTAAAGGATAAAAAATAAGATTTTAAGCCTGAACCGGTCACCGATTTCAATGCCTTGCATATAGAAAATTCTTTCAGACCTCACGCCCTAGCTATTCCTTACCCACTCTCGAACCTTGCATGCATAGAGATTTCGATGGTTTTACCGACACAATTTACAAACCTAATTTTCTTATTCAATTTTCCATCACCTAAATACAATGGAAAGCATAAAGGTCTTTACATAGAAAAAAAATGACTCTCAAGAAAAATAGTCTCAGACAAACTAGAATTATAAAAAAATATATACCTGCTATAATTTAGGCTAAAAGACTCAATTAAAATACAAAATAGATTCAAACTCTAATAAAAGAAACCAAATAACAAGAAAACTCCCAATAAACTCAAATTCAATAATATAATAAAAACTCTTTCTTGAAAGGAAACTCAAAAAAAAACCTAAAAGAGAAGTACTAAAAGACTCAAAAAAGAGAGATAAAATGACTCAAATCAAAAGACTAAATTGACTCAAAACTCTCAAAGAAAATCTAATTTCTTTTCATTCTACAGCCCTTGATTAATATTATTTTCCATTCCTAAAAGAACTTGCACTGGCTTTTCGTTCGTTCCGCATTAGAGAGAAGAGAGAGGGAGGAGTCGGATTATGGTGGCAGGAGGAGACGATGGCTGATTGGGTAGCATCGGCAGGAAGCGGTGACGCCAAACAGGTGGGGAGCTGCTATATTTTTTTAAAAGGAAATGCATCTAATTCTTATTCCCTAGATCTTGGATGTGGATTCTCTATTACCCCCCAACAATCTACGAACAAAACATTGAAGGACATCTAAAATTATCTAACTTGGCTTGCTTATCTGCTTGACATAACCTTCAGCAATGCACGTATGGGTGGGTATGCATTTGCCATCTAGGGTCATGCATGTCTACTATCTCCTGACTTGATGAGTCACTGCTTCATAAAATCATCGGGAATTTTCAGTAGATTATAAACTTAAATCAACATGTGATGAATGACTGTGTGGCTTACAAACAGACGTGTCACAGTTTTTGTAAGTTGTGTAGGCAGGTTTCTAATTAGTTGAAATGGAAAACAAAGCACATCCAAAGATTCATAGAAGTTGGAATTATCAAAGTTAGTGGGTCAAGTAGGTCATATTTTAAATGGCTTTGAGCAGCTTGCAGGCAAGTGTCCATAGCTATATCTCCTGGCAGGCATAATTCAGGCTCACATGTTGTACTATATGAGCTTGACAAGTAAGCTGAAACGATTGTTGTTTTCTATTGGCTGCTGCCATATTTAGCTTGTTCTCCAAATGGGATATATTGTTTCTTGGAGTTAGTTTGATATCCTAGCTCAAAATGGATTGTGCATTGATGAGATGTAAACTATAAATTTACAGCTTCCCAGAACTGAACAAGAAAAGAAGAAAGAATTAGTTCCTAATTTCTTTTGTTAGGTCAGATCATTTGACAAATCTGAACGAAATTCTTTGTTTTATGCTTAGGTCTATTTCCCAACAAATTTTACAGGTGCTAAAGAGAGATTTTGGATAAAACTAATTTTTATAGGATGGGTTGAAAAGGTGGAGGGCTAAGGAATAGCTTTGGGAGCTGCTTAATGAAAGACACCGAATCAAATAGTATCAAAGAAGATAGGTTTTGGTTAGATTTATATTTGGACAGAATAAGAGCAAACTTATAAATTTAGGGCTTCAATCAGGATTTCAAATGAACTTTGATGTATGCATTTTGATGTGTTAGAATTTTGTGATGAAACAAATGAAAACACTACGAGGATGAAAGCAAGGTGAAGCTTAGCACCTTGACTTGAGGGGCCTCGCACCAATATTTGTCATCATTATTGAGATGAAATTCATATCCAAATCTTAGATCAATCATTGGCAAATTAGGTGAGGAAGACACTTTTCTGAAGATATGATATTTAGTTTCAATAATTCAATCTCCTCCTAGCTGGTAATCATAGAAATATGTATATACTGTGGCCTTTTAAAATCACAATTGCAAATATACACCTGAAATGAAAAGATTTTAAAAATCTAAAATTGCAAAAAAATGTCCTCAAAAAGTAAAATGAAATAACATAGATGCGTTAAATAGTAAGAAATTAACAATAATATTTCAAACACTAAAATCTTAGGACGGATTATTTTAATTTCTCGGTAGTTACTTGATCCCCATCGCATCCTCCGGGATTGCTGATCTTACTTTGGGCATTATCTTGTGCTTGTGCTTGGACACATGATGGCTATTTTTTTGCATTTGGATACAATAACGTGAAACATGCGTGATTGACAAGGTTAAGTTGACCCTGGGCCCATGTAGTGGTTCTTTGCATCAGATTTTTCTTGCTAGCTGGTCTTGAAGAGAGAAGGAATATAATGATAACTGCTTGCAATTAATTGTGCAGATTTGTCTTGGCATTTGCGTTGGGAGCTGGCCCAGTCCCTGGTCTTCTTTTGCCCGAGATATTTCCCAACAAGATCCGAGCAAAGGCTATGGCTATATGTATGTCTGTTCATTGGGTACGTCTGCTCTGTTCGTAGTAACATTTTGCAGGGAGAATATCTAAAAACTTTAAAAAAACTTATATTTACAAACTGTGCTTTGAATCGGTCTTGTTATTCAACACTAGTAGAATAATTGACGTTTATTGCATAGGTTCAATTATGTCTTACAAGACATACAGATCTAATATATCCCAGGTTGATCGGTAGATGATGAGTTTGTTCACTTCTATCGACTAAAGTTAATTTATACAATGCCAATTGTAACACTTACCACAGCTTTGTAAATCTTTATGTAAAGATTTGAAGCAAATATGTACCATCCGGTGACCACCTCAGCCAACTTAGGATAGTGGACCAAAAAGTTAGACATAACAATTTTAATGCTCACAGTGGTTTTTTTAATTTTCTCAACATCAATTTTTGTGGGTAGTGTTGTCATACTGAAACATGTCTGCTGACATATCTCCAGGTGGTGAACTTCTTTGTCGGTTTGCTATTCTTGCGTTTATTGGAGCTTCTAGGAGCTCAGGTTCTGTATTCCATTTTTGCGTCCTGCTGCTTGATAGCTGGAGTTTTTGTGAGGAAGAATGTGGTAGAAACCAAAGGCAAATCTCTCCAGGAAATCGAAATTGCACTCCTGCCACATGAGTAGAGGTACATCATCTCCCCCATACCAAGTTACCAGGAAGGTACAGAGGCACTTAATTCTTTGTTATTTCCTTGTTAATCAACATGTGGTGGATAATTCTTGTTGAGAGTTTATTTACCTCAAATTAGTTGCCCTGCGAAAAGGGTTGCATTTCTCATCCACCTAAAATCTTGTTTGGTCAACATTAGATGGTTGGACATTTTCAAACCTAAAAGTTGCTTACCTGAAAGCTTATTCAGAAAACATATTACATTGGTACATACTAGGTTTTGGTGTCTTTGGATTTTTTTATATGGAGATCAATTTGAACAGTTCCTACCATTGACAAAAAGAAGTGAGGAGTGCATATTTTGAGTGTTGGTGTAGAAAACTTCATACGCATGTCAATTCATCTCCCTTGTTCTCAGTACGAATTGTCACACATCTCCCTTGTTCTCATATGAATTGCATATGTAAAAAAATTTCTTTCTGGAAAATGTATACCGTGCGGAAGCACATTGCATGTCAAATGTGTGTGACATTTCATTCCTAAAATTTTGATGCAACTGCCAATTTTAGACTGACTTTTCCATCCTTAATAATGTGATAGTTGACAAGATGGTTGGTTTGGTTGCATGTACGATAAGATGGTATACAGTGAAGTTTACTTATTGTTTAAATTTACACTGTATGATGGCACAGTGCACACTTATGTTTGAATGGAACTACAAATACCTGTTTCCATGCTTAGATTGAAATTATCAGATAATTCAAAATGAAAGCTGCCTGAGGGATATACAATATTCTTCCAAAGTCAAGCTGGAAAAATGGTGTTAGAAAGTAAACTAGATAGCAGCTCCTAATGCCATTCTGTTGGGATGCTAATTTCATTCTGTTAGTTTTGACTTGCCTGAAGCTCAAGAAGAGCCAAATAATAAATTCAAGTGGTGTAAAAGTTAATTAACGCGATAGCTATCTTAAAGCTATTATTATTTACTACATGTAGATTATATTATGACAGCTATCTTAGGTTATGCCGCGGAAACTGAAGTTACATCTAAATCTGAACCTGATTCTCCTGTTGTAAGTTGTCTAGATTGGCCAGCATCCAAAAACGTTAAAGATGCTGCAAGCCATCCCGGTAAAGCCAGGCTGCACCAGTTCTGGGGTGACTCTGGGCCAAGTTGCTATCAGATTGGGGCAGTCAACCGGGCCTTGGACCATATACTACCATTTGGTCACAGTATCTAGTTTTTATGAGGCCGACCGTAAAGGGAACAGAGAAGCCAACATAATTTATAAACCGTATATGAGAATAATGTGTTCCAGATGCCATCTGATACTTTTCCTTAGATTCTACCGAGGCTGCATCCTCTTATCTTCTCGTTGGTTGATATAATTTATTAAAAAAATCCCTAATGGGAAATATTTTGCAAGAAAACCCCTTAGCCCTATACCTCTCCCTTAACCACATCTTTCCGTTCCTCTCATTTTTTCTCTCGGATCTCTACCAGCCATCTGTCCCCTCCTAGAGCACACTGAACTATCATCAGCCATGCTGCCGCCGCGTCCTGCCGTGTTGTTAGCCCTCCGACCTCTTTCTCATCCAGATCTATCTCTCTCTATCTCAAATTCTCTCAGAGATCCCTCCCACACACTCTTGTCAGTTTCATCATCCACCAGCCTGCCTTGCGTAGAGCTCTGCTTTGCATGTCCTCGATTTTCTCTGCATGATCTCTCTCTCCCCCACTCCCTCTAATTTTCTCTTAGCCTACCTTGCTGCACCAACAGACAATGCCAACAAACGACGGGCGAGGGAGACAGGTGAGTTTGAGAGATGGAGAATAGACAAAGCGAGCATGATGAGGGAAATATAAGGATGTGTGAGTTGGTTTTCAAAATGAAGTTTTTTTTTAAAAAATCACTTGCATTTCTTACTCAGGCCAATTAGAAAATGCTAACTTAAAAGTATCTAAGGATAAGTACCAGATAGTATATGATACACATAATTACGATCAACCGTTTGGAGAAAAGATGATTGGGATATACGCGGACATTGTGTGTGTGTGTGTGTGTGCGCGCGCACGCGCGCGCGCGTGTGCGTGTGTGTATCATTCGGTCCTTCCTAGCTGCATATGTCGAGTAGGGAGGCAAGTGATGCGTCTAGTGCTTTTTGTGGGGATAAATGTTGGATTATTATGGCTTTGGACTACTAATTCTAGGGTTTTAATGCGAAGAACTGATCTGAAATTGCTAATTAAACCTAGAACAATTAATCTAAAATCAAGCGCAAGAGAAATACCGAAGGAAAATAATATAGGGTTCTAGGAAAAATAATTACCTTCACAATTCTTCGATGAGAACCAAGCTAGGGCCGGCCGGCCCTTGTTAGGGGAGAGATTAGTCGATGTGGAATTACTAAACGGACCTCCCTTGTGGTTGAGAAATTACAAGTTTGGGACCGTGTCCGTGGTGGACCCAAGTTGCCTCCTCCTTTGATATACTTGAACCGGACCTGTTGGCTTGCTACCGCCGTGCGCCCCATGTGACCCGCGCGCCGCATCACTACTCCCCTCAAAAGTGCCATCGTGTCCTCAAAGTGGAAATTAGGAAATTGGTTGTGTATCATCGCCATTGGCTCCAAGGTAGCATCATAGTCCGGAAGGCCTCTCCATCTGATCAGCACCTCCTGTGTCCCTTCCGTGGCCTGTCTAACCCCAGTCAGCTCTTGAGGCTCAAGTAGCACCTCCATGTCCTCAGTCAAAGTGGGTGGCAAAGTAGGGGATAGAGTATGATTCCCAATGGCTCTCCTCAACTGCGAAACATGAAACATGGGGTGAATAGTGGAAGTGGCATGTAACTGTATACGATACACCACCTTCCCTATCTGAGCGGTGATCTCGAATGGGCCATAGTAGCGGGCTACCAGCTTCTTATTGCTCCGACGGGCCTAGGTCTTCTGTGTGTAGGGTCGTAGTTTCAGATAAACCCGGTCCCCCATCGCAAACTGCTCATCTCTTCGGTGCGCATCCGCCTTGGTCTTCATAATCTGCTGGGCTCGCAACAGATGCTTCTTCAACTCCTCCAAATATCTGTCCTGCTCTCCAAGATGTTCCTCCACTTGGAATACGGGGTGGTCCCTCTGCTGTAATGTATCAAATGTGACGGGTCCCGACCATACAAAATCCGAAACGGGGTGCTCTGTGCGGCGGAGTGGTATGAGGCGTTGTACCAATATTCTGCCCATGCTAACCACATGGCTCAATGTCTCGGCGCATCTGACGCAAAACACCTCAAATAAGTCTCCATGCTCATATTCACCACCTCCGTCTGACCATCTGTTTGTGGGTGATAGGCCGTGCTCCTTCTCAGCTTGGTCCCATGCACCTTGAAAAGCTCCTGCCAAAAATTGCTCATGAAGACCTTGTCGCGATCTGACACTATGGAAGCAGGGAAACCATGCAAGCGAACCACCTCTCGCATAAAAGCTTCAGCCACTGTCACTGCTGTGTAAGGATGCCTGAGCGGTTTGATATGTGCATATTTACTGAGCCGGTCTACCACCACCACCAATATAGAATTGTAGCCCTCTGATCGCGGAAGCCCCTCGATAAAGTCCATGCTGGTATCCTCCCAGACTCTCTCCGGCAAAGCCAACGGCTGTAGAAGTCCTGCGGGTGCCATTGCCATATACTTGTGACGCTGACAAACGACACACTCTGCTATCCTCTGGGCAATTTCCTTCTTCATCCCTGGCCAGTATAGCTCCCTAGCCATCCTCCTGTAGGTCTGCTGTATACCTGAATGCCATCCGATGGCACTGTCGTGGAACTCCTAAAAAATCATCGGAATATGGGCGGAGCCCCCTGGGAATCACCAGTCTCCCCTGATATAGAATTCGCTGCCCACTCATGGTATATCCCGGAAAATCTGCTGATCCTTGCTGCAGTGCCTCCCGTATCTTTGCCAAATCTACGTCGGCCTCAATCTCCCTGCCCAACGGCTCTCAGTCTAGAAGGACTGGTACGGAAATGGCTGCCACTTCTGCGAGCTCCTCGTGGCGGGACAAGGTGTCCGCCGCCTTATTCTCCAGGCCTAACCGGTACTGTATCTCAAAGGTGTATTGGACCAGCTTGGAGAGCCACTTCTGATGCTCCTCCGTGACCATGCGCTGCTGCAGTAGATATTTCAGGCTTCACTGGTCGGTCCTCACTATGAATCTCATTCCCAACAAATAAGGCCGCCATTTCTGTATGGACAGAACGATCGCCATCAACTCCCGCTCGTATACTGACTTCAGCCTCGCTCGTGTTGACAGAGTCTGGCTAAAATATGCAATAGGCCTCTGATTCTGCATCAACACTGCGCCCAACCCGTGTCCGGATGCGTCAATGTTTATAACAAATGGCCTGCTGAAATCCGGTAGCGCTAAGATGGGCACTGTCATCGCCTGCTTCAAGGCCTCAAACGCCTTGGTGGCCTCGTCACCCCAGTGGAAGCTGTCATTCTTAAGCTGCTCTGTGAGTGGCCAAGCAATCGAACTGTACCCCTGGACAAACTTCCTGTAGTACCCCGTCAGGCCCAAGAAGCCACGCAAACCTCGTAATGTGGTGTGTACCGGCCAATCCAACATCGCTGCGATCTTTGCCCGATCTGCCGCCACCCCCTCAACTGACACGTGTCCTAAGTATTCCACCTGCAGCTGACCAAACACTTCTTCTTGTTAGCACACAGCTGCTGCTCCTGTAAGTCATGCAACACTGCCTGCAGGTGCCCCACATGCTCCTCCACACTGCGACTGTACACGAGGATGTCATCGAAAAATACCAGTACAAATCTCCGGAGGTAAGGTCGGAACACCTTGTTCATCAGTGCCTGCAATGTCGCCGGGGCATTTGTCGGGCCAAAAGGCATGACAAGGAACTCATAGTGCCACTCATGAGTCCTGAAAGCAGTCTTGGGCACGTCCGCCGCCCTCATCCTTATCTGGTGATATCCCGACTTGAGATCGATCTTCGAAAAGTAAGCTGCTCCGTGGAGCTCATCCAGAAGCTCATCAATCACCGGGATAGGAAACTTATCAGCAACGGTCTCCTTATTCAGGGCCATGTAGTCCACTCAGAATCTCCAGCTGCCATTCTTCTTTTTAACTAATAAAACCGGGCTGGAGAACGGGCTAGTTCTTGGCTGAATAACCCCTGCCTGCAGCATGTCCTCCACCAACCTTTCTATCTCGTCCTTCTGCACCTGTGGGTACCTGTAGGGGCGCACACTAATGTGAGACACACCCTCCGGTAAGACTATGACGTGCTCATGGTCTCTGTGCGGTGGCAGCCCCTGTGGTGTCTGAAACACCTCATACTGAACCAACATCTGCTCGATCTCTGGTGCTACCGCCTGTGCCTGGTCCTCGCACTGTACTGATGCTGCCACTGCCTGTAGCTCAACCAGAAAACCTCCTCCTGCTGTGTGGATCGCTCTAGACATGGCCTTATAGGACACTAACGTTGGCAGAGATTCCATTAATTCATTTTGGGTAGCTTTCTTTTGGAAAATGTGAGTTTCCCCCTTGAATCTTCTTGCTTATTGGAGCATTTCCCCCATTTATTTATTCTAATTTTCATGTGGGAGTTTTCTTTAAAAATTCAGCATGAGTGAATCTGGTTTTAATTTTTCCACAAGGTTTCTCTGTTAGTAGGAGCAGCTGAATCAAAGAAAGGAAGGGGGATTTTTGGAAATTCATCCTCTTTTATCTTATGATGTTGATATAAAATTGTGTGGGAACTCTATTTGGAGGGGGGTGGGAAAAAAATCTCATCCGGCCGAAACTCTCTGCCCCCCTCCCCGCAACGGAAAAAACATTAGGACGCATTTGTTTTCTTCTGCTCAAGACCTCATTTGTTTTCTTTTGCCAGCGTTTTTTCCGACGGCATCGATCGCAGCTTTGACCATTTCTCCGACAGCTTCGACCATTTCTCCGACATGTTTGTTAATTCCCAATTGGTGAAGAAGGATATTGCATTGTTTAAAACAGTTTTGGGGGACAACACGCAGATTGCTGTCAAAGACTTGCTCAATAATAGGTAACCCATTTGATCTTTTTGGTTGTTGTTTGTGGTTTTGGTTTCAAAATTTCATCTTGGTTTTGAATGTGATTTTTCTTCTGCTGCTATAGGGGATGGAATTTAAAGTTGAAGATAAAGCAATTTTTGTGTTTAGAATATTTCTGGCGAGGAGCAGAATGAAGGGGGATGGATCCGAACCATGGTTCCAGTCGGAGGCTGACCGGCGGCGTTATTAGCATTGCGATAACTCAGCAAGACTTTATCGTTGTGGTCTTCAAAAGCGATGCTGCCACTAAAAAGGGTTTCTTGTCGAGAGACAACAGCTCAGGTAATAAAACGTTATTTTTTATTTGTTACTGAGAGGTTTGATCTAGCTGGTCGTTTCATTAGGAGAAAAAAAGCAATCAGAAAATGTTTAAATGCTAGCTAATTTGAATAGAATGTTTAAATTTCTCCATCAAGGTGCGTGTTATTACATTAGGGCTTGAAATTGCCTCTTCATATTAAAATTTTGATCTTTATTTTGTTTTGTGATAGAATGTTGATCTGAATTCAGAGCTTCAACAATAATGCTCCCTCAAGGTGTGTTTTTTAAGTCTGACCCATTTCATTTTGTGTTGATCTTTTTTTGTTTTTGGGCCATTTGTTGATTTGTTTGCAATTGTAACTAGAAAACATGAAGCTCGGTGCTTTTGAGGGGGAGTATAGATTTCACTGTGCTGATCAAACCCTGAAAAATAATTGCAAATTGTTTGCCTAGATCCAAAGCGAATTGAACATTCTTTTGTAACATTAGGCTTTTTTTCTATTTTTCTTTCTCCAAGATCTATTCATTGCTTCAGATTCATCGATGTATTTGATGCTAATTCAAATACCCAGATTGCAGTTTGGGGCAATTAGCTTGAAGATGTTCTCAATTATGTTATTCCTGCATTTGGGTAGACCCTTGCACTAGAGGTCAATTCTCTTTATTTCAAAATTTGTTGTTTTAGTTAATTTTTGGTGGTGTTGGAAAAATTTGATGCTGGATTATGAGACCCAAGATACGTTTTCAGTAATGTGAAAGCTCATTGAAATTTTACCATGCAAGTTATGTTAGTAGTTCCTATAAATGAATTCACTGCCTATATTAGAATTATTGTTTACTTCTTTTTTAACTTTTTTGTGTGGAATTGTAAGCTTGCATGTTGTCTTGGTCTTTTAGTTTGGGTTAGTGAGCATGCCAGGATATTGTCTATTCACCCAAGATCCTGGTCTTTTAGTATGCTAACGTTTTGGGTTAGTGAGCATGCCTGAAGTAGAGTTTTATGAGTTGATAGTTATAAACCAAATGCAGCTCAAGAAATGGTTAAGGCAACTGGATGTATGCGGTTGAGAGTTTATATTTCTAGATTGGCTATTTATTTCTGCGGGAGACTACAATAAAGGAACTAAAAAAGAGTGATCAACTGACATTAATAACAACAACAACATGACACCCCCATAAGATGAAAATAGAATGTGTTTACTGTTAAGTATTACCATATGGTGCATGTCATTTGGTGGTTAAAGCCGGACAGGAGGTGATATCTACTCAAGATCAGAGGGTCAGTACTGTCTGAGCTATTCTTTTGCTTAGTTGTGAACAAAATTTATTCTGTGTATTTCGAGTTTCTCACTTCCGTATTGATTTATAAATATTAAGTTGTTGATCAGATACACGTGTACTCAATGCATGAATGCTATATTATCACATAGGATGGAATTATGGTTGCAGTCATTCTTTAATTTTGGTTTCTATGTATTCGGAAGAGGGTTCCCAGAAATGCAGATTGCTTTGGTACGTCTAACAGAAATGGGTACATTGAATGTTATTGGTTTAAAACACTGTACACTGGGAGTAGGCTTCATTAGATGTTTAGCGAACGCTATTGGTTTAGAACACTGTACATTGGGTGTAGGCTTCATTAGACGTTTAGCAGTAACAAAATACATTTATTAGAAAGGAGAAATACAGTTTACAAGATTGTTAAAGAGTTATTGTATCTCTATACACATATTTATCATCTTTACGTGTGCATAAAGTTTGTGTTACCTCATCCTAGGAACAATTATCTGTTAGTCAAAAGGGTTATTAAAAATTTGGAATGTTGATTTTACTTCTCTAAATAGCTAATGCATAAAAATTCGGAATGTGTGATCTGGATAATTGATCACTAAAAGACCATGCTAATGTTTTGGGTTAGTGAGCATGCCAGTTTGGTTTAGTTTGGGTTAGTGAGCATGCCAGGATATTGTCTTTATAGTAAGGGACCGTTGCATATATCATTACCAGGATATTGTCTATTCACCCAAGAATGAACAAAAGGAAGACGGCTTTGTTGGTATCAGATCCTTTTCTCAAGTTCAGCTGGTGCCTAATTTAATGAAGCATGGATGCATTTCTACTATTTTTACAATGTGGTAATTGTCTGCCAAACAAGTATACATCTTTTTGGTTGTATATGTTTGGTTCTACATTAATCTTCTTTGTTTTAAGCATGTGAAATGGGTTGAAGTGCCGAAACATTAGCATAATAATATATATATTTTTTCCTTTTTAACTGTATTTTATGGAATGTAGATGTAATGCATGCTTCTTCGGGGACTCAAATTTCATGCTTTGATGTTAAAATGGTAAATTGCTTTATTCTATTTCTCGCAAATGGCAAGAAACACCATGACATAATCTATGCTACTACAAATGTAATATATAGTTAGCAGGAGAGTATTTTGATAAATAATAATAAATTTTTCCTCAAGCTAGGCATATGTGTACACAAAAAGGAATTTAATTATAGGCAGGGACCGTATGAATATATCATTTTCGGGATACTCTCTATTCACCCAAGAAGAATGAACAAAAGGAGGACGGCTTTGTATGTATTACATCATTTTTCTCAAGTCCAGTGGGTGCCTAATTTAGGGAAGCATGGATGTTTTCTACTTTTTACAATGCGGAAATTGTTGGTCGAACATGTTACATCAATTAGGTTGTGTATGATTTGTTTTACCTTTATTTTCTTTTTTTAAGCATGTGAAATAGGTTGAACTAAAATGTTTGCATGATAATTTTTTTCTTTTTAAATAGTGTTTCAGGAAATGAAGACTTAATGTATGCTTCCTCAGACGATGACGTTTCCCAATGCTTGTAGTGTTTGTGTACAACAATTCCTTCCATAATGTGACGGGGGTGAATAAATCAGACTATGATGGCTGCATCGTGACATCGCCCATCTCCAAGCACACTAGCGACACTGACGTGATCACCGTCAAGTTGGAGGGTGATCACTACTTCCTCTGCAGATTTCCAGGCCACAACGCCCTCAAGAAGTAGATGAAAGTCATGACCCTCTCAAAGAGCTTCTCATCTACCCTTTCCCCTTCTGTTGGAGCTCCGTCGTCCGCACCAGTTCCCCTCAGCAAAGGCAGAGGAGAATCGGGCACTAGTGGCCGTAGTTCAGGCCATCGACACGCTTCCCCGAAGTCGAGCAATGCAGCCGTGGCTAGCAAGGGGTTGTGCTTGGTTGTGTCCACTTTTGTAGTTGCTGTAGTATTTGCAGGGCTTATAATTTTTGTCTAAGGGTTTATATTATGATTTAATCGGGTATAAGTTTAGCACGGGGGCTTCATTTGTTTTTGCCATGTGGTTGTTAGTTTGATTTTATACTACCTAATTTTTTGGACGTGGTTTGATTATTATTATGGTTATATCACTTATTTTAGTTAGATTTTGTTTGCAATTAGTATTGCTTTTTTGCTTTAATTATGTCTTTAGAGCAATTGCTTTCATTTGGTGGGCAATTGGAATATTTTTGTTTAGTTATTAACTGCCTATAGATGTTGATACAGGTTATGAGATATGGGAGCCAGTTGTTCAGTTTGTGCCAGGAATCATGTAATGATGATGCTAATGCTTTGCTTTGTGCACTTTTCATTTGATATATGGGAGCCAGTTCAATTTATGCCAGGAATTATAGAATCATGGAATGCTAATGCTAATGCTAATGCTCTGCTTTGTGCCAGGAATCATTCCGGAATGATGATGCTAATGCTTTGCTGTGTGCACTTTTTGTTTGATATATGGGAGCCAGTTCAATTTATGCCAGGAATTATAGAATCATGGAATCTAATGCTAATGCTCTGCTATGTGCCAGGAATCATGGAATGATGATATTAATACAGTTTATAAGATATTTTGATGTGCGCTTATCGTTTGCAAAAAACCAAATTCATATTTGATTTGGACACTCTTAGGCAACACCCTCTATTTAGAAAATAATTAAATTGCATTTATCAGATGGGTTTTTAATAATTAAAGAAGACAATAAAAATTACATGTATTTAATGAGTCGCTAATAATTCCAGCACATACGCGATGTACAAAAGTTGAGTCCATGCTAATTGCGCATCTGTGTCCTGGAAATAGTGTTTATATGCTAGACGATAAATCTATTATACAATGGAGTTGTTTTTTTTGAATGGGTTTGATGTCAGTCCATGCCTCGAACCATGGCCTATGACTACGGACTTCCGTCCTTCATTTTCGTGCCTATCTCTTTTAGCCCGGATTAATTTTTTTCCCCACACCCGAAGGCATCCGCGACGAAGCTAAATTTTTGTTCGTTTAAATTTTGGAGGGGGAAATAATTTTTGGGGAGAACAAATATTTTGAGGGGATATCTTAAATGAATCCCGAGGGCACGGTTCCGCGCCGAAGACGTCCTGCTGAAGCTAAATTTTTGTTCATTTAAATTTTGGAGGGGAAAATAATTTTTGAGGAGAACAAAGATGTTGAGGGTATGCCTTAAATGAACCGTGCCTGCGGGCACGGTTCCGCACCGAAGCTAAATTTTTGTTCGTTTAAATTTAAGAGGGAAAATTTTTTTTGGGGAGAACAAATATTTTGAGGGGATATTTAAATGAACCGTGCCCGAGGGTTCCCGCGCCGAGGACACCTGCTAAATTTTTGTTAGTTTAAATTTAGGAAGGTTGATATACTATACATACATGCTGACAGGACTATTTACTATAGTGATATATACTGTGTACATCCTCGTGTGTGAACTATTATATATATTTGTCTATATAATTGTAAGTGTTTATACTTATGTGCTTAAGTGTTATATTTGCGTATGGTTACCCACTTGATATATGGTGCATCATATCAATGTGTATCATTATTGGTGTATGATTATTTACCATAAGTGCATCAATATTTGGATTTACCTATTTACGTATGTATGTTAGCAAGGTTGCATGCGTATCCGATGTGATATAATAGTATGTGTATCTATAAATGGATGTATACTTGGTTGTATACTTGATCTATACCTTGATGTATCTAGGTATATACATAGGTATGTATGTATAACTATGCTAACTCTGTGACTTATGAGTATGTTGTGTTTAAATATCGTGTGAACATGTATGTAAGTAGATATATATACATACAAGGAGTGTGTGATTACCTATAGATGTATATGTATTTAGATATATCTATATGTATCCATGTAATGGCATATGTCTTTGATCATATACTTGTGTGAATCTTTATGTGAGTACACATGTATAAGTGTATAAATATTGGCGTGTATATTGATGTCGTAGGTGTATCTATACGCTTCTACTTATTCCCATGTACGACATTGATACATGTGTCCATTTGTATAGGTGTACTAACATGTGGGTAAATATTAGTCTGTATATATATGTGAATGTTCTCATGTCCATAGAGATATATATGTGCATCTATATAGTAAAACACAAATTTTTTTTAATCCTAGGGCTGACTGGGACAAGTCCCAGTCACCAACAAAGATCAGGATGCATCCACATCCTGTGCATCCAAGGATCGAGATTTAATTCAAAAAAGCCCATCACAAGCACTACATTTACACAGAATACTGCCCATTTCCCCTATTTGCTAAAACCCCTCTCATTTCACTTTTTACCCTAATACCCTACACACACCCACACTTATGCACTTTGCCCCTTTATTTTCGAGCGTTTCTATTTTGGCCCGGGTTAAATATTTTTCCGGCGCCCGCGCTGAAGCTAAATTTTTGTTCGTTTAAATTTTGGAGGGGGGAAATTTGAGGGGATATCTTAAATGAACCGTGCCCAACGGACAGGTTATGACTAGTACATGTATGTATATGAATGAACCTGGAATGTATAATACTATGTATGAGTTGTGATGATTTGTCTTTGTGTATACATGTATTCTTGGATAGGAATGTGTACACATATGTATATGATCTATGGTATATTGCATGTATACATGAGTGAGTAGTAAATACATATAGCGCTATTTGCTTTTCGTGGGTAGGGAGACCCTTAGACTATTCAATCGCTGGTCAGACCCTTAGCATAGAAAGTCCGATGGCGGACTTTGTTTTTAAGTTGGGTAGAATGTAATACCTCGTTTCTATATGTACGTATATTTATACGTATTTTGGCGTGAATGCGTACGTATAATTTTTGGGAGTATCCTCGTATTTTTCTTTAATTATTTTGGTGAAAGAATTATTTTTAAAATATTTAAAACTCATATTTGGTATTAGTAAATAAGAGTATTTGGATGAAATACTTTGTATTTGAGAGGTATAGTGTATTTCATCATGTATTTCTACTTTTCACAAAATACAAAATCTAAAATTTTGTAGCCATGACACATCATGGCATGTGTGTCTTCTTGCATGATGAGAGCCTTAACACATGGCTATTAAGTTGACTAATGTGTGGAGGAGAGGATTTTAAGGGAAACAAAAATCAAGGAAAGAAAAAGAAAAAGGGAAAAGAAAGAGAGAAAAGAAAAAGAAAAACCAAAATATCTCATTCTCACCCTCTCCTCTCTCTCCCTCCACACAACCAGGCCAAAATTTACCCCTCCCTTTTTCCTCCATTACACCCACCACCTCTTGCACCACCTCACACCACCCCAAGCTCCTCCCATTCCACCACCTTTAACCATATGCTTTCCTCTCATCACACCAAAACTCTCTAAAATCCAACATTAGAGGCCAATTGGGAGTTTGAAGGAGACTAGGAGCTCAAGTTCATCAAGGATTAAGAAGGGCAAGAGAAAATTTTTGGAGGACTTTTAAGAGGTAGAAATTTCTAATCCTTTAGTAGGACTTAATTTTGGAACTAGGGTCTTAATTAGGTTAGCACTAATTCTGTAAATTAGATGTTAAACATATAATTAGCTAGATGAACAACATACTGAAATTTGCTCAGAACTGGCTGAGACTTTGGTTGCTTGCTGCACCTAATTGGCTACATGGAAATGCATGAGAAAAATTTATGTTGTACATATTGACGCCCTTAATAACTTTTATGTTTACAAGTTTTGCAAATTCGAACTGAAAAATAGGGTAAAAATTCAGTTTCTGAAACTGGTCTGTTTTTAGACAGGCTGGACACCTTTCAGTAAAATGAGCAAAAAACCCTGCACACTTAATAAAATATTATGATCTTGGCGCCATTGGAAAGCTGGTTCAAGCTCTTCGTAATTTTCCGAAATTCTAATTCTGCCTTTAATTAGTAGTAATTTGGACTTGAAAATACCTCAGTTTCTGATTCTACAGACTGAAATTGTGCTTGTTATGAGAAAAATCACCATAATTCATGTACTTGGAATATTTCTCTGAAATTTGGTGTGCTTGTGTAGAACCCATAGATCTACAACTTTCGTGAAGATACCAGAGGCTAAAACTGACTGTAGATAGGCTAAAAGTGATAATATTTCTGCTCTAGCAGTTTTAAGCAGATTCCATGTTTGCGTTTTATGAGTAAGCTCCAAGATTTGCCATGTGGTATACCTATGTTAGTAATTTTCCAGATGATAGTATGCAAATGTGTTAGCATGGAAATGTTAGTAGCTTACCATATGTTAGTTATATGTACGAAGAATTATGCTTTTCTCACTATGTCACATGTCAAGCTATTTTATATCCATGTCCTCTCCCATGCTTAATTGTGTTCATGCTTATGCATATGTTAGCAAAAATCATGTTCATGTCATTATGTCATATCTTGAGCTAGCTTTTATTCATATCCCATGATTACGTGGGTTGCCATGATTGTAGGAGCATGCTACATTGTGTAAGATGAGTTTATGTTACTTTACTCCATGTCGTAGTTAAGCTCATAGTGGTACATGATTGGGTGTTAAGTTTCATATGTTGATTATTATTAATGTCACGATGTAATTGAGCATCTTAATGTTCGTTGTGTTGAATGATAATGCGATGGTCGTTGTTGAATCACGACATCTGTGAAATTATGAAAGAAATGGAAAGATATGAATGCAGTATTGAGACCGCTGAAATGAATAAAGAATGAACCTGAGAGTGAGGCAGAGAAATGACATCGGGAGTGCTCGATCCATTTCTAAAATTGGTGAGACTCCAGATGTGGGTTTGGGGGAAATTAAGGAGCGGACAGTAGTAGCATATCTCGCCCGATGGGTCGCCCCCAGAAGGGGAGTTTGAGAGGGCTAGAGAGGCCGCTGGTGTGCTCGTGTCGCACCATGTCGGTAAATGATGGTTTTATCTCCGTTTGTCCCAAGAAAAACCGAGATGAGTCTCACTCCTGTACCTTGCCAGTCTGGTATAGAGTTGCGAGAGGCCCTTCCGGTGCACGTGTTGCTGGTTGTGGCACCATTTTTCACCCGCATTGGGTGAAGTTCGACTCCTTAGCATCCTACAGTTTACACGGGTTTCCAAACATGAGAATCAATAACTTAAAGTAATTGTCTTTTAATTATCCCATGCTTACTTGTTTCTTTGTTAAGTTAATGTTGTTAACTCATGCTGATCCATTCCATTGTTTATTATAAATGTTCAATACTTGTATGTTAATATGTTATCCTACTTACCTCCAGCACTGGCATGTTATAACATGGTTACTTATGCATGTTCACACGTTCTTCCTTGATGCTTACACATCGTGTTTGATTACTTTTATGCCCTGAGACTATTACTTGTTAGACCACCCTCCCTAGATAGGTAGACCAGCTCTAAAACTGGGTCCTACTAGAGTGTTAGGAGTTCCTACTGGGTCACGAGTTGACGCGTCCCCGTTGACTTTTCAGGTTGGGGATAGCGGCTGTAGCCTTGGAGTTGGTGATCGGTTGTAGGATTGGGTGGCGAGAGGTATGATGAGAGACTTGTACTTTTGGTGTTTCTTTTCGGGTAGACCTTTGTACCTAGAGTTGTAAGGACGAAATGTTGGTATTGTATAAGTTGGAACTGGACTTGGAGTTGTATAAGATTTTCATTGTCTCAGTGTAGCTTTCCTCTTTTGTACCCCTTGAACAGATGGTGTATATAAAAGAAGGTATCAATGTATTAAATAAATGAAATATTGTACTTTGTTTATTTCTCAGTGTTATATCTGTGATGGAGTTTATTTGTACTTCCCAGCACGAATAGTAAAAGAAGAAACTTTCGTTTCTGATAGAGACGATCTGGGACGGAAGGATTCGAACCTCCGAGTAACGGGACCAAAACCCGCTGCCTTACTGCTTGGCCACGCCCTGCGTGGTGATATGCAGTGTTCTTTTTTATCTCTTCCTTTCTCTCTTTCGACGTAACACTCGTTGATCTAGGAATACTTGGGACGGATTCGAACTTCCTGGGTATCCTGAAGAACGGGTCGTTACACGTTGTCACACAAATTCTCCAACACTTTTGTGTTCCTTTGGAGAATGAAATTTCAGTTTTTAATCCTCTCCAATTCGACCATTCCGTTGGCAATCATATGGTTCTCCCACCACCACCTCCTCCCGACGAAGAAGAAGAAGAAATCGAGCCCCAAAATGTAACACCTCCTTCACGTTGCCGCAAACAAACCGTCAACCCCTATGCTAGGCCTCCATCACGGCCTACTCTCCAAAACCAAATTGATCTACTTCGAGAGGATGTCAATTCTGGTTTCGGAGGAATTCAAGAGCATCTTAGTGGTTTTGAGGCCAATATTGGAGATGTTCGGAAGGACATGAACAAAGGATTCGAGGCTATACAACTCTCCCAAGCCGAAATCCTAATCACCCTCCTACAATGGGCTCCATACACACCCTCCTCGTCTCGTTACCCGCCTCCATCATCCTCAGACAATTAGGACCGAATCAGACTTCGTTTAGTCGACCAATGCAACAGATTGACTGACTAATTAGTATCTAGGGGTGTTTGTTGGTTTGTTTTATGAATGGTTGATTGTATCTTACTTTTAGTTGTTTCAGTTTTCTGTTTTAAGCATGTATCTATATCTTCCCTTTCATTAATGAAGTCAGTTTTTATTTTAAAAATCTGTTTTTAAATTTTTGGTCGACTAATGCCACTGATTAGCCGACTAATTAGTATTGTCACCCCCCATTTTGATAATTTGACAAGGGGAGAAAATATGAATATAATTTTCGATACTCTGCAGTAGTTTCTGGCCTCTGCAGGAATTTTCAGTATTATTCTGTACACTTTTTACTAAAAATTATTATATATTATTATATTATGATTATTATAATAATATATCTTTAAAATGAAATGTTTACATACTCTCTTGCATATAAGGCATAACTGTAGGGGGAGTATTTCAGTAAACACATGACAAATTTTCTGTTGTTATAAATTCGTCAGTCACATATTATTATAATATTCAATGTTTGTAAAATCATCAAAAAGGGGGAGAATGTTGGAAACTCATAACTTCTCATATGGTTTTGATAATACAAACATATCATTTTATATGTACTAAATCTATCTATGCAGATGTTATAGCACTATCATATGAGACCGTCATCAAGAACACAAGTTGCAAGACACATTTCACTACAAAACAACGCATATAGAAGAAATTATGTATCTTGTAAAAAGTGATGTAATCTTTATTTTTTTCTCTTGCATATAGTTAGAATGTAAAAGCCTTGATGATTATCATTCTTAGTCGTTTAGGGTCCATCTTCAAAAATCAAGTCAAAAGTCAAATTAGTCGACCAATCCCTAGTGCTAGTCGACTAATTTAAATAATAAAAAATCATAAAATTCTGAAACTTTGTCAAACCCATCCTAGAGTCTCTAAGATCATTTTTCCATCATTTCCTAAAGTTTCAAATTTTTAGTCGACTAATACTTCCTATTAGTCTACTAATCTTTTTCAAATTAAAATATTTTAATGATTTATCAGTTAATTATTATATTTTATTAAGTGAAAGTTAGAACTGCCACTAACAGCTAGTTCTAGCAATTAATAACCATTTATAACCGTTTTATACAGTTTCCTACCATTTTAGGGAGGTACACCTCTTGAAAAGACACTTTTAACTTCATTCTATCCAGTCAGCTTTAATTAGGCGACCAATACATAAAATTAGTCAACTAATTTGGACAAAACCGGTTCAGATTTTTTTTGAAAATTTAGGCAGTTGTACAACGGTCATAAACTACCTCTTTGGGCTATAAATATACCCCTAGACCCCTGCCTAAAAATTACGGAAATTCTCTCACTTTCTCTTTTCTTAAGTTTTCTTTCTCTCCCTAGAAAGTGTGTGATTTTCAGATTTCCATAGGGAACCTCTGCAGAAATGCTGTCCCTATAGGAAGTCCAATTTCCAAGAGTGTTCTACCACAATTCACATCTTGAACCTTGGAGATTCCATCACCAACCTTGCGCTATAATTCCATCAATTATCAAGGCTATAGGTGATATTATTTCATACTCTTTCTTTATGTTATTTGGTGAATCTCTTGTTGAAGAGATTGTACAAGTTTGCAACACGGGGAGTGTTTTCATCTTTGTATGTTGATTACTTGCGGGGAGCAAGTGTTTTAGTGGATTCAAATCTCTACGGAGTAGAGGACTGGACGTATGATCACAAGGATCTGAACCAGGATAAAAATCTATGTGTTTGCGTTTGGAATATTCTGGATTATGATCTTTTATTTCCGCACTTTCATTGCAATTTTTTATTAACTTTTAATTTTGCAATATCGGTGTGATTTACACTATTCACCCCCTTCAAGTGTATTTGGTGTGCCAGGAGATCCAACACATTCATATTTCATTAATGCTTCCTCCTTAAACCAATATTCATTTATACACATACAAGCATGTATCCATATATTCATGAGCATTAATGCACAAATATTCTCAATATTTTCTCCCCCTTTTGTTATCATCAAAAGTGCATACATAAAGTCAAATTCATACCACAGGCAAAATAGTAAGCATTATAAATTACGACATACACTTGCATGTAGACATTCGCATAATAAGCACTTCAAATCAATGAAAATTATAACATATACTTCAACACCTTCGTGTAAGTGTGATGATTAAACATTGAAGTACATGAGGAGAAACTTTCAAGAAATTCAATCAAAACCAATCCACATTTTCCATTAAACATGAAATCATCTAGGATTGATTTTTCCTATCTCATTAAAAATGAGTTCAAGATAACACATCCAAAAACATAGACTATAAGGACTCTTAGATGTGGGGGTAGCATTGCTTGACGAGTATAACACCAACGCTAAAGATTGCCCATAAAGCATATGTTGGATACTCATGGGTAGTGTACTTGCCAAGGATTGTATCCATTTTTCATACGGATCTATTTTCTTTCTTTTCCAATTTTTTTGTTTCACATTCAATTCTTTTGTGCTCAATTTTTATCCGTAGCAAGACACATCATATCACTTAGATTTTCAGTTATTTTCATCCTACGTTCACTTTCCAATATTTCATAAAAGATGTCTCCAAATGTACACCAATATTTAATATTCTTGAAAGTGAAAGTTTAGGTGTAGAAATCATATTATTCTAATAATTGAACATGTCATGGCTATTTAGAAAATTAAACACGTGCATGTAGCCATAACAATAATACATAAATTTCTACGTGGATATGAGTATCATTCATTAATATCACTTAAATGATTCAAAAGAAAGATATACATTAAGCAACAATTTTTTTGTTTTTTATCTTTTTCATTTTTTATTTTTCTTTATAAGAACTAAAGCAAGCAAACTAGCCAACAAAATAAAAAAGTCAAGCACGCAAAAAATGCTATGAAGGTATGCAGTAAGTGCAAAGTAGAAAAAATATACCTTCGCGTCGTCATTTGGCTAAGGAACTAAATAATAAATGTTCAATCCAAAGTACCTCGCCATCTCCATCTTACCTATGTGGTAGATGTTATGTGTGACCTTGGAATCCAACAAGGTCCACTCGTGTTAGTCATCAACGTCTTAGGAACCCACACTTGTTTGAATTTAATATTCGTGTTCTTAAATTTGCAATGGTATGAAGTATGATCAACACTAGCACAAGTAAAGCACTTTGCATACATATTTTTGACTTACATAAGCTCATTGTGAATTTTCTTATGCTTAGGCTTTTCAACATTTTTAGAACCAAATCCAAGTCCACGTCTATTATTGCCATATAATTTATTTTCAAGAATAGTATCCAGCGAATGTTTACCAATAGAAAATTTCTTTAATGACAATTCTAGACTAGTGACTTTGGATTTCAATAAAGCATTTTCATTCACAATTAAAGTGCATTTACTTATAAAAGCTTTTTTATTGTCCTCTTCAGCAATAATTTTTCTTTTAAGCTCGTTATTTAGCATGCACATCTTTTCATTAAGCAATTCAATTTCAGTTTCAAGCTTAATCACAGTTTGCTTATCCATGCTAACATCATTCAACAAAAGAAGGACAAAGAAGACATTCAACTTTTTCATGCAGCCTAAATTTTTCTTGTTCCACCAAATTAATGGTAGAATCACATGCAACAAGTTTTCCTTTTAGTTCCTTAATCTCTAATGACATGTTGTAGGTGTCTTGTTGCAATTCATCATTGACATTTTTATAATCTTCTAATGTGGATTCACGTTCCTCTATAATAGATTCTAGGTTGTCAATTTCACCTTGCATTTCATTAATAGTACCTAGAAGTTGAGCTTTAGTTACCTCATCTAGCTTTCCCATTAGAAAAAGGGAGGTATGGACAGTCTCCTCAGGCTCTTCCTCGCTATCATTGTCCTACGTTATCGCCCGAGATTTTCCTTTCTTCTCAGCGACGTTATTCTTTACTTGTGGGCAGTCCTTCATAATGTGTCCCTGCTTCCTTCATTTAAAACATTGAACTTTTTCATTGGTATTACCACAAATATTTTTAGATAAAGGAGCATCATTTTTATTTAAAGGAGCTTTTCTTCCCTTTTGTAGACTCTTTTCATCGCTAGAGATGTGATTACCGAAGGATTGCTTGCTTCTGTAGGTTGTCTCTAAAGTGCTCCATATGTCCTGCGCAGAAGAGCAATGTGAGATAAGATCAAATATTTTTATATCTATTCCACACAATAAAATATTCATTGCTCTAGCATTTATATCACACACATTTCTAGCATCCAAATTACTTTAAGGCTAAGAGATTATAGTATGTCCATTTTCAATAATGTACCAAGTGCCAACATCAACGGATAGTAAATAAATTTTCATCCTAGCTAGCCTTCCAGTAAATATAATCATGACCACTAAATAAAGGAGGACGATCATTAGGCATGCCATGAGCAAAAAAACTAAGTTTGGGGTATTCATGAATTCTAGACTAGATTCTCTAACCTGCTCTGATACCACTTGTTGGATCTAAATCTAAGCCAAGAGGGGGTGAATAGGCTAATAAAAATATTCGTGCAACCCACACGAAATCACAGGCAGTTATAACAGATGCAGAGTAAATATAATCAATCACAGAGTACACAGCAGATTTACCCTGGTACACAACAATCACAGAGTACACAGTAGATTTACCCTGGTTCGATCGTCCCCACGACCTATGTCCAGCCCCGAAAGCAAATACTAAATTAATAATGTTCCTAGTAAAACCTGTAGCTAGAGCACCTCTCTACACTCACCTGGTTCTCCATACCGCACTCCCCTGGTGCTCCTGGTACAACCTGTAACTAGAGAACACACTCTACACTCCCCTGGCTCTCAGTACCTACACTCCACCGGTGCTAATACTAATCCTAGTATAATCTCTCACTTGACTATTCCCAACTAGTCAAGTCACTCCTGTCTAGTACCACACTAGATACGACCCCAAAAGTCACAAATATGGTAAAGTTTCACCTACATAGATCAATACACTAGTACACGAACATAAAGAGTAAAGAGTTCAGAAAATCTCAGTTCGTGCCCGTGTAGTCGTCTCTGTCAATAAGCTTGTCGTCAGCTTCACGCTGGCGCAAGCAGTATCTCAATCCGATGTCTAGATCTCAAGATATATCCATCCGAAGTTCGATGCGCAAATCTGCCGGAATTTGGTCTGTGCGTAAGTAAATTCTTTGTTCTGCAGAATCGGCAGTAGTCTGTGCGTAAAGTATGTTTCTGCCCTGTCTTCCAAAAATTGTAGTAAATCGACCAGAGCTCAGAAAAATCCGAATAAATACTCGTTGGAATCATGACCTCGTCCTCTTCGACTGAAAAATAAGAAAGGGCTGATTTGGATGCTATTGTGTAGAAGAATTCTCAGATCTTTGAAGTGCGTCCTAGGGCTTGGAATTTGATCTCTTGGACTTTGCTTCTTCAAAAGATGGTGGCTTTGGTTGCTTGCTCCACTAGGTTGAAGATGGCTTATGCTTGGATATGTAGCTTGATGATGGATGGTTCCTTATGCTTGCGGCAAGGCTTGAAGATGATGAAGAACTTTGGCCATGTTGTAGAGCACTGAGTTGTGATCATCCTGGCGCAAACGGTTCGTCGATCCGAGCTCTGTGGAGAAAGTTATGCACTTTTTAGCGTCGTCCGTCTAGCTCCTTCTTCTTGCTATGAATTTGATGATCTCTTTGAAGTTTGGAGGATAAATTCGGCCAAGATGAAGAGAAATGAGTCTAGGGCCAACCTTGTCTTCTTGTTCTCTCTCCTTTGGAAGTGGGTATATATATATATACATATATATATATACATATATATATACATATATATATATTAAGAGGGGATCAATTAGAATCAATTAGAATCCTATAGAATAAGGAGATTGGATGGAATCCTAACTTGAATAGGATTTGAAATAATCATATGTAAGATCTCTTTCAATCACAATAGGATTTGGAGTTTGGATGGCTATAGGATTTGAATTAAGATCTCATTTAATCTCTTATATTAATTTACATGAGATTTTCCATATCTCTCCATCTTTGACCAAGTCTTCAATTTGTATGGCTTTAGGATTTGATTCATGCACCAATTGATTTGAATCAATTCAAATATGGATTTGAATTGATTTCCTCCTTATCTCCCCATCTTTGACTTAGTCCAATATGTGTAGCCATTATCTCCATCTTTGACCAAGTCCACTTTGCTAATGAGTGGCAAATTCTCCATCACTTTGACTTAGTTTCCCTTTGAGTATTTGCGAGAGTGCCACTCCTAAAAACACTTAGCACACACATCAAATCGTTCACACGCGTTTGTTATCATCAAACACGAAGTCATCGATCATCGTATCCAACTACACGTTGTATCCAACATCATGTTTATCAAATGAAGAATAACATGATTTGGAGACTAATAGCTTAGTGCAAGGATGGACATCAAGGGGAGCAATGCCAAAGCTTGGACTCAAGGAGTGGCAAAGCTTGGATATAATAGGGTGCATCAAGGCATCAAGGACTGAAGCCATAGACTCTAAGGAAAGCAATGTAATCCATGTATGATTTCAATAATTGCTTTTATCTTTTTGAGTCTAGGTTTATTTGTAATGCCTTGATAGATGGTCTACTCATTCATGCATATGCATATAACAATCCTAGTGAGCCTTATGATTATCAGAAAATCCAACCCAATAGGTTCACCTTGCCTTAAACTCTTACTGGAGTTTTTGGCTCTCCAACAGGTGACTGATGAAGGTCTTACAGGCGACTGGGTGATTCCAGACGCCTGTCGAGCCTTCTACAATCGGTTGTTGTGCACTACTCAAGTCATCTTTTATTGACTCTATCTTGAGCTATTGGAGACAGACAACTGACGTTCATTCTACAGTCGCATGTGTTCCATCAGGCGCCTTGGATTTGTTCTCCAGTCGTCTGTGTTCCAAAGTGCGTAACTTGTATTTTTTGGGTTTCATCCCACTTTGCAATTCAGTCGACTGATGACTAGATTTTAGTCGCCTGTTAAATTACAGTCGCCTATGAAATGGTCATCTATCATCTGAAGGCGCTAGTGCAAAAGTTGTATTTTCTCAGCTCCATTCCATCCCAAGTGTCAGTCTCCTGCTGAAGGATATTCAGGTGCCTACACATTGTATATGCGCCTGTGTAGACTTCTACAGTCGCATGTCCTGGCTCAGATTATTGACGTTGGAATTTTTATAGCCGTTGATCAGTCGACTGTCAGTTTTTCATCAGTCGAATGTCTGTGCCGTAAACTGCCAAAATAGAGTCGTTGCAGATTTATTATTTTGGGGTTTTTCTTTGGGTTTGAGGGTTCCTTTGGGATTCTTATATATAGGAGAGTGCTGAGTTCATTAGAACTTCTTGGAACCATTAAAGATCATTTTAGAATCATTAAGGCACTCTCAAACTCTCCTATTTCCCTCTCTAAGCATTTCTATCTTCATGCATTGAAGCTTAGCTCAAGGGAAATCATCCAAGTGCAATCAAGCTAAATCTCACACACGTGTTCATCCTCTTCCATGCCGTCATCTTCATATGAGTAGTCTTTTGTTTCATTTGTTTTATTGAAACCCTAATTCTCTTTGTGGGAATTAGATACTCTCCTTGTGGGGGTTGGTTACTCTCTTTGTGGGCGTTACTCTCTTTGTGGGATTTTGGTGTCCTAGTGTAGGACTAACCCTAATTATCTGTGTGGGAGATTGACCCTTGTGTAGGGTTGGTTGGGTTCTTGTGTAGGACAAAATACTTTGTGTGAGGTATCTCTGTGTGAGATTGTATTCACTTCTCTTTGTGGGAATTATAGTGGATATTGGTGTGACTGGACGTACCCAAGTTGGGGAACCAGTGTAATATCTTGTGTTTCCGTTTGAATTAATAGTGTTGATTAATTCCTCTTGACTTTATTATTCTGCATTTTTAAGTAAAATTTTAACTGCATAATTTATTGTCATTACTGTATTCACCCCCCCAGAGTTTGTTGTTAGTATTGCAAGGATAAGATGATCCTTACACTAGGTTTTCTAGTGGCGGCACGGCCATGCACCCTTATATTTTTGCATGTAGTATAAATTCTTATGAGAAAATTGGGAGGAACAGATTCCTTTCACTCGGGATTTTTCGGGGTTTTCACCCTGTTGGAGGCTGTTCTTCATTTTGGAACGTAAGACTCTTAATTTTAGTTGTAATGTAATGAATTCTTGTTTCTCTTTAGTGTAATTTCATTTGCATTGCTTTTAATTCTCTTTTATTGCTTCTTGTGACGTTTTTCCTTAATTGCTTCTTGTTGGTTGTTGTTATGTTGGTAGAGTAGATTTTGTGCCTAGGGCTTGGCTAAACCCTAGTGTAGATTGTCTATGTGGGTGGACCACCCCAAATATCGTTCCAATTACGGTTTTAGTCTTAGAAATAGGGTTGGGTAAGATCAATTCATCCCGCCTCATAGCTGAGGATGGTTGACTATCTAGTGCTAGGCTCCGACCAACCAACGGGCACACTCACTAGAATCACCACTACGGTAGCGTCTGACTGACCATCGGGGCTACGGTAAGGGATCCAACCTATTCTCCGAGTCCTCCCATGGTTAAACATTGAGAGGACGAGGATTGAACTTTGATTATCATCTAGGGATATAACCTGTTGGCTCGAGAATCTAGGTCGACCCACTTGCTCAATTTGCACTAGCAGTGATGCTTGGCCCATGGCACCTTTCTTTTTTTGTATTTTTAGTGTAATTACCCCTTTTCTATTACTATCCGTGTAGCTAACTAGACACACGATTTACCGGTACTCATACCACTACCTCCCTGTGTTCGACACCCGCTGCAAACGATCCGTATTACTCGCGGTTAACTTATAAATATCTTTTGCCTCGTCTGAAAAGATAGAGCAGAGCCAAAACTTAAAGACGACAACGACACAATCGAACAACGACTGTGTTACGCTGCTAATTGTCGAAATCACTGTGAAAGTGACTAGAAACGACAGTGTCTTCTACGACACGACCACTACCTGACCGTGTAGTTTCACAATCTACCAATTTCTACAGAATTAACGCCAACTCCTACGCGGTTCCAAAACTAACTTTAATTAATTCAGTTGGAGTTCCTACCTCAATCGGTCCTTCAGATAGTCTTTGGCCCTTCTTCTCCTTGAAGACCCTTGGAAGCTATTGCCTTCTTCTTCAATTGAGTTAGGGTTTTGTTTCGGTGGAAAGATGAAGGAAGCAATGTGGCAATAGGCTTGCGTATCGAGGGGAACGAGGTAGCAGGGAGGGTCTGCTGACTCTTTGCGTGAGCTGGGAGTGAGGGTGAGATCTCCTTTAAAATTCCTTTCAAGGAATGACTGTGTGACGCTGCCATTGGTCGAAACGACCACAACTCGACCTAGACACGACCATGTCGTTTGTGAAACGACCACGACTCGGCCGTACTACCTTATACTACTATCAATTTCTATGAAATCTTAAGTTAATTTCTACGTGATTCGAACTAAACCTTAACTAGTTTAGTTAGGATTCCTCCTGAATCAGACCTTCTAAGTGTCTTTGGCTCTTCTTATCCTTGAAGACCCTCTGAAAGCTTCTCCTCTCCCAAGTTTCTCCTTCCAATTCTCTTTCAAGCTCTAAGGTGATGAGTTGGGATGGAGTTGTGGTGGGTTTCGGTGGTGGAAGTGGAAATGGCAGGAAGGGATTAGGGGCTGGGCTCCTTGAGTGACAGAGAGGGGAGAAGAGAGAGATTTTCATATATTTTTTTCCATTTTTTTCCGCTATTTTTTTCTTTTCAACAGTATGAAATCCGCATCATCACTCTTCATCACCCTAAGCATTCCAAGTTGATGTAGTTAAGTGTAGATTAAGGGAAGCATGACACCTTAAGTGACTTAGGTGTCAAACAATAAGTCGTTTGGACGCACCGCACGACCGTGTGGAGCATAACCTTATAGGGTCCAGAAAACATACCCACACTGTCGTTTGACAACACATACGACCGTGTGGGGGAAACTATCGCTAAGTCCAAACTTTATTTGACATGGTCGTTTCTACAAACGACACGACCATATCGATTTGTCATTTAGTTGCATCCATGTCAACACAATCATTACAAAGGGGAGTCCTCACCATCACGAACACGACCGTGTCTAAGTCAGCACGATCGTGTTGAGCCAAAACTTAACGTCGACAGTGACACGGTCGAACAATGACCGTGTGACACTGCTAATAGTCGAAACGGCCACAACACAGACTAGAAACGACCGAGTCGTCTACGACACGTCCACTACACGACCGTGTAGTTTCATAATCTACCAATTTCTACAGAATTAATGCCAACTCCTACACGATTCCAAAACTAACTCTAACTACTTCATTTGGAATTGCTACCTCAATCCGTCCTTCAGAGTGGCCCATCTTCTCCTTGAAGACCATCTAAAGTTATCTTTTCTTCTTCAATTGAGTTAGGGTTTTTTTTCGGTGAAAATATGAAGGCAATAATGTGGCGATAGGCTTGTGTATCGGGGGAACGAGGCAGCAGGGAGGGTCTGCTGAATCTTTGCGTGAGCTGGGAATGAGGGTGAGATCTCCTTCCAAATTCCTTTCTTTGTTTCTTCTTCTCCCCCCATTTTCTTTCCCTTTTAACCTTCTAATTAGCCTCATCATCACCCTCTTATTCCCTAAGCTTTCCATGTGGTGGGGGGGGGGGGGTATGTGGGGGTTAAAGGAGAGATGCCACATTAGTGGCTAATGTGTCCATTCAAGGTTTATTAGAATTTATCATTTAAGAAAAAATAATTATACTCATTATAATGCCATATACTCTCCCATATGCAAGTATTCCATCCAAATACTTTCTTAATGAAATCCAAATGACAATTAAAATTATTTTAAAAATAATGTTATCATTATAAAAATTAGAGAAAATTCATAGAAATGCCCAGAAATTTAATACGTACAAATACGTCCCAAAATACGTACTTATACTCGAATATGCGGAAACATGGTATTACATCATACCCACCTTAAAATAAATTTCGACCTCAGAATTTCAAATGTAAGGGAGAAGGAATGACATTCAAGGCATCGGTATCCAGGAATCAAATTCCACCACTCTAACAGATTAGAGTAACTGAATGCCCGATCACACACATGTGTCAAAAATCAATCATAACTAGTGGAGAGCAAGCATACATTAGGAAGAATTGAAAAGATACCAGTGATAGTCCGTTCAGCAACGTCCACCTTTAAAGTGGTCATAGTAAACGCCTGACGTCAGCTTAAAACTTGAGGGCTGCTGATGGTGATGGGAGTAGCGGTCTCTTTGGAGAAGATGGAAAAGTACACTTATGCACAGGTTCCATTGTCACATGTGTTGCTGGTACGGGAGAGCCGCTTCGTTGTGGACAAGCCTACTGACATGCCCTGACTTTCCACAGGTAAAGAACTGCTTGAGAAAGGATCTACAATCCTTCTTCGCATGCCCATGTTTGCCAAAATTCTAGCAAGGTACCTGTTTTTGAATGGATGACGAGTTTCCTAATCTCTTAAACAGAGTCGTCTGCATGAGCTTGGGAAACTTTACCTATTGTCCTGCGGAACATGCATCATCAACCACATGAGTCTTCTCCACACTCCTCAGATAAGTTTCTGCATCCTTACTGCCTTCAACTCTGCCTCATGAGTGGGCAAATCCAGGGTAGACATAGCACTTTGGTACACCAGATCTAAGCCCATTCGAAAGCGACAAACTCGGGTGACATCCGATGTGACTAGCTATGGAGCAAACTTACTTAATAGAGAAAACTCTGCATCATATGAATCCACGCTTCGATAATTCTGGGTCAATTGTTCAAATCACTGTCTCAGCTCATTCTTCACTATCTCTAGTAGAAATTTGGACTCAAATCGTTCCTTAAACTTCTCCCATGAGACAGGTTTGGTCAGATGAC
The DNA here is from genome assembly GCA_030789695.1 of Scilla litardierei. NCBI lineage: Eukaryota > Viridiplantae > Streptophyta > Magnoliopsida > Asparagales > Asparagaceae > Scilla > Scilla litardierei. The sequence goes on along the minus strand of CM061141.1, from coordinate 216,040,228 downwards.
GTTCTTCTCCATCCCACCAATCACGAGCCCGATGAGTCAATTGTCTCCGAGTAGCTTCCACCCAACCATCCTGTGGATACCCAACTACAAGGAGATCATCCTCAGTGTGCCTCAACCATTCCTCCACTTCTAGGGGATTCTAATTACCCGAGAAGGATTTCAGACGCATCGCCTGGAACTACTTGAAGCTAACAGTTCTCTGAACCTGAACTTTAGCCAATATCTCTGTCTGCCTGCTCAAATATTTCTGAATTCCCAGTAAAATCTTCTCCAGTAGAGAAGGCTCGGGATGAGCCATCTCGAAGGAAGGCAGACCATTTCTCGTATCCATTCTTCTATCTGAAAGAGAACAGAATATTAGAGATCCATGCGGATAGCGGATTATAACATCAGAGTATCCATCTGTACTACTTGTATGTATATCGCTTATACATACATATACTACTAAAGAATATACATGCACTCGCCATACTCATGGAAATACATAAACAACCCAATATTACAATATCGTATTTCTATATAGGTACTTCACAGTTATACAAACATATGTATACATGTCACATTCACACATTACACCCACTTATCGAATAAGTGACGCGTGTTCATATTTCACCTTTTACACACGCTCTTCATCGTATTTTCATATGGATTTTATCTCATTCTATGTTGTATATATCACATTTTGGTTCATATTGACTATTGGGTGTATTGCTTGTATTTCAGGTAAATGCCGGCATTTCGGTGTCTCCTGGAGTTAACCTTGCATGTCGAGACCAAGGTGCGCTAATATGGCAAAGATCCGATGGCCAAAGATGAGGATTTGATGTTCTGGAGCTTCAACTGATCGGGTGGACAGACCCACCCGATCGGTTCGTGCACACGTATCAGACCCGACGAGAAGCAAGGATGAAGCAGATCCCACCCGATCGGTTGAGTGATCGGGTGGTCACGACAGTCTTCTCTGTTTTGAGTGCCAAAGCCACCCGATTGGTTGGCTTCTCAATCGATCGGGTCATCCCCTCGGGTCATCTTGGGAAAGAACTCATCCGACCGGTTGACACTTCAACCGATCGGGTGGCCTTTTCTTCCCCTTTCGTTTATTGCTGCTCATTCATTGAAGATCTGCTATCATTAAAGTGGGATTTTGGGTGATCTATTATTTTTGTAGTGTCGGCATCTTTGTTCGCTTTCCAACGATAGGTCGCGAGTCCAAATCCGATTTTTCTACATTTTTCTGGAATTTTCTGAGCGCGGCTGGGTGCTGAAATCTGGGCTGTCTGGAAATTGATTTTCACCCGATCGGGTGGGCTATCCACCCGACCGGGTGAGCCCATTTTCAGCAGTTCTGAGTCTCTGTTTGTTTCCACCCGATCGAGTGAACTTCCACCCGATTGGGTGTCACTGTTTTAGCAGTTTTAGTGTGTTTTTAGACCAGAACTGTTAGGGTTTTGTGGGTCTTATAAATAAAAGATGGTGCACGACTTGTAAGGACTCTCCTCTATTTTTAGGGCTTTTTCTGCCCCTTTAATGGGAGTCTTAGGTTAGTTTAGATTAGTTTTTATCTTCCAATAATTCTTGTAATGGATTGATGGATTCAAATGCAAGATAAGTATTTTTTTTCTCTTATTTCCATTGTTTTGTGTTATTTTCATTTAGCTTGATGATGAATGTTTGTTTGGATTTATTGCTTGCTATCATGTTCTTCATCATTAAGTAGTTCTTGATGAACCCTAATATGGGTTAGAGTAGGATTGATGCTTGGGATTTGTCACGCCCCGCTTCCCAAACTACGGAGGCGAAGCGTGACTAAGGCCCGCTTAGGCCGGAGCTGTGAAGCTCGGACCCAATAAGCGTCTGTGTGGTACTCCAAGACGAAGGAACAGGTCCCTGCAGAAAAGTACGGAACAACAAAAGTACTGAAAGAGAAACATTCATTTTATTCCAAATCAATAATACAGAAGTACTGAGAGTCCAACAAAAAGCCTGACACGGCTACAACGACTGAAAGTAAACTACTGGTGCAAGCACCCAACCTAGATAGAAAGTAAATGGTGCTACGCACCCAACTAAACGGCAGTAAGAACTCTGGAGCAGCAATGTGAAGACCTCTAGCTCTGGTCCTCCTCGGGCACGTACTCTGGGTAGGCGTCCTCGGGCTCTACGTACTCTGGAAGGTCCGCATCGTCAACGTACTCCGGCTCAACACCTGACGTACAACACCCAAGAGAAAAGGAACTGTACGTCAGGTAAAGTCTACATAGAAAATGTTAGACTCTACAGCAAGTGTATTTTAATTTAAACAACGATTTACTGGTTGATTAACATGCTGGGGTTATAACATGGCATTTAAAGAACGTAACAGAGCAGAAAAAGTAAACACGACACGATGTAGCCGTAGCATGTGATACCGACTACGGGACTAACCTAAACGGGTCAAGACAAGACAAGACAAGACAAGACAAGACAAGACAAGACACGTGTGACTCGAAGGGTTCACGCCTTACGGTTCGAGGGGGATCGGACCCTCTCCCCGTGTGCACGCTCAACCCTACCCCAACCTAAGTGCACAAGACAAGTCCGTACACGGGATCACTCACTCTAGCTTGGTGAGTGCCCTATTGCCCGCAGGCTGTGTATCCGTAAAAGGGATCACTCACTCACTGGTGAGTGCCCAATTGCCTGCAGTCTGTGTATCCGTACAAGGGATCACCCACTCACTGGTGAGTGCCATATTGCCCGCAGGCTGTGTATCCGTACAAGGGATCACACACTCACTGGTGAGTGTCCTATTGCCCAGAGGCTGTGTATCCGTACAAGGGATCACGCACTCACTGGTGAGTGTCCTATTGCCCGCAGGCTGTGTATCCATACAAGGGATCACCCACTCACTGGTGAGTGCCCTATTGCCCGCAGGCTATGCAAAACAAGACACGACATGACAAGACTGGGATGGTTCTTCTAGGGGGTCCACACGCACGTACACACAAGAAAACCCTAAGATGTCAAATGTTGTTGTTGTGCTTTGACTTTGTCGTCAAGTCTAAGCTGTCATGGGGTGTCCCGGACGCTATCATTTCACGTCTGGTTCTCTTTGTTCACATTCTAATAGTTCTAAAAGGTCTAAGGCCTAAACACGGCCGAAGGTACAAGTGAGTACACTTGCCTGCGGTGGCGAGTGTGTCGTTCGTCCGGAGCGTCCCGTCCAAGCGTCTCGTCTGCGGTAGTCCGTCTGAAACAGGGGCACGGCGACGGTGTCAGGCCGCGTTTTCATCAATCCCATTAGGGTTTGTTTCTAAGATTGGCGGGACTACCCTAACAGTCAAAAAGTCACATTTTGATGTTTTGTTCAGTCTAGATCGACGTCTACCCTATGTGCACAGAAAATTTGTCCGTTCGTCGATCTTTCCTACGGTGGGCAACGTTTTACAGATGCTGAAAATAAATTTAGTTCAAGTTGACCAATTTTAGTTTAGGTTTTTATTGAACAACGGTGTGGGTTGGCTACGTGTTAGGGGAACCAACCTCTCCGGCGTTTGATGCAGAATGGACGTAGAGTATGAACGGTGGGATCTCCTCGTCGCCTATGACGTCTCGGCTACGGTTAGCATAGTAAGATCTGTCCGAACATCGAACGAAGAGTGTGGGCAGTGAGCAAGGTCTGTTCGACGGTGAAACAGCAAGCAACGTAAAAGTTCGACGTCGAAACGGCGAGTCAAGGAAAGAACGTGCTTGGAAAGCGATGCACGGGCTGTTGGGGCCTTCGAGAGGCTAGTCTGCGGTGGCAGCACTTGCAGTGCGGCGGCGGGGTCTTCGCCGGTGACAGGTGGCGCTAGATCGTCGAGCGGCCGCCGGAAAAAACGTGCAGCAGCCTCTCGGGCTGCTGCTGCTGCTGTTGTGCGAGAAAGTAGCCCAGCAGCAGCTGCAGTCGAGGTCACGGCCTAGGGGAATGTCGACGGTGACTGGGGGCGCCGGCGGTGCTGTCCGTCAAGCGGCGGCGGAAATATACAGCCGCGGGCTGCTGTCGCGCGAGGAAGAGACAGCTTCGAGCTGTCGTTTGCCGGCGGCGAATGGCCGGGGAAAGGCGCAGCGGAGATGCTGGCCGGAGGGGCGGCCACCGGAGATTGGGGCGACGCCTGGGAAGGAGGAGGCGTGACGACAGGAGAGCTAGGGTTTCGCACTGGAGGGGGTTGTGTGCGTGGCGGCTGGAAGATAAAAGAAACCCTAGGTTAAACGTGAATGAGGGGGTGAGTTAAAAAATGAATTTGTAATGCTAATCAACTCTTGATTTCAGGTTAATTGCGGGAGGGAGAGAGAGATAAAGGGAGTGGAAATTGGAGAAAAGAAAGGTGCAAATAAAGGCAGAAGATTTTCTCTTGATACGTATGATGCAACTTAGGGATTTGCTAAGACTGATTTCAAATTTGAAAATCAAAATGATTAGGGCTAATTAAGGGTTGAAATTTGATTAGGGGATAACTTCCACCACGGGCATCGGAAAAATAATCCGAAAATACCGGGACGATCGTGGAGACGAGAAGTACGGGGCTACGGAGTCCGATCGCGTGCTACACCTACCGAAAATTATCGTAAAATCGGGAACTGCGTATTGGTGCCAAAAGATCAAAACGCCCTTCCATTCAGAGCTGTTTTGCGAGAAAACGAGCCGTGAAATGACGTCCCCAAAAATTGCTATAAAATTCTACACTTCCATACGGTCACATCGGCATATCACATCATATATACCGAAACCAAGAAAGAGTCAAATAAAATACGTGCACGAAAAAGTACGTGCACGTAGAAATCCATAAGGTCGGAAAGCGACCGTTACATTCTACCCCACTAAAATAAAGATTCTGTCCTCGGAATCAACAACACTAATCAGCAAACAAAAAATGGGAAACACTCTCTCATCTCCTCTTCGCGCTCCCAAGTGGACTCTCCAGGTGATCCGTGACGCCACATCACTCTCACCAGGTCGACTACCTTATTCCTCAAATGCTTCTGTCGGCGGTCCAAAATCTGCACAGGCTGCTGGTCATATGTCAGGTTCGGGCGGACCGTAATCTCTGAGAAATCCACAGTGTGTGACAGATCATTGACGTACCGACGTAACTGAGATACGTAGAGTACGTTGTGAACTCCCTCCAAAGAAGGTGGCAGAGCAAGGCGGTAGGCCATTGCTCCCACACGCTCTAGCACATCGAATGGTCCAATATACCTTGGACTCAGCTTTCCCTTCTTCCCGAAACGAATGACTCCGCGGTTAGGAAAAATCTTCAAGAAGACGTGATCTCTAGGCTGAAACTCCAAAGGTCTCCTTTTGGCATCTGCCCAATGCTTGAAGCGATCCTGTGCAACTCTGAGCTTCTCCCTGATGCCTCTCATGACATCCACAGCTTCCACTATCATCTCTGGACCCAACAGCTCCCGATCTGCGATGTCATCCCAGCTCAGTGGCAATCGACATTTTCTCCCATATAAGGCAGCAAACGGCGCCATGCCAATGCTCGCCTGGTAGCTGTTGTTATACGAAAACTCCACCAAGTGAAGATGGTCCTCCCACGAACCCTTCAGATCCGAGCGTACAAGCTCGCAGCAAATCCTCTAGAATCTGAATAGTCCTCTCAGACTGGCCATCAGTCTGCGGGTGGTACGCCCTGCTGAAACTCAGACTCGTACCCAAATTCTCCTGCAAACTTCTCCAGAACTGAGATGTGAACCTCGAGTCTCTGTCAGACACGATGCTCACGGGGACTCTATGTAAGCGTACAATCTCTTGCATGTACACGGTCTACATCACAACTAACTCAAAGAGGAAATAAAAGAGAAGTAAAAATGAAATTTTTACCTCTAGGTATTTCCTCACCAAGACTTCCGTAGACTGGCCCACTCGGAAGGGGATGAAATGTGCATACTTAGTCAATCGGTCAACGATCACCCAGACTGCGTTGTTTTGTTTCAGGCTCCGAGGTAAACCAGTCACGAAATCCATCGTGATATGTTGCCACTTCCACTCCGGGTTAGGAAGCGGTTGTAGCAATCCAGCCGTACGATGGTGCTCAGCCTTCACCTGTTGGCATATCAAACACTTGGCGACGCTCCGAGCCACACTCCTCTTCATGCCAATCCACCAGTAATTCTGATGGAGGTCCTTATACATCTTGGTGCCTCCAGGATGTATAGAATATGGCGAGCTATGAGCCTCGTTCAACAACTCCTCACGAACATCACCTGCAGGTACACAGAGCCTACTGCCATACCGTAGCGAACCATCCTCATGAATCACGAACTCTGTCAGTAGTCCAGCTTCAACCTACCTCCTGATCCTCTGCAGTTTCGGATCTCCTGTCAGTGCTCCCTTGATACGATCCATGATCGTGGATTGAATCTGCAAATTCATGAATGAGAGAACCACACCAGGTAGGACGACCTCTAAATCCATCTCTCTCAGCTCCTACTGTAACCTCCAGTCGGCAGTATGCATCATCGCGGTAGGAAGTCTACTCAAAGCATCTGGCACTACATTCATTCCCTGGGTGATACTGCAGATCTATCTCGTAGTCAGCCATAAGCTCCAACCATCGTCTCTGACGCATGTTGAGTTCATTCTGCGTAAAGATGTACTTCAAGCTTTTGTGATCGGTGAAAATCTTCACGCTCTCACTCAGCAAGAAGTGCCTCTAGATATTCAGCGCAAATATCACCGCTGCCAACTCCAGATCGTGCGTCGTGTAATTCTTCTCATGAATCCTCAACTGACGAGAAGCGTACGCGACCACGTGGCCATGCTGATGCAAAACGCACCCAAGGCCCTTCCCTGATGCATCACAATATACCTCGAAGCCTCCGCTCCGATCCAGTACCGCCAAAACCGGTGCTGAAGTCAACCTCGCCTTCAAGATACTGAAGGCCTCCTCACAAGCATCTGACCAATGGAACTCCACATCCTTACTCGTCAGCTTCGTCATCGGCTCTGAAATCTTCGAGAAATCCTTGATGAACCGTCGATAATAGCCCGTTAAACCAAGGAAGCTCCTGATGTATGACACTGACTGCGGAGTCGGCCAATCTCTGATTGCTCTGACCTTCTCCGGATCTACAGATATGCCATCTCCGGACACCACGTGTCCCTGTAAGGCGACTCTGTCCAACCAAAACTAGCACTTACTATACTTGGCATATAGCTTATGTCGTCTCAGTGTCTCCAGCACTGTCCTCAGATGACAGCTGTACTCCTCCTCAGACTTCGAGTAAATAAGGATGTCGTCAATGAAGATAACGACAAACTTATCCAGGAAGTCGTAGAAAATCAAGTTCAACAATTCATGAACACAGCTAGAGCATTGGTCACACCAAACGGCATGACCACGAACTCATAATGTCCGTACTTCATCTGGAAGGCTGTCTTTGGAATATCATCCTTCTTCACCTTCAGCTGATGGTATCCGCTCCTCAAGTCTAACTTCAAGAAAACTCTCGAACCTCCAAGCTGATCAAAAATATCGTCGATGCGTGGCAGCAGATACTTATTCTTCACGGTCACTGCGTTTAGCCCACGATAGTCCACGCACATCCTACGGGACCCATCCTTCTTCTTCACAAGCAAGACTGGTGCACCCCATGGTGACACACTAGGGTGGATGAAACCCTTCTACAGCAACTCATCCAATTGCTTCCACAGCTCTTCAAGCTCAGCGGGTGACATATGATATGACGCCTTTGATATAGGTTGAACTCCCGGCATAAGATCAATACCAAATTCTAGAGCTCTACCGGGTGGCAAACCTGAGATATCCTCCGGGAAGATGTCGTCAAAGTCTCTGACGACTGATGGTCGCTCGATCTCCATCTGTATAGCTGCGACAATCGGTACCTCCGGCTTGGCCCGAAATCTGATGGGCCCAAGCGACTCATCTCTGCTACGGAACTCGAACTCCGGATGGCCTGGAATCCTGAATACCACCCTCTTGCTGTGGCATTCGATCGAGGCATGTAAGTCTCCCAGCCAATCGATGCCAAGGACGACATCGAAGTGCGACAGGTCATGGACAATGAAATCTGTGAAAAGTTCGTGTCCACTTACCACCAATGGGATTAATCGACAACCCAAGTTCATAGTCACCACTCCGTTCCCTGTGGTGATGTCCCAACACTTGGAAAGTGTATGGGTGGGAATGGAGTGCCTTGTTTCAAACCTCCGGGATATGATGCACATGGATGCACCGGAGTCGAACAAGGCCAAGGCTGGGTGAGAGGATACCAGAATGGTGCCTAAGATATAAAGGAACTAAGGTCACACAAAACTACTCTAACTAATAAGGCAACAAACAAATGCTAAACAATCAGATTCTAAACTATGAAATGAAAGACTAGATCTGAAGAAAATACCTGCAATAACTCCATCCGGGTCCTCAGTCTCAGCGGCTGTATGGTGTAAGCCGGCCTCTTGGGTTGTGCTGCCCGCTGAAACATCTGCCTCTGTGGTGCCAAGGGTGGTCCACAGACAGCAGGTCCTCTCTGAACTAGGGCAGGCGCTCTACTCTGCAGTGGGCCTGGTGCTCCGACTATGGTATGACGCGCTCTCGGACAATCCTTAGTAGCATGCGAGGCATCTCCACACACCAAACACAATCCCATCTTCCTCCTACAATTGGCCTGAACATGCCCTGGCATGCCGTAGAAGTGGCAAGGGCCCTTGTTCTGACTCTGCACGGGTGCTCCAGGCCTCTTAAAGGGCACTGCCTGAACTGGTCTCATCGCCGGCCTAGCAGGTGACCGGTACTGCTCCATGGGACGCTTTCCTCCACCAGCTGGAGGGTCAGGTAGACGCGATATGGTCTCATGGTTCCTCGCGGCATTCAGCACATCTCCCATGGTCAAGAAATCTGCCGAAGACATAGAAGCCTGAATCTTCGGACGCAGTCCCTGTCGAAACCGATCAGCTCGGTTATCCTCCTTCTTCACCATATGTGGGGTAAAACGACTCAGCATCTCGAACTCCACCTCATACTCATCGACCGTCATGTCCCCCTGCTTCAGATCCACGAACCTGCTCAACAGCTACCTCTTAGCAGCCTTGGGGAAATACTTCTCCTTGATCATACACTTGAAGGTCTTCCACTCCACTGGCTTCTTCAGGCGCCTATCCTCAATGCGCCACCAATTCCTAGCATTCTCAGTCAGCTGCATCTTCACTATTTCAACTCGGGTATCATCAGGGATCTTTGCAGCTACCAGCTTCTCCTCTGTACTCAGGATCCACTCATCCGCACCCAACGGTCCTTCCTTCCCAGAAAATGTCCTCGGCTGAAGCTTATTGAACTGCTTCACTCCTGGAGCATTTCGAGGGGCAGGCGGAGGCGGTGGTGGTGCAGCTGGAGGAGCCTGGGCAGCACGATGGGACTGCTGAACCAACTAATGATGCACGTCCAACATCTCTCTCATCACGCCCAGAAACTGGCGGAACTCACCGCCCTGATCTTCCGAAACTCCATTGCCTGAGCTCCTGGATCGGGTGTTGCATCGTCCTGCCATCCTATTGACAAGAAAGACACAGATTAGACTCGTACAAATTTCTGGATAATAATAAAATGATTGTTAATACTTCTATTGTTCCGAACATGCAGAAAGGATGGACCTGCATGGGCCACCACTAAAACATGTCACGCCCCGCTTCCCAAACTACGGAGGCGAAGCGTGACTAAGGCCCACTTAGGCTGGAGCTGTGAAGCTCAGACCCAATAAGCGTCTGTGTGGTACTCCAAGACGAAGGAACAGGTCCCTGTAGAAAAGTACGGAACAACAAAAGTACAGAAAGAGAAACATTCATTTTATTCCAAATCAATAATCCAGATGTACTGATAGTCCAACAAAAAGCCTAACACGGCTACAACGACTGAAAGTAAACTACTGGTGTAAGCACCCAACCTAGACGGAAAGTAATGGTGCTACGCACCCAACTAAACGGTAGTAAGAACTCTGGAGAAGCAACGTGAAGACCTCTAGCTCTGGTCCTCCTCAAGCACGTACTCTGGGTCGGCATCCTCGGGCTCTACGTACTCTGGAAGGTCCGCCTCGTCAATGTACTCTGGCTCAACACCACCCAAGAGAAAAGGAACTGTACGTCAGGAAAAGTCTACACAGAAAATGTTAGACTCTACTGCAAGTGTATTTTAATTTAAACAATGATTTACTGGTTGATTAACATGCTGGGGTTATAACATGGCATTTAAAGAAAGTAACGTAGCAGGAAAAGTAAACACGACACGATGTAGCCGTAGCGTGTGTTACCGACTACGGGACTAACCTAAACGGGTCAAGACAAGATGGACAAGACAAGACAAGACAAGACACAACAAGACACAGGTGACTCGAAGGATTCACGCCTTACGGTTCGAGGGGGATCAGACCCTCTCCCCATGTGCACGCTCAACCCTACCCCAACCTAAGTGCACAAGACAAGTCCGTACAAGGGATCACTCACTCTAGCTTGGTGATTGCCCTATTGCCCGCAGGCTGTGTATCCGTACAAGGGATCACTCACTCACTGGTGAGTGCACTATTGCCCGCAGGCTGTGTATCCGTACAAGGGATCACCCACTCACTGGTGAGTGCCATATTGCCCGCAAGCTGTGTATCCATACAAGAGATCACTCACTCACTGGTGAGTGCCCTATTGCCCGCAGGCTGTGTATCCGTACAAGGGATCACCCACTCACTGGTTAGTGCCCTAATGCCCGCAGGCTGTGTATCTGTACAAGGGATCACCCACTCACTGGTGAGTGCCCTATTGCCCGCAGGCTGTGCAAAACAAGACACGACATGACAAGACATGGATGGTTCTTCTAGGGGGTCCACACGCACGCACACAGAAGAAAACCCGAAGATGTCAAATGTTGTTGTTGTGCTTAGACTTCGTCGTCAAGTCTAAGCTGTCAAGTGGTGTCCCGGACGTTATCATTTCACGTCCGGTTCTCTTTGTTCATATTCTAACAGTTCTAAAAGGTCTAAGGCCTAAACACGGCCGAAGGTACAAGTGAGTACACTTGCCTGCGGTGGCGAGTGTGTCGTCCGTCCGGAGCGTCCCGTCCAAGCGTCTCGTCTGCGGTAGTCCGCCTGAAACAGGGTCACGGCGACGGTGTCAGGCCGCGTTTTCATCAATCCCATTAGGGTTTGTTTCTAAGATTGGCGAGACTACCCTAACAGTCAAAAAGTCACATTTTGATGTTTTGTTCAGTCTAGATCGACGTCTACCCTATGTGCACAGAAAATTTGTCCGTTGGTCGATCTTTCCTACGGTGGGCAACATTTTACAGATGCTGAAAATAAATTTAGTTCAAGTTGACCAATTTTAGTTTAGGTTTTGATTGAACTACGGTGTGGGTTTGCTACGTGTTAGGGGAACCAACCTCTCCGGCGTTTGACGTAGAATGGACGTAGAGTCTAAACGGTGGGATCTCCTCAGCGCCTATGACGTATCGGCTACGGTTAGCGTAATAAGATCTGTCCGAACAGCGAACGAAGAGTGTGGGCAGCGAGCAAGGTCAGTTCGACGGTGAAACAGCAAGCAACGTAAAAGTTCGACGTCGAAACGGCGATTCAAGGACAGAACGTGCTCGGAAAGCGACGCACGGGCTGTCGGGGGCTTCGGGAGGCTGGTCTGTGGTGGCAGCACGTGCAGTGCGGTGGCGGGGGTCTTCACCGGCGACGAGCGGTGCTAGATCGTCGAGCAGCGGCCGGAAAAAATGTGCAGCAGCCTCTCAGGCTGCTGCTGTTGCTGTTGTGCGAGAAAGTAGCCCAACGGCAGCTGCAGTCGAGGTCACGGCCTAGGGGAATGTCGATGGTGACTGGGGGCACCGGTGGTGCTGTCCGTCGAGAAACGGCGGAAATATACAGTCGCGGGCTACTGCCGCGCGAGGAAGAGACGGCTTTGAGCTTTCGTTTGTCGGCGGGAATGGCCGGGGAAAGGCGCAGCAGAGATGCTGGCCGGAGGGGCGGCCACCGGAGATTGGGGCGATGCCGGGGAAGGAGGAGGCGTGAAGACAGGAGAGCTAGGGTTTCTCACTGGAGGGGGTTGTGTGCGTGGTGGCTGGAAGATACAAGAAACCCTAGGTTAAACGTGAATGAGGGGTTGAGTTAAAAAAAGAATTTGTAATGCTAATCAACTCTTGATTTCAGGTTAATTGCTGGAGGGAGAGAGAGATAAAGGGAGTGGAAATTGGAGAAAAGAAAGGCGCAAATAAAGGCAGAAGATTTTCTCTTGATACGTATGATGCAACTTAGGGATTTGCTAAGATCTGATTTCAAATTTGAAAATCAAAATGATTAGGACTAATCAAGGGTTGAAATTTGATTAGGGGATAACTTCCACCACGGGCATCAGAAAAATAATCCGAAAATACCGGGACGATCGTGGAGACGAGAAGTACGAGGCTAAGGGGTCCGATCGCGTGCTACACCTACCAAAAATTATCGTAAAATCGGGAACCGCGTATTGGTGCCAAAAGACCAAAACGCCCTTCCATTCAAAGCTGTTTTGTGAGAAAACGAGCCGTGAAATGACGTCCCCAAAAATTACTATAAAATTCTACACTTCCATACGGTCACAACGGCATATCACATCATATATACCGAAACCAAGAAAGAGTCAAATAAAATACGTGCACGAAAAAGTATGTGCACGTTGAAATCCATAAGGTCGGAAAGCGACCGTTACAGGATTTTACATTTGACCTGATTGCATGGAAAGTGTTTGATGGAATGTGTCATTGGGGATGTTTAGAAATCTGAGACCAATCGGTATGGCAACACACTAGATGTGTTGGGGGTTGGCCTCCGGATGCTTGTCCCGTCAAGATCCGCTTGATGTATTGCTAGTAATCACATTTGACCTATTTGGCCATTAGGGTTACGCAGGGGCGTTTTATTGTCATTGGCAGGAGAAAGACCGCCTCTGACCGTCGGGCCAAGGGGAAATAAAACTGGCGTTTGATCCCCTAGCCACAGCTCACACCCCTAGCGTAGACATCGAGTCCTTGCGCGTGTGAACTTCTTGGACGAAATGTTGGGAGTTATCATTGGGCCTTAATGCTCCCGGTTGCGGAGGGTGTTGAACATGGGAATGCCCACCGTCCGAAACCGGGTAGACCTAGCGTATCATCCTGGGCATCGACCGGAATATCGGGCCCATGGGACGCTAGGTACCACCTTTAGGGGCAATGTCTCACCCTGGGTCAAGTCGAATGCCAAGTGTCATGAGTGCTCTAGCCCGTGTTAGCGGTGATTCTTTTCTTGTCTTTTTTCATTTATTTCCTTTATTTCTACATTTCCACCCATATCATCCACGTAGCTCTCACACAACCTAGGCGAGGCTAGTAGCATTCAAGCCATCCACCTCCCTGAGTTCGATATACCTGCACCCTACACTAACCGTGCACTTGCCGTAAAACGACACCGCGCCCAAACCGTAAACTGGGCGCCGGTCAAGTTTTTGGCACCGTTGCCGGGGAGGCGTTCGGTTTGATATTAGTTTAGTTTAGGTTCGTTAGACTACGCAAAAAAAAATACAATAACCAAGAAATTTTTCCCCAACTATTATATTATCTTTTTGTTATTCTCTTGTACTATTGACGCTCCTCTCTAGTTTTCTTATTTTTGTTGTCCAGGTATCTTTGCTATTACCATGTGGAGACCAAATTTCGATGCTCAGATGGGAGGCTATGATCCTTATTCATTTGTGGTTTGTGAGATTTGTGGGATAGCAGGGCACATGTGCATAATGATTGCTCATTTACGCCTGAGAGCCTCGTTCTAAACCAAGGCCAAACATTTTCCCACAACCTTAGCCCAAACGTCTCCCATCCATTTCCTCAACTTTATATCCCTCCACCAACACAAGAAAAATCAAGCCTCATGTCTCTCCTTGAAAGTGCCATGTTTAACCAAGGCCAAATATTACAAAACTTTATGGTACCAATCACGGAGCCTACGCCGAGGAGAGGGGATGCAGGAGAGGATATACCCACTTTCATGGTTGAAACCAACATGCCATCGGTCACCATAGACACATCTCATGCCGATGTCCCAGTTTTCCCACACTACCACTTGGATGACGAAGCATTTTTTGATGATGATAGTGAGGATGGGGTGATTTCTCTAGGATCTGTGGGAGAGACTTCTCATCTTGATTTGGATACCCCATATGAGTCCTACGAGAGCACCGAGGAGACTATAGAGCTTATGCATACCGACGAGTAGGATGTGCGTGAGGACGCAGACACCACGACCACATACGAGTGGTCCGCTCCACATCCACCTCCACTGTCATCTCTGTTACTGCTTCTTCCTTGGTCTGTGGTCAACCACGATGATGTCATTCAGGACATTGGGCAGATGGTGGAGCATGAGCATATCGTCGATGAGAATGTGCATGAGGGCTTGGATACGATGTTCCACTTCATGGAGCCCGAGTCACATCTACCTCTACCGTCACTCTCCACTTCTTCTGCGGCTGAGCATCTACTTGAGCATATTGCCCCTATTCAGGGAGATTTTCATACTTACTCTTGCTCCACTTTTGAGTCTCGCTTTTCACATCCTATTTCTTTAGACTCATATATTTTTGACACACCATATCTCCCGCAGGACACATGATCTACTTTCCTTGAAGTATGATGCTGTGTGTCACTACCAGGAGAGCCACTTCTCATGGAGAGCGAGAATTTGGTCGTCATTAGTACAGAGGATATCGACCCATTCTCAGGGAGTATTCGTCACCTGTTTATTATTTATCTATCTTATGTTGACGATTATCTCTGGGATACATTTATTTTGGGAAAAGATTTCTTGCCATGGACTAATGCACTTCCTCCTTTGCAGGTCACAGGTGGACACCTACGAGGGATGCTTGGAGCTGCATTGCTTGGGTCCATTGGCACGTGTGGTACAACGCTTCTGGCGGAGCCACAGAAGGACCAGTTAGAGCAGCTACCTGCCCCACTCCAGATTCTGGATCCACATATGCTCAGGTGTATCCTAATCTAGTAGTGTAAATATTTACCGCTTTCTAATTTAGATTAGAATAATCTTGTCTCCTCTCATTAGCGAGGGGAGCGTATCTAGGGTTTGCTTTTGCATCATAATAACACATCATGTTGTGCCCTTCTATTATTTCACCCCCATCACCTTATCCTTGTTCCTTTGGCACTTTCCTTGGCCCCGTTATCATTTTTCTCCATGAGACCGCTACCACCTCCAAAGGGTAGTGATGCATGTTTTGCCTATTTGTTCACTCTCCCCTTTATCTTTTATGCCCCGTATCGGATTTTCATATCTTTTGGGCACAGCTTATATTAGCTTGGGGGAGAGTATCACCCATAGTCATTTTTGTTATTTTTGATGCATTTTCCCTCCCATTTTATCTTTTCCCTCTCATGAATGATCTTATTGCATTGAGGGCTGATCACTCCATATTTTACACCATTTTCTGCATGTTTGCATGCCATTTTGATCGCTCGAATCGCGCTTTTCAAGATTTTTTGGCAATATTGCGATGCTTTTCACGATTTCTTGTTTTTGTCGAATTTCAGGAGATTTCAAGCGATTTGGAGTGATTCTGAGATGCACCAACTCCGGAGTGTCACCCATGACTCTTCCGAGGGGAATTTTGCTATTGGAGAGGAGTGGAAGAAGAAAGAACGTCGTAGGAGCGACGAGGGAGCAAAATACGAAGATTGGGCATTTTCAGCATGTCACTCGGCCGAGTGAAGGAGTCACTCGGCCGAACATCGAGAGCCCGCTCGACTGACCAGATCGGACACGCAACAGACTGAGTATCAGCGTGCACTCGGCCGAGCATCGCCAGCCCACTCGACCGAACCACGGAGACCCCACTCGCCCGAGTGGCATCAAGACGACGACAATGAAAAAGTCCAGACTTACTGTAATTTTACAGTCGATTCCCGAGTTTCGACTCTGCCGAGCGAAGAAGTCCCCTCGGCCGAAGCAAAGAAAGTCACTCGGCCGAGTGACTCCCGAGGAGCCGACCCCCAAAAGTCCGAACTTACTGGAATTTGTCAGGGTTTGTCACTCGGCCGAATGACATTTGTCACTCGGCCGAGTGAGCCGCGCTGCCTGTAGTGTAAATTGCGATTTTGAGGCTGCGCAGGGGCATTTTCGTCACAGTTTTTTGGGCGTTTTTGGGGGGTATTTAACCCCAGTTTTTAACCTAGTTTAGGGAGCTTTTTCAGAACTTTTGGCAGCCTTTTTTAGATTATTTTTAGGAGATTAGATTTAGCTTTTAGGGGAGAGAGAAAAGTGCTATTTGGTTGGATGCTATTGATTCTTCATTGGTTTGTCTCTCTCTCTCTCTCTCTCTCTCTCTCTATATCAAAAACTCCATTTTTATTGATATATTGAATATTGCAATGAATTCTACTGATTTTATTTGTGAATTTCTATTGAATTTTATTATGAATTGTGAGTAGTTTTACCGTCTTAGGGCGTAGGGATGAACCATACGAACCCTATTTCTAATTTGTGATGAATTGGTGAAATCATTGCTAGGATTGATTAGGGTTAGTTTGGGATTGATTTAATACGAATAGCTAGGGATTCATACCGATTGGGATTTGCAAGAGCTTGGATCCCAACTCGATAGGAAGCCCTAGATATTCAAATTGGGCTACAATTGAATTTCTCCGGAATCGGTTTGCAAGAGATTGGACCGAAACTAGGGTTTTCGATTGCAATTCTATGCCAATACCCGTTTGCAAGAGATTGGACGGGTAGGAACTATCCCAACCTAGGTCGTAGCTCGAGTTTGCACGAGAGTGGGCTCGAGATGCGATTGAACGATGATGTTGTTCTTCACGCTAGCTTGCCTATGTTTAGGTTTGCAAGAGATTGGACCCTACCCTAGGTTTGCTATAGACCGGCAATAGCGCGAGAGCATGAGCTTGGTTCTACATTTAGTTGCAACTAGTTCATATGAATTCCAAGTCTAGCAATTGTGAAACCTACGAATCACAATGACGAGATACGGTTTGTAGCGGGGATTCCCTATCCCCTAGGCGTCTTTATTAATTTGATATTCCTTTTATACAATTGAACGACTGTGACCGCTTTATTGTGAATATTTCTAGACTGTTCTTATAGCCAGGTGAGTTGAAGAAGACACTGTCATTTGGCCTCCTCGTGTTCGATACCCGCTCGCCGCTACACCGTGCGCTTGCGGTAAGACTAGCGAGTCGCGTGCCCCGGTTGCGTGTTTGTGCAACTCGGGCATCCGATCAAGTTTTTGGCACCGTTGCCGGGGAGGCAATAGTGTTTGATTCTACCTACCTAGCTATTTTTCTTTTTTTTTGTTCTATTATTTCTATTTTTATTTTACCCTTCCTTTGTGCTAACTATTTCTTTGAAACTCTGTTCTCCCTTGCATGTACACGAGATCCTCGGCGAACCCCGAAGAAATACTATACGATCCGGAGATCGAGCGTACATTGAGGAGGATCCGAGCAGAGAAGAGACCCATTACTGAAGGGAGTTTTATGACCCATCCTGAGACACCGGAAGAATTGGTGGAGTGAATGGCGAGGATCATTTCCATTAGAGATAGGCTTCGGCCTAAGACTTCCTCTACGACCTCCTCCATAACTATGCTGGAGTTGGCGGCCGACAAAAATTTCGAATTGAAGACCGGATTGGTAGTCCTGATGCAGCAAGACCCTTTTCATGGGAATTCCCATGAGAACCCTCATTACCACATCCAGCTCTTCCTATCAAAATGTGCCACCTTCCAAATGCCGGGCGTCTCCATAGATGCTATCAGACTGCGCCTCTTCCCCTTCACACTCAAGGACAAAGCCTTATATTGGTTGAGGACGCAAGCTGAAGGAATCTTCACCACTTGAGATGAATTGGCGAGTGCCGTCGTCGACAAATTTTACCCGCCCTGCAAGACGGTGAAGATAAGAAGTGCTCTCATGTCCTTCAAGCAAGGACCACATGAGACTCTCTATGAGGCATGGGAGCGCTTCAAGGACTTGTAACATCAATGCCCCCATCACAGCATTGAAGATTGGGAGCTTGTCCACAGTTTCTACAATGGGCTCCAACCGGGCACAAAACAGATAATTGATGCTACCGCAAATGGAGCCATTTTGTCAAAGACCCCCGATGAAGCTACGGCCTTGCTAGAGGAGATGGCCTCCAACAACCAACAATGGGAGGACGAGCGAGGACACTCTTCATCCTCCTTGAAGCCCACGAGTATTTATGAGGCCAAGGTCGTGGCGGAGCTTACTAGCAAGTTTGACTCTCTCCATAAGGTAGTGGAGAGGTTGGAGAAATTCATTACCGAGCCGCAAGGAGCCCCTACTACATACGCACCGATAAATCATATGAGTGATCAGCAAGACCAATCCCAAGCCATGTATGTAGGAGGAGAGCAAGGAGAAGGAGCTTTGGAGCAAATTCAGTATGTTGCGGGGAATTCCGGATATTGGGCCAACCCGGTCGCTAGAAACCATCCAGGTTTTTCTTATGCTAATAATGATGGTGCCTTGAACCCCCCGTCACAACAACCTCCTCAAGCTCGGGCTCCACCACCACCACAACCGAATTATCAACCAAGGGGGGCCACCGCAACAAAACTTCCCACAGAGGCAACAAGTGGGACCTTATAGGCCACCCGGGTATAATCAAGGGTGGAGAAATCCCAACCCTCCGCAAGCTCAACCACGTTCAGATTTTGAAGCTAAGGTGGATGAGTTTATGGCGGAGCAAAGAAAGATTAATGCCACGTTGAAGGCGGGACAAGATTCTCTGACCACCGTCGTCGCTCAAATCGGGGAGCAACTTGCGTTGCTCAATAGAAATAACCAATAATTGGCGGCTCAACCCGAGCCAAATCCACTGGGCAACACCGGCCACATCAACGCCGTTGTTGTGGTTACAACAAGAGGTGGGAAGGATACCACTCCCCCCATGACCCAAATCAAGGAACCCGTGGTGGAGAATCTAGAAAAGATCGAGCTGGTAATTGAGGTGGAAAAAGAAAAGGAGCCGCAAGAAGGAGCAAAATCTAGAGTGGAGGAACCTATTGATGAGCGCCGATTCATGCCACCGATGCGTTTCCCTCAACGGCTAGCTAGAGCCAAGATCGAGAAGAGGCTAGCCAAGTTCCTCAAATACTTGAGAGGGGTGAGCCTCAATATCCCTTTTCTTGATGCCTTAGTGGAAATCCCGTCCTAC
Source organism: Scilla litardierei (assembly GCA_030789695.1). Classification (NCBI taxonomy): domain Eukaryota; kingdom Viridiplantae; phylum Streptophyta; class Magnoliopsida; order Asparagales; family Asparagaceae; genus Scilla; species Scilla litardierei. The sequence goes on along the minus strand of CM061141.1, from coordinate 216,020,977 downwards.
GCGAAGTTCTTAAAGGACTTGATTACGGGAAGGAAAAGGAAGGAGAAGATCATGCTCGCGGAACAAGGGACTTGGTTTACTAGGAGAGAGAAGGAGCCCACCAAATTTAAAGATCCCAGGAGTTTCCGGATTCCTTGCACACTCGGAGGCGTCCCCTTACAAAAAATCATTGGTTGATTTGGGCGCTAGTGTGAGCCTCATGCCTCTCACCATGTTCTGGAAGTTGAATACCGGCACGGATTTAAAGCCAACCGACATGAGGATTCAACTCGCGGACGGTCGGATTACAAGGCCGGTTGGGATCACGGAGAATATCCCACTCCAAGTTTCGGGAGGCATATGCTTGCCTTGTGATTTCGTGATCATGGACATCAAGGAATAGGGTGACACATCGCTCATACTTGGACGCCCATTCCTCGCCACCGCCGGTGTAATCGTCGATGTGCGGGAAGAGACTCTTACCTTGAATGTAGGCAACATTGAAGTCGAGCTCCATATACCAAAGGCTATGAAGCACATGCCGTATCATGAGGAGCTAGATTACTTGGACCTCCTTGATGAGGTCATTGAAGAGGCCATCCCCTACTCCATCGGTGCGCTCCATGATGACGGCTTTGAAGAAGGCCAAGATTTGGTCGAAGAAGAGAAGATGGAGGACTCTCCCAATAGCCCCACGGCAAATGATGATGGCGACGCTGATGTCACAAGAATACGAGAGCTTTGCAAGCTCTCGACATTGAAGAACCCAAAGAAAGCTCCACCGATTCGAAGATCGGTATCACCGGCGAAGTCAAAGATCGAAACAAGCTCAAGCTTGGGGGAGCCATCCCCTAACATTGCTCATGATGAAGGGGCACTGAGGAAGGCCACACAACACCACGATCCAAATCCGAGCGGTCTTCCCGGCAAGTTCGACGGGTGCATCTCATATGCACCCAACATCAAGCGTTAATTGAAAATCCAAAGGGGTCGAGCTCAAGACCTTAAACGAGCGCTTGTCGGGAGGCAACCCGACAATTTTTGCATTCCTTTTATTTTGGTTTTTATTTTTTTAGACTTTATTAGTGTTTTGAGTCTTTTTGCCCATAAAAATCGTGATGACGGGTCTTGATTTCTATGACAGGAGAGGAGAAAAGGAGATCTCTCACATGGAGGGAGATAGAGGCAAGGAAGAGCACTCCATGAATGCGCTCAGGCCTTGGGAGGAGGAAGAAACCAACTGGAGGAAGAAAAACAGATAGTAGAGCGAAAACGGAGCCCCGAAGCAGAAAACAGCATGTCACTCGGCCGAGTATCATATGTGACTCGGCCGAGCAAAGGATCCCATTCAGCCGAGTGGGGCACCAACGAGGGAAGTCTGCTGAACCCAACTCTCTGTCTTTTTTTGCATTTCGTATTAACTGTCACTCGGCCGAGTACGTTTAGTCACTCGGCCGAGGGAAACGGATACCCTCCTAGGCTGAATATTGTCGAGTAGCTTGTGCCACTCGGCCGAAGGATTTTTTTCCCTTCGGCCGAGTGAACATAAGCCACTCGGCCGAGTCATAAGTGGCGGGGAGAAATTTAAATTTTTCTTATCGATACGTCACTCGGCCGAGCAACATAGTCACTCGGCCGAGTCGTATCTACACCAATATAAGCTGCTGCGGGCTCGGCACGAATTCCAACGCAGCTATTCACCCAATTTCACCCGAGCCCGCGACCTTTCGACTCACCTCACCCGCGACAGCACCCCCCTCGCCCGAATCACCTCGCCGTCGGCCCGATCGCCCGACCACCACCGGCGATCACCCGACCGCCGACGCCCCGACCTCCGGCGACACCCCCCACCGCCGGCCGACCCCCCTGTAACCTCGGTTTGCCCCCAAACGCCGTTTTTCTCCTATTTTCCTCGATCCGTAGACCCATTGAGCCCAAAAATCAAATTAAATTGTTTATCTATCTATTATACCCCATCTCCCCCAAGTATTTTGTATATTACTCGCTGATATCGTTGTTTGACTTGCAGGCTACTTGGGGGAGCTTAGGGGAGCTTCAGGACGCACTTTTGGCTTCGCGGAGGCGGCGCTCTTCGAACGCACTCACTGATTTGCTCTCACAGTGTGTTCAGGTACACTCGCTCCTTTTATTAAGCACGCCGCATTACATTTTTATTGGGTGAGCACTCACGGCACACATGCCGCCCCGCACTAGGCCACGTACGCGAGGAGCCTCTTCCAAGCGGAAGAGGACCGATGACGCCGGTCCCTCTCATGCTAGGGAGGACTCCCCTCCACCTAGTCCACCACCCCCCACACAGATGCTTCCCGCCGATCCCATCCACGCACAGCCCATCCCCACCGATCCTATCCCACCACCGGCTCCCGTTGTCGGGCCGCTGGGGATCACGTTCAGAGACGACACACAGCACGTCTGATTTGAGCGTATCGCCCAGTGATCTATAGTGCCCTCTAGGTTCGCACACTTAGCAGACCTGGACCGCCTAGGGGTGCTAGAGGGGATGCTCACGTTGTACCACAACGTGGGTTGGCGCGATTTTTTGTCAGTGTCGGTGGACACCTACGTCCGTCCGACACTTGAGGTACTCAGCTCGATCGCCCGGATCCCTGGAGGATGCACATTTCGCCTCATGGATCGAGAGTGCGAGGTCACTCTCGACATGCTTCGTGCATTCTTCCAGTGGCCCGCTGTCCCCGTCCCCGACCGAGCCTACGCACCCACTCACATCCCACCACCATCATTTGACACTTCCACGTTCTGGACACGTATCACGAGCTCCCACCATGGCTTTGACCCTAGTAGGGCCAAGGCCTCAGCCATCCTACACCCCTGCCTCCGCATAGCCCAGCGCCTCATGGCGACCACTTTTTTGGCGAGGTACGAGCCTGGGACGATGTCTACGCCTGAGCTCTATAAGCTCTACGCGATGACTCGTCCCATAGTTCTCGATAGGGATAGTGATGACGTGGTCCCCACCGTAGAGATTGATATTGCTAGCTAGTTTTTAGACCGCATCATCATTTCGGTGGGCGCTCGCTCACCGATTTGTTGCGACGGTCTGATCACTCTGCTAGCCCTGATGACCGGTGTGGACCTACCTGCTGACCTTAGACGAGCCCCGGGCCCCACTGCACTCTCTATAGACGTCATGGCCCGGATGAAGATGCTTCGTCCCCACGGCCAGCGGCACTGGGTGTGGTTGCACGGTCCTTTTAGTGCCGATTACATGATCCTCCCGAGCCTAGCACAGACACATATAGGACATGCCCACGAGGATTGGATCCCAGCGATGGAGCTCCTCATCCCAGCTGCTTAAGTTCTTGAGGCTGAGGGCGCTGAGCAGGCACCCCCTGCGCACCCTGCACCTCCTGTTGACCCCGTGATCGTTCAGCCTGAGCCTGCACTTTTCGCACCTCCCGGCACTTCTGTCCCCACTTCTGCCAGTGTCAGGAGTACCCTTGCTGAGCCGTCCACCACATCCACCACCACCCCCACCACTGCTGTGCATATCTTGGTTGAGTCTATTTATTCACTTCTACCCGAGCGTCCACCCACCATACTTGAGAGCGACGAGCCCTCCTTCGCTGCCGTCGTGGGGACCCTGTCCGGTTTGATGTCCGCTGGGGTGTCACCTTTTGGTCCTTACACTTCCTCCCCAGCGGTCGACCTTTCTGTCTCCACCGCAGCTGTCATATCCGAGAGTGTCGTGACGTCTGTCCCTGCACATGTGTCACTGACCTCTCATGCTGCCTCGTCACCGATGTTTTCTTCCACCACCACTGCTGCTGCCTCCTCATCCCAGCCTGCGTCCCAGCCTCGCACTGAGGCTGGGCATCCACTAATGAGCACATCACCTTTTTCGCACCTACCTGCTGGCCCGATCACTTACACTGCCCGTATCAGACAGCCCCGACCTTCACAGCCTAGACCTGTCCGTCCCTCCGCTCCACCACCCCCTGACGCCTTAGTTCAGAGCATCCATGCTCTTGAGGGGGCGCTGAGTGGACTCAGGGGCGATTTTAGGGCTCTCTCTGCCACGGTCAGTTCCATGGAGACCCGCGTCACCATGCTTCCTGATATTCAAGTTTGCCTGAATCAGATCCTAGCGCGACTGCCTCCACTACACCCACCCACCCAGCAGACACGTCCACCATCACCCCCACCCCCACCTCCACCTCCGCCACAGGACGGAGATGGTACATCACCACCAGCTTAGGCACACCCTTGATGCCATTGATCTTTTTTGTCGTTATGCTTCCCATTCTCTGCTGGTCATGTCGATATATTTTTGCCCCCCCTCCTCCCCTCACTATTTTGGTCCTTGTTCCGATCACATCATTTTGTATCTTTTTTGGGAGAGAGGGAGAGTATTTTTGGTGACACATATCTGCATCACTCCCATCTTTGCATGCATCATTCACATCATCATATTTTCTTTTTATTTATTTTTACCTTTTTTTATCATGCATGCATCCTCACCCTCCCCACCCATTTCACGTCTCTCGGTGTGCCACACTTTGCACATTGAGGACAATGTGCACTTTAGCTTGGGGGAGTGAGTTCTCACACTTCTTACTTTTATCACCTTTATTTTTAGTTTTATCACGTTTTTCCGCTTTTGCACCCATTTTTCATCACTTTTTCATTTTTTACCATGCATCACGTTTTTCTTATTTTTCTTTGTGTGCTGCATTGTAAATATCTTTGTTTTTCTTTATCTTTATTTCTTTCATCTTTTGCTAGAGATGATTTTTCTGTGATGACGATGACGTGGTGTTAGCCTTTCTCTATATGCGTGCTAATTTTGTCATGTCATAGCTTTTGTTTCTGATATCATATGCTATGTCCTGTTTGCATTTAGAAATAGTAACCAACTTCTTTTTCCGTATGAAAATGGATGAAATTCTATTATTAGCTGATGTCTGATGATTCATATGTATGCTATCGTAGAAAACACACCAAGATTCACGCATTGATGCTTATATCTGGAGTACTGCTTTCTTTTCTCACATCACTTCTTATTGCATGATTTGTACGCTTCACTTCAGGTTGATTGAATGTTTGCTAGCATTGACAAATCTGGATTATTATACTTTTTGAGATCAAACTGAGTAGATTAGATTACCCTGCTGAAGTTGTCATGCACGTCCTATAGAGTGAACCGAGAGATACATTTATTTCTTTCTCCACATATCTTGAACATTATTTCTCTATTTTAAATTCATTGGTGAATCTCCCCTTAGCAATTCTATTATTGGCATTCCCCCGTTATTATATCACTTGCTCCAAATTCCCCAAAACCCAAAGAAAAAAATACGTGTATATCCTTCTCTTTGATTTGGGATCATTTGTATATATATGCTATTGATAAAAAAAGAAAAAAAAGAAGAAAAAGAAAAAGAAAAAGATTTGAGAATAAGAAAAGAAAAGAGAAAAGAAGTTCGAAAACGATCCCATCTCATATCCTTTCTCTCTTTCTTCCCTCTTTTGCTTTTATTTTTGTTTTCTTTGATTTTTGGAGCTTCATAAGAAACGGGGATGTAGATATTGTTTTGTTTATGCCACCACGCTTATGGATAAGCTTGGGGGAGAGGATCCAATGATGTGTGAGAGAGTGGATACTTGACGGTGCATGACAACCTAGGCTAAGTAATATTTTATACTCGGTGAGATTGCTAAAGTTTCACGAAATCCAGAAATCTACGCTTAGCATTCATTTCATGAAAACCACACTTTTCTATTCTTACTACTCTATTGTGTGATATCTCTTATACTCCTTATAGAAAGCATTCAATTGAAAAGTGTGTGATCTACGATATTATATACCGCTTTAGACGCTTCAGACGATGCTAATTCTAGAATTATTCCATTTTTCATGCTATATTGATATTCTTGGGTTTTCTATTTCAAATGCACATTTATACTATGATATCGAGATAAAAGTCTTTGACATGTGTTTGTTATTCGATGCGTGCTATTTGAGTAAGCAAAACCCACGTCTTGAGAAAAATGATCTAGCAACTTCCCTCTTCGTTTTCTACTTTGTTTTTCGTTTTTCATTTTCCGCCTTTCCATCGTTTCTATCTTCTTTATCCACCGGGTTCGCCTTTTACTTATCTTCCTCGAGGACGAGTAAGAGGTAAGCTTGGGGGATTTTGATCACTCCATATTTTACACCTTTTTTCTGCATGTTTGCATGCCATTTTGATCGCTCGAATTGTGCTTTTCACGATTTTTCGGCAATATTGCGATGCTTTTCACGATTTCTTGTTTTTGTCGAATTTCAGGAGATTTCGAGCGATTTGGAGTGATTCTGAGATGCACCCACTCCGGAGTGTCACCCATGACTCTTTCGAGGGGAATTTTGCTATTGGAGAGGAGTGGAAGAAGAAAGAACGTCGTAGGAGCGACGAGGGAGCAAAAATACGAAGATTGGGCATTTTCAGCATGTCACTCGACCGAGTGAAGGAGTCACTCGGCCGAACATCGAGAGCCCGCTCGGCCGACCAGATAGGACACACAACAGACTGAGTATCAGCGTGCACTCGGCCGAGCATCGCCAGCCTACTCGACCGAACCACAAAGACCCCACTTGCCCGAGTGGCATCAAGACGACGGCAATGAAAAAGTCCAGACTTACTGTAATTTTACAGTCGATTCCCGAGTTCCGACTCGGCCGAGCGAAGAAGTCCCCTCGGCCGAAGCAAAGAAAGTCACTCGGCCGAGTGACTCCCGAGGAGCCGACCCCCAAAAGTCCGAACTTACTGGAATTTGTCAGGGTTTGTCACTCGGCCGAATGACATTTGTCACTCGGCCGAGTGAGCCGCGCTGCCTGTAGCGTAAATTGCGATTTTGAGGTTGCGCAGGGGCATTTTCGTCACAGTTTTCTGGGCGTTTTTGGAGTGTATTTAACCCCAGTTTTTAACCTAGTTTAGGGAGCTTTTTCATAACTTTTGGCAGCCTTTTTTAGATTATTTTTAGGAGATTAGATTTAGCTTTTAGGGGAGAGAGAAAAGTGCTATTTGGTTGGATGCTATTGATTCTTCATTGGTTTGTCTATCTCTCTATCAAAAACTCCATTTTTATTGATATATTGAATATTGCAATGAATTCTACTGATTTTATTTGTGAATTTCTATTGAATTTTATTATGAATTGTGAGTATTTTACCGTCTTAGGGCATATGGATGAACCCTACGAACCCTATTTCTAATTTGTGATGAATTGGTGAAATCATTGCTAGGATTGATTAGGGTTAGTTTGGGATTGATTTAATACTAATAGTTAGGGATTCATACCGATTGGGATTTGCAAGAGATTGGATCCCAACTCGATAGGAAGCCCTAGATATTCGAATTGGGCTACAATTGAATTTCTCTGGAATCGGTTTGCAAGAGATTGGACCGAAACTAGGGTTTTCGATTGCAATTCTATGCCAATGACCGTTTGCAAGAGATTGGACGAGTAGGAACTATCCCAACCTAGGTCGTAGCTCGAGTTTGCACGAGAGTGGGCTCGAGATGCGATTGAACGATGATGTTGTTCTTCACGCTAGCTTGCTTAGGTTAGGGTTTGCAAGAGATTGGACCCTACCCTAGGTTTGCTATAGACCGACAATAGCACGAGAGCGTGGGCTTGGTTCTACATTTAGTTGCAACTAATTCATCTGAATTCCAAGTCTAGCAATTGTGAAACCTACGAATCACAATGACGAGATACGGTTTGTAGCAGGGATTCCCTATCCCCTAAGCGTCTTTATTAATTTGATATTACTTTTATACAATTGAACGACTGTGACCGCTTTATTGCGAATATTTCTAGACTGTTCTTATAGCCAGGTGAGTTGAAGAAGACACTGTCATTTGGCCTCCTCGTGTTCGATACCCGCTCGCCGCTACACCATGCGCTTGCGGTAAGAATAGCGAGTCGCGTGCCCCGGTTGCGTGTTCGCACACCTCGGGCATCCGATCAAGGGCAATGCAAGCTTTAGTTTGGGGGAGTCGCATTTCATGCATGTTTCCTTTATTTTCTTTCATTTTCACCTTTTTCATCCATCAAAAAATTCTCTTTTCATTTTTATGCATCATTCCCATCATGCATTTTTCTTTCTCCATTTCATTCTTGCCTCTTTCTAGAGATGAACCCTCAATGATATTTTGCCACTCATGCTTCACTATTCTCACTTGAGCACCTTTTTCTATCAGGCTATTTCTTTGATAATTCAATGCTCATATATGTGTTTTGCCATCTTTTGGGTTTATTTGCTATATTTCGAGATTGTTGGTTGTGATTGTGTTTAAGGCATGCTTCTAGCCATATATCATATTTTAATATGCCCCTCTATTTAAAGTTCCTAGATTTTCATGCTTCATTTCCAAGAAACGATTATTTTACCATCCTACCCCTGTGCTTCTAACTCTTGCATGAAACACTATATGTGTACTCTTATCGCATGTGTTAGCTACCTTTCAACGGGATTAGGATAACCACACCTTTGTTCCGTGCTCTAATTCATGGAGGATTTTCTTGCCATGCTTGGATTTCTCAAAAATTCTCTTTTGTTTTACTTTGTACATCCCCCCTCGTCGTGCATCGTTCTCCCATTTGGGGGGAGTGCACACTTTTGTGCATATTTTTGTATAATGGTCCTTCGGGGTTCTTCGTAACCCAACGCCCTAAAGCCATCTGGCTTGGGATGCGTAGGCCGTCCTTGCATTCCATTGCGATTCCGCAAGTTTGCAAGACAAAAATATTAAAATCAAGAACAACAAAAACAAACCAAAAACCAAAAATATGTATATATGCCACCTTCTCCCCTTTTCCTTCGCTCTCCACATCTCCTATATTTGAGAGCACCACTGAATATAGGAAAGGCGAGAGTTTGTACAAAGTGATCTTTCCACATCTTCTCCATCTCCTTTTGAAAATACAAGCAAGGCAAGAAAGGGTTTCTCAAATAAAAAAACGACAAGTGTGTATGGTGATTCCTTACATCCTAGAGATTGATAGTTATTCCCATGATTCATATCTGTTCTTTCTTACTTCTTCATGCATGTATAGGTATCTCGTATTCACCGTTTGGAAGATTTGATATGAATTTTGAGCTTCCTCATATTTGGGCATATTATCTACTATAGCATGCTATGATAGCTATGCATTTGCCAATGTCATGCTTCTATCTCTTTTGTGCTCTATTGACATGAACCAATGATGCTATATTATGAGATTGAATTCTTGATTTAGATTGTGATATACTTTTCCCTTGCGCTTAATTGTGTTGGTGATTACATTTGTGGTTTGGAGAGGGTGATCAAGGATTCTTCGCTTTCCTTTCTTGCTCTCGCACCCGATCTTCATTCCAACTCGTCTTCCTCGAGACGAGGAAGAGTTTAGCTTGGGGGCTTGACGCGTGTTCATATTTCACCTTTTGCACACGCTCTTTATCGTGTTTTCATATGCATTTCATCTCATTCCATGTTGTATATATCACATTTTGGTTCATATTGACTATTGTGTGTATTGCTTGTATTTCAAGTAAATGTCGGCATTTCGGTGTCTCCTATAGTTAACCATGCATGTCGGGACCAAGGTGTTGAGTATTGATTCTCCGGATTTGGTTTTGATGATGAACAAACATAAATATCGTGAACTAACTCTTTGTGAGCGCAGTTATGGAGATCGTCGCCAAAATTCTACGTACATCAAAAGCGACGTCTCAAGACTTCTCAAAGCACGTGATCGTGTGCCTGAAGCTTCGTTGAAGCTCTAGGAGCATTATTGAAGTCAAGAGATTCGGATTGAAGCTTTGAAGATGGTTCGTCTAGTTTATTTTATAGTCTTCTAGCTTCTTTTCGTAGAATGTTAAGCCTTGAGTAGGACTTACATTATAATCTTCATAACGCTCATATCTTAGAGCTAGGATTATCTTAGAAGCCCATAGAAACTTTCCCGAAGCTTTACGCTTCATTTCGCGACTTCTTGTGCATCTTAGTTGGTTCAAGAAGAAGAACCAACCGACTAGATTGTCATCTAGTCGGTTAAGAATCCTTCTTGAACCGACTAGATTTCCTTGCTCAATTCAGCCTAGGCACTATTGACCAATTAGTCGGTCCAAGAAGGTTCACCGACCGACTAGTTGTCAAACTAGTCGGTTTGGAATCCTTCTTAGACCGACTAGTTATACTCTCATTTCTTAAGCCTAGCTACTGTTGACTAGTTAGTCGGTCCAAGAACATCCATCGACCGACTAGTTGTGAAACTAGTCGGTTGGAATTTGTTCTTAGACCGACTAGTTCTCCTTGTGATCAGCCTATTGAATTTCAACTACTTAATCAGTCAAAGAACACTCACCGACCGACTAGTTGTCAAACTAGTCGGTTGGCAAGTCTTCTTAGACCGACTAGTTCTATCTCCTGAATTCTCTATCTTGGCTGTGAACCACCTAGTCGGTCCAAGAAGAATCACCGACAGACTAGTTGCAAAACTAATCGGTCAGTGATCCTTCTTAGACCGATTAGACTGCTTCAGAAATAGATCCATTGGGGCATTTAATGCTAGGATTTTTGCCTCTCTCTTCTCTCACTCTTATATAACCTTGATGTGCTTATTGCTAGCAGTCAAGGCTGATATTATTGAGATTTTGAGATCAAAGAGAAGAGCATTCAATTCTCATTTCCAAGCTCCCTCACTTCACAAGAATCTCTCCAAACTCCTTGAGCCCTAATTTCCTCAAGAGAGATTCTCTTCATTGTGAGCCTCTCAAGCCAAGAGCTTGATTCAAAGTCACCAACTCCATCCTAGCCTTCGATCGCTATTCATCTTGGTGGAGCTAGGGTTTGGTGACATTCTCTCCTTCAAAATCTTCCTTGCCATAAAATCAGTAAGTTTACTCAAGTCATAGGATTTTGTTGGTAAGTGTTTTATTGTTTCATTTACTTTGATATTAAGTTTATCTCTCGGTTGTGAGAGAAGATCGTGATCCCGGGTTGTGGGAGTCACGTTTTCATTTGTGTATGATTTGATCTTGTAGAGCTTTTCTACAAGAATTTCATAGTGCAAAACTTGGGTTAGAGGATTCTAACTCAAGTAGCCGGAGGGGATCCAGGTGTTTAGGACGTAGGATCACCGGGAACTAGTCGGGGAGACTTGGGTGGATCCGAACCCGTTACATCGCTTGTTTGTAATTGTCTTTCTTTGTTGTCATATTTTCATTCCGCATTGTGGGTTGAGTTTGAACAATAATTAGGAATAATTATCTTGATTATTTTAAAGTACTATTGACCCCCCTCTAGTACTTGTGCAGTAGCTATCAGGGCATTACATTTGGTATCAGAGCCAAGTTCATAGCTATGTCTACCAACGACAACAAGAACGTTCTTCCACCTTCAGACTATAGCACCTTCAAGAACCGTGAAGGAGCTTCTTCGGTGATGGAAGGACACTCCTCAACTAGGCCTCCTTACTTCAACGGTGCCAATTATGGGCACTGGAAATGCCGGAAGGAAACGTTCCTCCGGAGCACTTCACTATGGAGAGCTACGTTGACGGAGTATGCCGAGCCCGCTGAACAAGACTTCGCGAAGTGGACTACCGCGGAGGTCACCGCGGAGTGAACAATGCCAAGGCAATGAATGCCTTACAATATGCATTGGAGCCCGAAGACTTCAACAAGATATGCACATGTAAGAGTGCATATAAAATCTGGAACTCACTCCTCATCTTGCATGAAGGAACGAGTAGGGTAAGAGACTCCAAACTCACTGTTGTAAATAAAGAATTCGAATTATTTCACATGCAACAGGGTGAGAAGATGAAGGAGTACTATGCTCGCTTCGTTGACATTACCAATGAGTTGGAGGCTCTTGGAAAGACTTACACCCAAAAGGAAAAAGTATCAAAGATTATTTACGGACTTCCTTCTTGTTGGGAAAAGCATACCTTCGCCATCGAGAAAGGTAACGATATGAATACGTATACTGTCGTACAACTAATGGGTACCTTGATGTCCTATGAGGTATGCAAGGACAATAAAACAAAGATGCAGGACAAGATGAAGTCGTACTTGAAGCAAGACGAGCCGAAGAAAAAGGCGATTGCATTCAAGGCCGCTCCATCTACATCTACCGATGATGAAGAATCGGAAGACGAGTTGGACATAGAATCCCTTGCCCTCATGGCAAAGAAGTTCAACCGATTCTTCTGGAAAGGTAACTTCAAGAACAAATCTAAATTTAGTTCTACTAATGCCTCCGCTCCTTTGTGTTTTAAATGCAACAAGCCAGGACACATCAAAGCGGATTGTCCTCGAAAAAACAAAAGGAGAAATGGAAGGCGCCAAAGTTCGACAAGTCTCGAAAGTACAAGAAAGGGTACAAGAAAGAGCTTGTCGGCACATTCACCGACTCCGAAGAGGACTCCTCAAGTGGAGAGTCGGATGATGAACAAGTGGAGCAAGCACACATGTGCTTCATGGCTAGAGAGGAACATGATCAAGAGTCCTCCTCCGATGAAAGCGAGGATGAAGGCGATGAGGTAACGATGGATGACCTTAGATTAGCTAACGAGCAAATTTGGTCTAAGTATTCTAAACTAGTAAATAGATATACTAAGATTAAAGATGAGCTAACTAGTCTCCAAACCTCGCCTAAGCCTATCATCATCAACAACGACACCGTTGTTGAATGTTTGAGAAATGAGATTGTAAATCTCAAAACTCAACTTGAGCATGTTCATATTGAGAATTCGGATGAACACGAGATGGCGGATTTGATCTCTCGAAACTCAACTTTGAGTATTGAGAATGAGAATCTCAAGTCTCGTGTTTGTGTACTCACAATTCAAGTGTCCACTTTGGATACTTCTCTACTTTCTCTCACCGATAAGTATGAGTCCACATTAGGCCGAATTGATAAATTCAACAAAGGCAAGGACCATTTGGATAATATCCTAAATGATTTACTTCCGGCCAATCATCGTATTGGCTTGGGGTATAAAAAGGGAAATTCATCCAAATCTTCCACCACCTTTGTAAGGCCAACTTCTGATGCCTCAACTAGTGGGAGTAAACACCCCATGGGTAGTTCATCTACCAATGGTGCTTCCACTAGGTACACACCCCCGTTTGGAAAGAAACCCACTTTGGGTGGACCTCCAAAGAAGGGTCATGCATTTATGTACACCAATACCATGCCACGTAGGAACACACCTCCTACTCCACCGGTTCACAAATATGATGATTTTTATGCTCACGTCCACGAGCACGTGCACACCAAGTGAGACACACTCACGCACGTGCTCCCCCACATGCATATGTTCATCCACATTATTATCATATGAACAATTACCATCATACACCATATCATATGATGCCACCACCATTTCATCATGTGCCATATGCTTATCCACGACATGCATTTCCTAGGCCACTTCCTCGTAGGCCACATGCATCACGTAGAAATCAACCACATGTGCATGCTCCCAATATGAATAGGGCTCCCAAGACATTCACTATTTGGGGCCCGAAGGACATAAGCATGCATGAAAAACAAGCATACATTAATTCTTATTTTATGAATGTAGTGCACAATGATGATTATGTTGGGAAGTCTAAGTCCAATTGGACTTGGCTTCCAAAGGTCTAATCTCTTAGGACCCAATGACCTTGGGTACCATGATACGATATTGTTTATCGTCAGGTACTCAAGAAAAAGAAATAGAGCAACAAATTCAAATTTAGCTCCAAGGATGGGTGGATACTCGATAGCGGGTGTTCAAAACACATGACGGGTGAAGCTCAATTGCTCTTCGGAGTGGTGCCCATTGAGAATGGGAACCGAGTAGTCTTTGGAGGCAACGAGAGCGGAACCATCATTTGTGTTGGTAAAGTTGGTAACTGACCGACGCCCCGGCGCGGTGCAAACGGGGGCACGGAAATCTAAATATTTGTAACCGCAAGCGCACGGTGTTGTAGTGTGTCTTGGGGGTCGAACACAGAGAGGCGAGGATGTGCTTGTGTCAAAGAGGACTAAAATCACCCCGTGGGCGAGCTAGCCCGGATCGAAAGATGGGTTGTCACGGTAAATGAATGCAAAGTATAGACAATATGAAGGAAAAATCCGGGACTTTGGTTTCCACCCCAACGAGCGACTCTCGCCGGTACGGCCTACGGGTAGGATGGCGATCAGAATTAGGGTCTAATGGTGAGACGTTGCCTCTGAAAGTGGTACCGGCATCCCATGGGCCCGATATTCCGGTCGGTGTCCAGGATGATACGTCGGACTTCCCGGGTTCGATCAGTGGGCACTCCCGTGTCCATTAACACTGATCGAATCCGGGAGCACTAAGCTCGCAACGATAATTCCCAACGTCTTATCCTGCCGCTCTCACGCACTAGGATTCGGCGTCTACGCTAAGGGCGTGAGCTATGGCTAGGGAGTCAACCGCCAAGTTTATTCCCCCTTGGCCCAACGGTCAAAGGCGGTCTTTTTCCTGCCGATGACAATAAAACACCCCGCGTAACCGTTAGATTCCTAATCCCTATCGATTTCCTAACCCTATGGATGCATCGGGAAGAGCCCACGAAGGGGTTTCTGCCAAAATCCCAGATTTGGGAACTACTCACAAATATTCATTAAAAAGCGATCTAAATGAAAATGGACCGTCAAAATCATAATCAGACAATAGAAATGCAATGGTAGTAAAGCAATTAAGATAATACTAAAGTTTTACAAAGATCTGAAAACTTACAAAAACTGGAAAATTACAGCCGTCACAAAATGAAGAAAACAGTAAAAAATAACCAACTCCCGAATCTGGGAAACCTAGGGTTCTATTTATAGAAAACGACATCACCCGACCGGTTGACAAGTCCACCGGTCGGGTGAGCCGCTTCACAAAACTACAGCGCAAAGCGGGGTTTCACCCGGTCAGTATGAACTGGTCGGTTGGATCTTGGATGCGGTCGGTTGGATCTTGGTGCCGACCGGGTGAGGAGACCGGTTGGAACTTCGAGTCTTGGCTGTTGAAATTCAGCTATAGGTGAACCGATCGGGTGAAGGTCACCCGATCGGTTGGCAATCAGCTCCGAATTCCAGAGACATTGAGCTTCTGACCCGGTCGCTGAACCGACCGGGTGACTTCTCGTGAGCTCCAAGCTGCTTCCGGGTGGTGAACGCGTGCATCGCTCGATCGGTTGGAGATGACCAACCGACCGGGTGAGGGGCTGAAAGATGAAATCTTCGTCGTTTGACCCCGTGGATCACGCGTGACTCCTCCCGTTGCTCCGGGGACACATGATATCATCGTTTTACGCCCCAAATGCCAGCAAACTCCTGCAAAACACAGAAAACACGGAAAAGTGAAAGAAAACAAGAAAACACAAGAAAACACGAGAAAACAAATAAAAGACGACGGTAAAATACGGAAAAACACGGAAGAAAACGTGCGTAAATGTATGAAATATAAACGCACGTCAAAATCCCCCAAGCTGAACTCTTCCTCGTCCTCGAGGAAGACGAGTGAGAGTAGGAGCTCGGAGGGGAAAAATAGAGAGAAAGAGAGAAAAAGAAAACTCTATATCCTAGATCGCCCGTCAGGGCCAACAAAATCAAAAACGACACACCAAACAAGCAAACGCCAAATCACATCACTAAACCTAGGAATACGAGTCCAAACAAGTGTCGTGGGCCCACGCGGTGAAGCATGAGTGAGTGTGGTCGTGCGCTAGCAGTCGGTGTCGCTATCTACGATGTGCAATAAAGCTCGATATACACCAATCCAGGAAACGACCCAAATACCGATTCGAATTTGAAATTGCGGTGAATATTAGCTCAAGCATGCTTGAGAAGAGTATAAGAATAGAAGCGTATCATGCATCGGGGACTCCACAGCTAGGGACAAGGAAATCACCACACTATATCCTAGATAATAGCTAAAAAGTTCCTAAGCCAAGTGTTTTCGAAACCGATGGGGGTTGAGAAGATGTGGAGAAGAACACTCGGTACAATTCTCGCCTTCCCTTTATTCTCGACAAGTAGGAAAATATTCACACGTGAATTTTTTTGGGTTTTGGGCATTTGTATTTTTTTTGCTTTTTGGCTATACAAAATTTTTCTTTTCTTTTCTTTTTGGGTTTTTCTTTTCTTTTCTCTTTTTTTGGATTTTTGGGTTTTTGGCTATACACATGTGTACTCTCCCAAGTGGGAGAACGGTACACGACGAGGGGATTTGCACCAAGTAAAACAAAAAAGAAGTCGGAATCTAAACACTTGGGCAAAGGAAACTATTCTCGCTAAATAGAGCATGGGCTAAATGGGTTATCCTAGTCATTAATTGTGGAATCCCGACACATGCAAAATGAAACGTACGATATATATAGCATGCATACAGAAACATGCAAGAGAAGAAAATACCGCATTATTCATATCGACTCGTGATAATCTAGGGGTCATTCCTGGACAGGTATATAAAGTAAATCACAAAGTAGAAGCACACCACACGGCTAGGCACGACACACGACTCACAAAAAGCTAAGTGGGCCCACGATGCGTGAAATGCATGGGACTCGATATCCTAGGGTTAGTGAGTGTGATTATCGATGCTATGCTAGGTGTGTGTGATTTTGCGGCAATTCATCATAGGGTTCATCTCTAGGAGAAAGAGAAGAAAAAGAAGAAAAGAAAAATTAAAACACGATGAAAACGACACAAAAACGAAAAAGAAAGACTCAAATGACGCACAAAGTGCGACTCCCCCAAGCTGAAGCTTGCATTGCCCTCAATGCAATAAGAGTGAGTACGTGAGGGCAATGAAAATGGGGGGGAATACACACCGACACAAAAGACATGAAAAACAAGAAAAACACAGATACGAAACTGAAAATAAAGAAAAATCACGATCAGACCAAACGACACGAAAATAAAAAAAGAAAGAAGGAAAAAGAACAAACTACACAACACGAGACGACACGATCAAACCACACGACACGACACGACTAAAAGTAAAACAAGCACACACAAACAAAGAGAAAACAAAACACGACAACACATCAAAATAGACTTCCCCCAAGCTAGACATGACAGTGCTAGCAAATAAAATATGATCGTGAAAGTGCAGCGAAATGCAAGGGGGAGGTCAGAAAAAACAAAGAGAAAAGAAATAGAAATAAAAAGGAAGTGATGCGACACGTGAATGGGTCCTCCCCCTGACAGAGACAAAGCAGGGCCCCGCAAAGACAGATGTGCACAAACATAGGGGGGACAAAAGCGGGATGGGAAAAATCAAGCGGGGGCACCACCCTCTGGGGGTGGTGATGGGGGCCTGTGCTGGGGACCAGGAGTCGTGGGGGGTGGAATGTGGAGCTCGGAGGCATCGGGTGGGTCTTCACGGATGTGGCGGATGAAGCTTTGAAGAAAGGGGAGGTCTCGGTCGATGGACTCCTGGGTTACCCGACCGCTCTGTCCAGCTAGGAGGATCATGGCCGTGAATCGATCGGCCTCGTCGTCGTCTTGGAATTGCATCCCGTATTCGGGATCGTCAACGTAAGGCGGGGGAGCGGTGCGTGGGGTGGTAGATGGATTGGTGGTGGTGGGTTGAGCGGGGGGTTGTGTGCGATGAGTACGACGGGTGGGCCTAGGGTTGGAAGAGCTGGCATTGGTGGGCTTAACACGGCGGGGAGGCATTGTGCGGGAGTCGTGTGTGTGCGTGAGTATGCAAAATACAATGAATAAACACAAACACGACCAACGAGCAAATGGAATATTTGGGGCAAAATTAAAATTGAGATAAGGAGCGAGTTTACCCAAATGAGATGAAGATTGTTGCTCGTAGACGCCCCGATGCTACTCGATAGGAGCACGTTGTGAAGCCGCGGAAATTTCTTCAGCAAGTTTCGAAATTGGGGAGAATGGGTGAAAGTTAGGGTTTTGTGTGCGGGTGGAATCGAGGAGAATGGAGAGAAGTCGATGGAGGGATGGATAGGGAGATGGGGGGGTCGATTGGGGTTGATTTTGGGGAAGAACGAGGTCAGGTGCAAGAGGAGGAGGCGAAACGTCGGTTTGGGATTCGAAAATGGCGAGGGCGGAACGAACGGACGGCGACGGCTATTTATATGGATTTAAGTCGACCCGGTCGGGTGAGTTATCACCCGACCGGTTGACTTTAGGTCGAAATTTGATGCTGAAGAAAACGCTACAGGCGACCCTGTCGGTTGAGAACTCAACCGATCGGTTCGCCGCTCCACACATTTTCCCGAGAACTCTGGGTTTCTCACCCGGTCCCTCAACCGGTCTCGCATCTTGCCACCCGGTCGGTTGACAAATTCTGAGATTTTTCCAAGAGTTTCCCCAGGTCACCCGGTCTGTTCACCCGGTCTGTTCTTTCTCCACCCGGTCGGTTCATTTGGTTACTGATACGGCTGTTAGCTGATACATCCCAACCGATCGGGTGAGTTATCACCCGGTCGGTTGAGGCCTTGTTTTCTGCAAAAACCCAAAAATCGCCTAAGTTTCACGACGGAAGTTGTTGCGGCTGGATTTATTTATAAAAATAGATAAAAATAAAGTAGAAAAAGTCCTAAAAAATGAAGTAAAAGTTCAGAGCATGGGTTGCCTCCCATGAAGCGCTTTTGTTTAACGTCGTTAGCTCGACGCCCGTCGATGGTGTTCATGGTGGGCGATACGGGTGATGCCCAAAATCCGGCATCTCTTCAGCTCCAGAGGTTATGGCTATTGGTGTAGTCGGCGGCTGTAAAAAGATTTGCTCGACTACCCTCCCTTTGTTGACAGTATCCGGGGGCTTCTCCCTCAAATTGGCGTCTACCGCCATCTTTTTCAGGATCCGGACCTCATCACCGGTGAGGTCCATGGGTTCTTTTCCTTTTCTCCTCGTAGGAGGAGACTTAGGAAATCCGGGAGGGATCACATATCGCGCGACCGCCTCACTAGTAACTTCATTCGTTGGGGAGCCAACTTGCTCTCCAAGGTCCCCCAAGCTATCGGGGGGATTCCTCGAGAGCACTTCCCAGGCACTTGTTTCAACAGCTCTATCTTCTTCATTCTCCAGCATATTGATAATAGGATCGTCCGGGGGATTTGGATGCTTCATCGACAAGCCTAAGTCAAATTCGACTCTTTCTTGGCCCACATTGAGGGAAAGCTTCCCATTCTTCACGTCTATCAGCACTCCGGCGGTTGCCATAAAGGGTCGTCCAAGAATAATTGGGGTATGCTTGTCTTCCGGCATGTCCATCACCACAAAATCAACCGGTACATGTACTCCTTTCACATCGACGGGGAGGTCGTCCACTACTCCCACCGGATACTTGACTGAACGGTCAGCGAGTTGTAATGTCATGCCGGTGGGCTCTAAGTCTCCCATCCCTATTCTCTTGTACAGTGATAGGGGCATTAAGCTGACGCTCGTGCCTAAATCGACGAGCGCCCTCTGAATTTGCACTTCCCCAATAGAACAAGGGATGGAGAAACTTTCGGGGTCCTTGAGCTTGGGCGGATTTGCGCGCTGAATAAGTGCGCTGCACTCCGCCGTTAACACGACCTTCTCTTTTCTAGATCCCCGTGTCACCAAGTCTTTCAGAAATTTGGCATATGAGGGGATTGTCTCGATGGACTCGAGGAAGGGGATTTGTAATCTCATATCTTTCACCATGGAAAAGAATTTGCCATACTTCTCATCGATTTTGGCCTTGGCAAGCCGTTGTGGGAAAGGCACAACGGGCTTGAACACTCTTGGGTTCCCTTCCTCATCCTTCTCCTTCTCCTCCCTATGAACTCCCTCCAGAGTAGTTGTCTTGGGTGACGACGCACCGTGTCATTTAATTTCTCAGTTGGTCGTTCCACGACCAACGGTGCTTCCGGTCCTTTGGGGGGCTCTCTCGTAGGTATTTGAGTTCCACTCCTCAAGACGATGGCGGACACGTTCTCATGCTCATGCGTGAGCGCCAAGGTCCGATTTACCCCCCTCGGGTTCACCTCAGGCTGTGGCGGTAAGAGATTCTGCGGTCTCTGAATGTTCGCCACTTGCAACCCCAGCTGGGTCACCTGATCAGTGAGGACTCTTTGTCCCATCTCCATCTTCAGATTTATTTTCTCTTGATTGGCGATGTATTGAGTCAGGAGGGACTCAACTGGAGAAATGGCCCTCTGCTGGCCGTATTGCTGCTGGGTGGGCTGCTGATTCCTAGGAGCATACTGTTGATACTGCGGTGGAGGTTGTTGCTGCCAAAATTGCTGCTGCTGAAACTGCTGCTGGGGCCTAGCCGGCTGATATATCTGCTGCTGTTGTTGAGCCGGTTGTTGGTAAGGTGCCCGGTAACTGAGGTTCGGATGATTCCGGTTGTTGGGAGAGTAGGCCGGGTTTGAGTTGGTTCGTGGTGGAAATGGCGCATTCCCCGTAGGATTGTAAAACAATGCGCTCGCCTGATCCAACGGTGGTGAGATGTCACCACCGTCGAACTCTCCAAAAACTTCGGACACCACCACAGTAATCTGTTGTGTACCAGCGCCACCGGCGCCTACCATCAATACGGAGATCTGGGTTGACAGCAAGTCAAACTTGCTTGACAATTTGTCGACGTCTTCGACTCTATGGATGCCCCCAGATCTTGGTGTGGCTCTCTCGTCACACCACCATTCATTGGTGGATGCCATATTTTCCAAAATTTGCCCGTCATCTTCTTCTCTTCTTGACATGAAGGACCCTCCAGTCGCGGCGTCCATGGAAGATTTTAAATCGTCCCTCAACCCATTATAAAATAGATTTATGATCTGCCACTTGGGGAGCTCATGGTGGGGACATCTTCTCTGCATCTCCTTGTCTCTTGTCCAAGCCTCATGCAAGGACTCGTGGCTGGCCTGGGAGAAGGAGGACATCTCACTCCTCAGTTTCATGGTCTTCCCCGGGGGAAAGAACTTCGTCAGGAAAGCATTTGAGAGCTTCTCCCAGGTGTTGAACGTATTTGGGTCCTTCCCCCTAAGCCACAACTTGGCTTTATATCGCAAGGAGAAGGGGAACAGCTTCAGTCGGATCGCCTCAGTTGTGACACCGTTTATCCGGAAGGTGTCACATTTCTCCAAGAAGGAGTCTAGATGCTCGATCGGGCTCTCCATGGGTGCACCCGAAAACTGATCCTGCTGGATCCACGTCACCAAAGACGGCTTAAGCTCGAAGCTTTGGGCCGTAATAGCTGGAGGACGGATGGCGGAGGTGGACTCGATGGAAGGCATCGAGTACTCCAACATGGACTTGTGAGGCGGGGTGTTCTCCCCCATGGCTTCAGGATCCTCTCTTCTTCGCTTCTCGGCGGCCAAACGCCTTAGGGTGGCGTTTATCTCTGGATCAACGGGGATCAAGTCGTCGAGAATTCTTGAACTCCTGCGCATGAAAAACAACAAACACCCGTGAAGCGACAAGTGGGAAAGAAACAGATAAGATAAGAAATAAAAATAAAAATAAAAATAAAAATAAGAAAATAAAAAGGAAAAAGAAGAATGCGAAAATTATCGCGAGGTAGGGATAAGAGCTAGACACTAGGGTTCATGAGATCCTAAAATAACAAGCACGTTGCCTCCCCGGCAACGGCGCCATAAACTTGACCGGCGCCCCGGCGCGGTGCGAACGGGGGCGCGGAAATCTAAATATTTGTAACCGCAAGCGCACGGTGTTGTAGTGTGGCGTGGGGGTCGAACACAGGGAGGCGAGGATGTGCTTGTGTCAAAGAGGACCAAAAGCACCCCGTGGGCGAGCTAGCCCGGATCGAAAGATGGGTTATCACGGTAAATGAATGCAAAGTATAGACAATATGAAGGAAAAATCCGGGACTTTGGTTTCCACCCCAACGAGCGACTCTCGTCGGTACGGCCTACGGGTAGGATGTGTAGGAATATGATGCCCTCGAGGCCATTTATTCCTGTGTGAATAGCACAAACATCTTGTTCGAAATAACAGTAAGCTGTTTGGTAATAATTTATCTAAGTTATATTGTAATGTAGTTAACATTAGATATCAACTTAGGTAAAGTCCTGAGACTTTATGCAAGGTCAAACGGGTATCGAGACGAGTATCTCGATCATGGAGAAACGTTTGACCGTCTGTAGCATAAGTCTGAAATGGTTCGTGGTCGTAGATGTTTCGAGACAAGGATATCGAAACATCGGATAGACCATTGTGTCTTAGTCTTCACCGTTTAGCGGTAGCGATGATCTCATGATCGCTTGACTTGGCGAAGTCGAAGACGAGACACAAGTGCTCATTAGAATGAGTTCACTGAACGATCCACTAGAGTTATCATATGGTTATATTGACCAATCTGTCAGTGATAACTCTGAGTGATGATAGGATAGTTGGTCTTTTGACTTGAGGTCATTTTGACAAACCTGTGCGTGAACGGTGCCACTTATATCAACTGACCTAGCTTCGAGGCAAGGCCTGTCGAAAGGTCTTTTGATTGGGTGTCACTTGAAACGTACGAGGCGAGTAATGACCAAGAGAGGATTCGTCTCTCCCGGTCAATGGGAGTTAGTGTCGTAGAGTTCGTTCGATCTTTAGTAAAAACTCTGCGCAGAGTATGTTGGAAGAAGTCCAACATTAGTTGACTAAAGATCGATCGAAACTAACCGGAGTCAAGTTATTGGGGTTGACAGTTTGACCGTACCCCAGACTTGATCTACACGACATATTTAAGACGAAGAGATTATAACTGCGGAATTCATCACGGAAACAGTCAGGTGGTCCCGACAATACTCATGTCAATGAGTTAACCACATAATGATGATTCCTGAAGCAGGGACGGCAACCACTGCTCGTGGTCACTGCCGTATAGGGCTTCGAGCCCAACCTGTTGTAAGGGTCAGGCTGTAGGGTCTCACACAGAGTGCAACGCTTCGTCTAGTAATAGGTAGAAATTAGTTAGGGTGAATAATTGCATTTTGATGCAAGGGATGAAATAATTGCATTTGATGCAATATGGTAATTTAAGCTTAGATAGGGACTATTTTGCATTTGATGCAAAAGCGATTAAATGCGTATTAAATTGTTTAATACAATATTTAATAAAATAAACGCAAGGAAAAGTTCACGGGTAAGACGGGAATGTCCCGGTCTAAACCCAGGTTCGAACGGCGTCCAAATTGGACACCAAATGCTCAAGTTAGAGCCAAAACAGCCCGAAGCATCAGACCAAGCCAGGCCCAGGCAGAACAGGCTGCCTGGGCTAGCCCAGGCGCTGCCTGGGCTAGCCAGGCACAAGCCTGGGCTTAGCCCAGGCTCGGCCTGGGCTAAGCCCAGGCCGCCTGGGCTCTGCCCAGGCGCGGGCCTGGACGAGCCCAGGCGCGGCCTGGGCTCTGCCCAGGCTGTGCTGCGCGCGCAGATTGAGGCTGTGGGGCCCCTGGTGGGCCCCACACGCCTAGGGTTGCGAACCCTAGGCAGAATCATCTTGACGGCTGCAGTTTTGCGAAAATTGACTCTTGGGCTGATCTTTGGACGGTCAATTGGAGGGTCAAACGAACTCCGATTGACGAACCGTTTTTTCCTATGCGTTCACGGTTGAACGTTTGTCGTATTGATAGGTTGTATCAATTCTGAAGCTCAACGATGAGTGAGTTAAAATTCACGGAAGTTTGCACTTTGTGAAGTGCAAACTAACTTGATTTTTAACTCACTCACCGTTGAGCTTCAGAATTGATACAACCTATCAATACGACAAGCGTTCAACCGTGAACGCATAGGAAAAAACGGTTCGTCAATCGGATTTTGAGAAAAGGGGAGAGTCCGCCGCCTATATAAATAGGGGTCTCCCCCCTTTCTCAAAACTCGTCCCAAGCTCTAGATCTGAGCGGCTCTCGTAAATGTTGGAGCACGCTCGGATCTAAGCTTAAATTAATATTTCACTTCTCCCTAAATTTCTGCCTTACTCCTGCGGGCTCTAGCAAAGTCACAAAGGAGTTCGGATTCTGAATCTGAAATCTTGGCGGAGGTTTCACTCGCGTGAAACTTTCTTCGGCGCGTGGTTGGCTCGGCGGCACGGGGATTGATCGCCTCGGGATGCGGAGCGGTTCGAGGAGCGGTTCGGGGAGAGGTTCAAGGAGCGGCTCGGCGTGGGACGGGAGCAGTTCGGAAGACGGCGCGGAACATCTCGCCTGCTCCAGGGCTGAGATTTCGGGTATGTGGTTAAAGTATTTTTAGCATTAGTTTAGTTTAATCGCAGTAGGCTAGATCCTTCTTGGGATGGTCAGATCCATCCCAAGTCGGCATAGATCTTGGCATAGGGTCTTGGACCTTAGGGCTAAGTTAAAAATGTTTTAACTGCATGTTAATTTAGATTAACTAGTTTTTCTTCCGCTGCAAATGATTTTTGTGTCTATGTTCCGTCCGACTTAGGACGTAACTAGAGTTTTTTGTGCCCTAAGGGACCGCCAAGTTACCCTACAGGATGACGATCGGAATTAGGGTCTAATGGTGAGACGTTGCCTCTGAAAGTGGTACCGACATCCCATGGGCCCGATATTCCGGTCGGTGTCCAGGATGATACGTCGGACTTCCCGGGTTCGATCAGTGGGCACTCCCGTGTCCATTAACAGTGATCGACTCCGGGAGCACTAAGCTCGCAATGATAATTCCCAACGTCTTATCCTGCCGCTCCCGCGCGCTAGGATTCGACGACTACGCTAAGGGCGTGAGCTATGGCTAGGGAGTCAACCGCCAAGTTTATTCCCCCTTGGCCCAACGGTCAAAGGCGGTCTTTTTTCCGCCGATGACAATAAAAAACCCCGCGTAACCGTTAGATTCCTAATCCCTATCGATTTCCTAACCCTATGGACGCATCGGAAAGAGCCCACGAAGGGGTATCCGCCAAAATCCCAGATTTGGGAACTACTCACAAATATTCATTAAAAAGCGATCTAAATGAAAATGGACCGTCAAAATCATAATCAGACAATAGAAATGCAATGGTAGTAAAGCAATTAAGATAATACTAAAGTTTTACAAAGATCCGAAAACTTACAAAAAACTGGAAAATTACAGCCGTCACAAAATGAAGAATACAGTAAAAAATAACCAACTCCCGAATCTGGGAAACCTAGGGTTCTATTTATAGAAAACGACATCACTCGACCGGTTGACAAGTCCACCGGTCGGGTGAGCCGCTTCACAAAACTACAGCGCAAAGCGGGGTTTCACCCGGTCAGTATGAACCGGTCGGTTGGATTTTGGATGCGGTCGGTTGGATCTTGGTGCCGACCGGTTGGATCTTGGTGCAGACCGGGTGAGGAGACCGGTTGGAACTTCGAGTCTTGGCTGTTGAAATTCAGCTACAGGTGAACCGATCGGGTGAAGGTCACCCGATCGGTTGGCAATCAGCTCTGAATTCCAGAGACATTGAGCTTCTGACCCGGTCGCTGAACCGACCGGGTGACTTCTCGTGAGATCCAAGCTGCGTCCGGGTGGTGCACGCGTGCATCACCCGATCGGTTGAAGATGACCAACCGACCGGGTGAGGGCTGAAAGATGAAATCTTCGTCGTTTGACCCCCTGGATCACGCGTGACTCCTCCCGTTGCTCCGGGGACACATGATATCATCGTTTTATGCCCCAAATGCCAGCAAACTCCTGCAAAACACGGAAAACACGGAAAAGTGAAAGAAAACAAGAAAACACAAGAAAACACGAGAAAACGAATAAAAGACGGCGGTAAAATACGGAAAAACACGGAAGAAAACGTGCGTAAATGTATGAAATATAAACGCACGTCAGTAACCTATCTAAACCTCTTATAAGTGATGTTTACCTTGTTAAAGGCTTAAATCACAACTTATTTCAATAAGCCAACTTTGTGACAAGGGTTACAAAGTTAGCTTTGCGAAAGGAATGTGTCATATTTTGAGTAAAGATAATAATATGTGTTATTTTCTGGCACACGCCATAAGGATATATATATCCGAGATCTTCCAAAATCACATGAACAATGTCTCATTGCCAACACAAGTGAACAACACTTATGGCATCGACGTTTTGGTCATGTGAACTTTGGAACACTTTTCAAACTTTCCAAGTTAAATTCTATTAAAGGATTTACTAAGCTTTCTAAACGGCCTCTAGAGCTTTTACATCTAGATCTTTTTGGGCCAACTAGAGTTGCTTCATTAGGGAATGCTCGATATGGACTTGTCATCATTGATGACTTTTCTAGATTTACTTGGTTATTTTCTTTAACTAATAAAAATGATGCTTTAGAAAACTTCACAGTATTTGTTAAGAAAGTACAAAATCTCATTGGAACCACCATTGTCACTATTCGTAGTGATCATGGAGGGGAATTTGAGAATGAGTCTTTCTCAAATTTTTGTGATGAAGTTGGTATTACTCACACCTTTTCTTTCCCTCGCGCACCCCCTGAAAATGGTGTTGTTGAGAGAAAGAATAGGACACTAGTGGAATGTGCTCGCACAATGCTTGATGATAGCAACTTGGCCATCAATTTTGGGCAGAAGCGGTACATACCGCTTGCTATGTGTTTAATAGAATACTCTTGAGGCCCGGCACCAAACAAACTTGTTATGAATTGTTGTTTGGTAGATTGCCTCAAGTTAAACATTTTCACTTTTTTGGTGCAAAATGTATTATTAAAAACACGTATGGTAGTTTGGACAAATTTGATCCAAGATCCGATGAGGGGATATTTGTTGGATATTCCTCTCGTAGCAAAGCCTATCGGATATACAACAAAAGAACCTCAACGATCGAGGAATCACTTCATGTTTCATTCAATGAAAATTTTGTCACGTCTAGAATTATCAATGATGATGACTCCATGGAAGTTATATGTGATTCTATTGGTAATTCTAATTCTATTGATTCTATTGATACTAACCCTACTGATGATTCTTTTGAGAATGTTCCTAGTGATCAGGGAGTTCCCAAACGGCTTCATACAGTTCGTGACCATCCCCATGAGCAAGTCATTGGCAACATACTTGATAGTATCAAGACGAGATCTCAAGTCAACTACTTCGCTCATTGTGCCTATGCCTCTTCAGTAGAGCCAAAGAATATTAACGAAGCGTGCAAAGACAGTGCTTGGATCCTAGCCATGGAGGAGGAACTCATTCAGTTTGAGAGGAATGAGGTTTGGGAGCTAGTTACATTGCCTTCGAAGAACCACACCGTTATAGGAACGAAGTGGATCTTCAAGAATAAGATCGATGAGAACCAAAACGTCGTCCGGAACAAAGCTCGGTTAGTAGCTCAAGGCTACAGGCAAGAGGAAGGTATAGATTTCGAAGAATCCTTTGCTCTTGTAGCTAGATTAGAATCTATTAGGTTGTTGTTATCTTTTGCATGCCATAAAGATTTTAAACTCTTTCAAATGGATGTAAAAAGTGCGTTTTTAAACGGAGATGTCGTTGAGGAAGTTTATGTTTCTCAACCTCCGGGTTTTATAAATGAAAAATTTCCATATCACGTTTTCAAACTTAAGAAAGCACTTTATGGTTTGAGACAAGCTCCTAAAGCTTGGTATGACCGCCTAAAAACTTTCTTTTGGATTTGGGTTTTAAAATGGGTGAAGTTGATTCTACACTTTTTGTTAAGTATGTCAATCATGATATTATTTTAGTTCAAATTTATGTTGATGATATCATTTTCGGTGCTACTAACTTCACTCTTTGCGAAGAGTTTTCTAATGTCATGAAGGACCAATTTGAGATGAGCCACATGGGTGAGCTCAAATATTTCTTAGGTCTCCAAATTCGCCAAATGCACGATGGAATCTTCATCCACCAAACCAAGTACACGGTGGAGTTGCTAAAGCAATTTGGAATGCAGAATGCTTCTGGCAAGAAGACACCAATGAGCACTACTACACATCTTGATAAAGATACGTGCGGCAAAGATGTAGACATTCGTCTATATCGAGGTATGATAGGTAGTTTATTATACCTTACTGCCAGTCGGCCTGATATTATGTTTGCTGTATGTGTATGTGCTCGTTATCAATCACAACCTAAGGATTCACACTTAGTAGCAGTAAAACGTATTTTCCGTTATTTAAGTTACACACTCGACTACGGATTATATTATCCAAAGTCTAGCACATATGAGTTAATCTCATATAGTGACGCAGATTATGCTGGATGCAAATCCGACAGGAAGAGTACTAGTGGTACTTGCCATTTTATAGGAAATTCTCATGTCTCTTGGTTTTCCAAGAAGCAGAATTCCGTATCACTTTTAACCACCGAGGCGGAATGTATTGCCGCCGGTGCTGCGTGTGCTCGGGTTCTTTGGATGAGACACACTCTTAAAGACTTCGATATAAACTGTGATACTTGTCCTATCATGGTGGACAACCAAAGTGCAATATGTCTCTCTAAAAATCCGGTGCACCATTCCCGTTCCAAACACATAGATGTCTGTCACCATTTCCTAGATGATCATGTTTCTAGAAAGGACATCATTTTAGTGTACGTTGAAACCCAAAAGCAAATCGCCGATATTTTCACGAAACCACTCAAGGAAGATTCCTTTGTGTGGTTACGTCGAGAATTGGGGATTATGGGTGAATCCGAGATTTAGGATTCATATTTTCAATAATCTTGCATGATAATATTTTTTTATATGCTCATACTAGATTTGTTGGGATTTTCTGGATTTATGATTGGATTTTCGGAATTTATGCTAGATATGTTCATGCACGTCGTATTTATGATTTTCTATGTTTTATGGGGTAGAATAATGATGTTTGAGAGTGATTTCGATGTATCGTCCAAGTGTTCTTTGGAGAAAACTCAAAATTTCAGATTTTCAAATTATTGGACTCTCTTAGTCGGTACCAGTTCATTTACCGACCGACTAGTTTCAGTTCTAGTCGGTTTGTGATTGAACTCAGACCGACTAATTCATGCCCTATTTTTTGACTTCAGTTGCTGTTTGCACTTAGTCGGTCCAAGCTCATCGGCCGACCGACTAGATTGCATTCTAGTCGGTCAGCACTTGAACTCAGACAGACTAATTATGCAGGGACATTTGCATCTTTGACTCGCTGAATCGATTTATATCTCCTCTGCACCGATTAGATCTCATTCTAATCGGTGCGTAACTTTTCATAAACCCTCAAACCCTCGACCCCTTCGCCTCCCTCTGCCGTGCGCCGCCGTCTCCGGTCGCCGTCCGCCATCGTCGATCATCTCTCTCCGTCCTAGGGTATCTGCTCACTCTCCCTCTCAGCTTTTAGGGTTCAATTTCACCTCCATTTCATTTAATCTCGTTCGTATTAGGGTTTCATTCTAGTTCTTTTTCGTTCAATTTCGTTCGATCTCGTGTGT
This sequence comes from Scilla litardierei, assembly GCA_030789695.1. Lineage (NCBI taxonomy): Eukaryota > Viridiplantae > Streptophyta > Magnoliopsida > Asparagales > Asparagaceae > Scilla > Scilla litardierei. Next base: position 215,991,644 of record CM061141.1, on the reverse strand, counting down.
TGTTTTGTGTTGTCTCGTCTCGAGTATGGCGAGAACACGCATCCCTGTCCGTCCTACCACTCCGTCTCCCATGACCGTTGAGCCTCTAACCGACCCTCCTCAACCCAAACGTCGTGCCAAAACCACTCGTCCTTCCTTTTCCTCGCCTCCCCTCAAGAAGAAGAGGACTGCCGTTTCCAAACCCAAGCCCCAGCCTAAGAAGAAGACTGTGACTTCTGGACCCTTCCGTGCTCCCTCACCACCTGACTCTGACGATGAGTATATCCCAGAGACCGAGCCTACCGAGAAGGCTCCTACTCCTCCTCCTCGATCTTCCTCTCGTTCGTCTAAGGGGAAGGCTCCCATGCCTTTGGGTGGGGTCGATATTTTGTTGTGTCGTAATGACCCTTTCTGTCTTGCGGCTTACAACCGTATCGAGCACTGTCCGTTGATTCTGGAGCATTTCGTTCAGCTTTCTGACTTTCCTCATCTCGCATATCTCCTCTCCTATAGCGGCCTACTAGATTATCTTCGCTATGATCCCAAGGCAAATCCTCATCCCTATCCCAGACTCGTCAAATTGTTCTATACCAATCGAGTCCGGGGTGAGTATGATGACACACACTGCATTGAGACCACTGTCTTGGGGACACCTATTGTCCTCACGGCAGAGATCTTAGGGCAGTTGATTGGTGTCTCCTCCTCTGGCCTGCTCCCTTCAGATATCTCCGTGGATAATATCCACGATCTTGACCAGTCCATGCTTGCTGAGATGTTCCAGGTCATTCCTCCCGCCATGATTGGCGTTCCATCAAAATCTTTCAAGCCTAATGCGTGGGTCCTGAATCTCGTTCTGAAGTCGTGTCTTCTACCGAAGTACGGCTCCTCCAGCTTGCCCTCCCAGCCTTTCCTTAAGCTTATCTACGCTCTTTTTATGGGGAGCAAGATAAATTGGCCCGCATTATCCTTGACAAGATGGATTCCTTTGAGTGCATAAGAAAGTCCACCCAGTCAGCTCATATTCCTTATCCCTGCCTACTGACCCTTGTCTTCTGCCACTTTGGCGTTCCTCTCCCTCCCGATGATCAGCGTCCGTTGGGTCCTCCCCTGAACGTGACTACCGTCAAGAAGTCTCTTGCGGCCTTGCGTCACGTTGAGAGGACTACCCCTTCTGCTCCTCCTCCACCTTCTCGCCCTGACTCTTCATCTTCTCAGAGCCGTCAGGAGGCTTGTATTGCTCGATGTGAGGAGATGCTTGCTCGCATCTGTCATCACTTGGGCATTGAGGTTCCTCCTACAGTTTCTGACGAGGAGGCCATGGATGATGCTGATCTTGAGGAGCTTGTTGCTTCTCCCGTTCCTGCCCCAGAGGATACGTCTGCTGCTGCTTCTTCTGCTTGTGCTCCCGAGAGCACTCCTGCTGCCACCCTCCCTTCGGTGGACACTCCAGTCGATCCAGAGACCACCACCTCTTCTGCACAGCCTGTTGCTGCTGCTGATCCTGCCTCCGCCTCCTGAGCTTGTGTTGGAGGACTCTCCCATGTGCACTTGGATGATCTATTTTGTTGTGAGAGAGTGGGATAGGATAGTTGGGTGGTTATGTATTGTTTGATGTATTTTTGGATGTTTTGTGATACATTTTGATGTATGTTCGTTTTGATGTCTGTTGAGACATGTGTTGTATGTTGTGCACCGATCTGATGATCATTTATATTTGTGTTGGAAGATGTATACCTTTTGATGTATCCTGTTATATATATATATATATACACACACACACACACACATCGTGTTGCCATTTACTTCATTGTGCACATTATATTTTTTTGTCTCTGATGTTGATTTCGTCGCTCGACGATTATATTGATTAAATAGAATTTTTTCTATGAAAACATAGAATTGTTTTCCATGCACTAAATTCACTAAGAATGTTGATATTAGAGAGTATGTTCCATGACTCAATACGTGAAATTGATTTGAGTTTTAATGATTTCATTTTTCGATTTTCGACTATGGTCTCGTTGGCACGCTTTGATTTTCTTCGTTATTTTACATTGGTGTCATTTGGACCGTGGTCATATTCTTCGACTCTCGAGCTTTTATTTTTAGCCATAGTTTTTGTCACTGATCTCCTCCCGCTCTTTTTGCTAGTGCCAAAGGGGGGAGAGAATTAATAATGACGATGTGCTAAATGATATTTTAAAGCAATTTACCGTGAATCTAATTTGATATGTTAGATTCAGGGGGAGTTAAGATATAAAAATAGATTTAGATCCTAAATTTCAATAAGTGGGTTCATATTTTATACTTTCCTCGTCTGCTTGATGCGTATGATTATTATTTAATACGGAATTAACGTGTCATCAATGCAGGGGGAGTAAGTAAATTTCATTTGACTCATTATTATTGATTATTATTTATGTTGGTTTGTCATCACCAAAAAGGGGGAGAATGTTGAGTATTAATTCCCTAGATTTGCTTTTGATGATGAACAAACATAAATATCGTGAACTAACTCTTTGTGAGCGCAGTTATGGAGATCGTCGCCAAAATTCTACGTACATCAAAAGCGACATCTCAAGACTTCTCAAAGCACGTGATCGTGTGCCTGAAGCTTCGTTGAAGCTCTAGGAGCATTATTGAAGTCAAGAGATTCGGATTGAAGCTTTGAAGATGGTTCGTCTAGTTTATTTTATAGTCTTCTAGCTTCTTTTCGTAGAATGTTAAGCCTTGAGTAGGACTTACATTATAATCTTCATAACGCTTATATCTTAGAGCTAGGATTATCTTAGAAGCCCATAGAAACTTTCCCAAAGCTTTACACTTCATTTCGCGGCTTCTTGTGCATTTTAGTTGGTTCAATAAAAAGAACCAACCGACTAGATTGTCATCTGGTCGGTTAAGAATCCTTCTTGAACCGACTAGATTTCCTTGCTCAATTCAGCCTAGGCACTGTTGACCAATTAGTCGGTCCAAGAAGGTTCACCGACCGACTAGTTGTCAAACTAGTCGATTTGGAATCCTTCTTAGACCGACTAGTTATACTCTCATTTTTTCAGCCTAGCTACTGTTGACTAGTTAGTCGGTCCAAGAACATCCATCGACCGACTAGTTGTGAAACTAGTCGGTTGGAATTTGTTCTTAGACCGACTAGTTCTCCTAGTGATCAGCCTATTGAATTTCAATTACTTAGTCGGTCAAAGAACACTCACCGACCGACTAGTTGTCAAACTAGTCGGTTGGCAAGTCTTCTTAGACAGACTAGTTCTATCTACTGAATTCTCTATCTTGGCTGTGAACCATCTAGTCGGCCCAAGAAGAATCACCGACCGACTAGTTGGAAAACTAATCGGTCAGTGATCCTTCTTAGACCGATTAGACTGCTTCAGAAATAGATCCGTTGGGGCATTTAATGCTACGATTTTTGCCTCTCTCTTCTCTCACTCCTATATAATCTTGATGTGCTTATTGCTAGCATTCAAGGCTGATATTATTGAGATTTTGAGATCAAAGAGAAGAGCATTCAATTCTCATTTCCAAGCTCCCTCACTTCACAAGAATCTCTTCAAACTCCTTGAGCCCTAATTTCCTCAAGAGAGATTCTCTTCATTGTGAGCCTCTCAAGCCAAGAGCTTGATTCAAAGTCACCAACTCTATCCTAGCCTTCGATCGCTGTTCATCTTGGTGGAGCTAGGGTTTGGTGACATTCACTACTACAAAAAGGACCTTTAATAGCACACCTTTAATAGCGCTTGCCAATTATAAGCGCTGTTAATTAGAGGCACATATAATAGACAACGCTTTTTTTTGCAAGCGCTGTTAAAGGTCGGAGAATAGACAGCGCGCTGTTAAAGGTCGAATAATAGACAGCGCTTCTTTCTGCAAGCGCTGTGTATTAGAGGCACAGATAATACACAGCGCTTGTAGAAAGAAGCGCTGTTAAAGGCCCCCCTTTAACAGCGCTTGTCTGTGCAAGCGCTGTTAAAGACCCCCCTTTAACAGCGCTTGCACATACAAGCGCTGTTAAAGGGGGCCTTTAACAGCGCTTTCATAAACAAGCGCTGTTAAAGACCACCATTTAACAGCGCTTGTATCTCACATATTCTCATAATAAAATAATATTTATAATGTTATTTTTATATACTGAATCAAACTCCGAGCCTGAACGACAGCTGGTGACAGGCTGTCAGCAACCCAACCCCTCCCCCTTTCTCCTTCTCCCTCTCTTTCCTCCCTCCCTCAAACTCTCCCTCTATCTTCTCTGTTTTCTCTCTCTCTTAAGATCTCTCCCTCTCTCTTCGCACTCTCTCTAGGGTTTCGAGATCTTTCCCCGCAGGTGTTGGATCCGGGTTCAGCGCTCCCAGGGCTTCCTCTCGAGCCAGGAACCGCTGTATTTGGTCTTCGTCGGCGACTCAAATTAGGGTTTCTCCGGTGCCACTCGGAATGCTGCACGCTCCGGTCGTCCTCCGACGAGGTAGTTTGCTTCTCTTTTCCCCTTATTTTAAATACGTGATTTTTATGGTGTCGGAGTAGGATATTATCAGGATCTCTTAAAAAAGTTATATTTATTGGTTGTTTCGATGCATTGTCTCTGTGTTCGATAAATGTAGGCACATTTCGTTTACTCTTAGACATCGATTTTCTGGATTTAGAGGAGAGTTATTTAATTGCATTGTAGATGATACTTGATTGAGTTTGTTATGTAGAATTGGAACGATTTTGTCTGTTTATTGGGTTAGTTGCTGTTGATTGTATGGGGGTAGTGAATGCCCTTGCGATCGTTTAGAAGAATGCAGAGAACAATGATGCCGAGCGACATTTTCAAATTGGACGTGCTTCTCCCGGGAAAAAAAACCAAATATTACACATGCTTATTGGAGCTTTATTTGAAGCAACCATGTGAAATTTGAGGTGTTGAAGTAATGCCAGTAGCCATGCCTTGTACGACGAGGATGACAGATTGTTTTGAGATTTCATAAGGCGTGTGCTAGTGGTTGTTTGGATGCCAATCGCAAAATAGGTGTTGTATTCGATTCTCACGCTTGGTTGCATGCGTCATGAGCATGTATACTCGCGGCTTGCTATTCCCAATGATCCTTGTGTTTTGCTATCCACCAATTGGTAGTCTGGTCTTTATGGGAACCCTAATTTCTCGACCAATGTTGTGATTGCTGCATTCTTGCTTGTTCGGTGTTTTGGGTTTTTTTGTTGAAACTCCATTTTTTAATGAACGCTATAAATGCTAATGCCGACATCTTTGCTAACTGCCCGTCAGCTTAATTTTTTCCACCGTTACCTCAAGTGTTCCTACTTGGGGTCTCTTAACAAATGCGGTTCGTGCCATTGTTGCAAAAAGCCCTCCAAATCCCCGTTAAGCTCACACATCCGTCATGTCCATTTTGGATGCTTCAGCACTTCTTTTAAGTGGCAAAAGATTTCATGTTTTATGTTTAATTATCTCATATTGGTCCTTGTCATTGTCTATAATATTTAGTGTTAATCTCCTATTTTCTTTGTTAGTGATAAAATTTCTCTAGTTTGTTGATTTGTTCAACTATTTATTACTTCATTTTTTGGTTTTTTAATTAAATTCTTCTTTGGCATTTTTGCCGCTAAAATTCACTGAAGCCTAAGCCTTACCTTGCTGCTTAGCTCCCGCTTTGGCTTTCCACAACCTCCCCAAACCTTGAGTGCTCAAGATATGGTCCATATGGAAACTCCTCGCTTGCCAATCTGTTAGCGATGGTGTGTCCGTGTGCACATATTCCAGCCGCCGACAGTGCTCATTTTAATAGTCAGTCCCATTTGCATTAATAAAATAATTTTTTGAAATCCTCGTCTCTTGCTGGGATATCTTCTAGTTTTACTGAACCATCTAGGTTCCTTTTTTTTTCTTTTCTTTTGTGTGCATGTATGCACATTTGTGTGTCTGCTTTTCTGCATGGAAAACCTTTTTTGGTAAATGCTGTAAATGTTGGCCTATTGGTAGCTGCCAATTGGCCACACCAATATAGTTTTGTGGAAAGCCTCTTCCTTGACAAATCAAGCTAGGTTAATACCTCATTTTCCACCAATCGTACAGCTTTCGATGGAAACAGTTACATTCACAGAAATGTTGGTATCTGGATAGTTGCTACTAGGTGTTCTGCTTGGAGCTACTTTCTTAATGAAAGTGTCAAGTGTCCAGTTTGTTTCTAACTCTAATAGCAGTCAGACTTATGTAACCGTGTATAAAACTCATCTGTTGGTCTATGTTTGTCGGTGTCGGCTTGTTCATATGCTTTTAGTGCGTGTGCTTCCAACTGAAAGCATCTTCACATGTACCAAGAGTGTCTGCTGCTTGTAACAGCTTGTTGGTTCTCTCTTTTTGGTTTATTATTGATAAAATATTAGAATATCTTGAGGCAGTTGGCATTTATTCAGAGAGACTTCCAGCATTTTTTATTCCTTGTCAATTGTCCTCCATGTAGGCTCGGAGTTTCATATGTTATCTTGAAATGTGAATTATTGCACATTGACTCAATGGATATATCAGAAACACTTATTAGTGTCTTGTTAATTATCAGAAACACTTACTAGTGTGTTTGAGTTTTTCCTTTAATTTTCCCCATATTTTCTGTTTCATCATATGTGATTTTCTTTTGAAGTTTTATTGGTCATTTGCATTGTTTCTATCCATCAATTCATTAATTTTCTTCTTTCATTGTACTTGGTGCATCTTCTGAAGTATTCTTAGAACTTAATAAAAGCGCTCTTCTAGCAGCTCTTGAAGGCAATGCAACTTATGCACTTGGAGAAGAATTTAAGAGCAGAATCATGATAACATATTTTTTTCTTCTATTCCATTTGACAACATTTCATTTTCTTCACATTTGGTTGCAGCCTTGGGACCTGGTTCTTTGTTCGGGCTTGTTACGTTCAGCCACAAGATTGGGCTTTATGATATTCAAGGACCTATACCAGTTGTCAAAAATGTCTTCATCCCTCCTGAGTCAGATGGTAGATTGCCAGTTGATCTCGAAGATGTGATGCCATTGCTTTCATTTTTGGCTCAAGTATGTAATTCACTATTCTCTGGTAGAGCATTTTGTTACTGTTCTTCATGGATCCTAGAGTCACTAAATTAATTTTTATGTTAATGGTGTTGTCTGATTTAAGATTATGTTGCAAAGATTTGCACCCAAGTTACTTTTACAAGTGTATTAGTAAGGTACAGTTATCTGTAACAGGTTGAAACTTGTAAGGATCGCATTGCTGCTGCTCTTGAGACACTGAGACCTACAACCTCATGGGAAAGGACCACAGCTGCAGGACAAGGGCTGGATGGGGTGCTGTTAGGTGGTAGGGGTTTCGGGGTAGCAATGGATGCTCTTATTAGCTACCTTAGTTCAGAATATGGAAATACATTTGCATTGGGTATGATAAAGACCAAATCTCATACATCCATGTTTTCCTGACTCCAGCAGTACTTTACATGAATTTTCTATCAGCAGAATATGGAAATACATTTGCATTGGGTATGAATTTTCTACCATGGGTTCACTGCATGATGTTTTGCATGGTATGATGATCAAATAGCAACTTCTATCAGAGTATTATAATTGTCTGAGTTGATGTCATGAAGCATAAAATCTAATTTTCTTTTTTTAAATCCAGGTAGGAAAGGAGTTCAAGGTGCCCAACCTGGTCCTGTGCTTGACTGGATGCAGCGCGTGAGGATTTCTATTGATGCAACAGAGGGTTTAGAGTACCTTCATGAGAAGGCTCAACCTTCTATAATCCATCGGGATATTAGATCAAGCAATATTATTTTGTTTGAAGATTTCAAAGCAAAAATTGCAGATTTTAATCTCTCAAATCAGGCTCCTGATATGGCTGCTCGCCTTCATTCTACTCGTGTCCTGGGAACTTTCGAATATCATGCGCCAGAGTAAGTACACCATTACATGAACTATCTGCTCCTTCATGTCTCAAACAAGTAGATCAAATGGATATCTAGTATGTATATATGATTGCAATCAAGTGGATAAATATATTATTGTGATCGACATGTTTTACTTGTGTCTCGGTGTTGGTAATCACTTAAACAAGTGCAGTGATCTGGGTACTTAATTTAAATATAAACTGCACATCTTAAAATGTAAATTACTGACTATGCATCACAAGCTGCTGTTGCTGTTCAAGCAGGTGTTTGTGTGGATATATTTGCTGTCACAAATGAATACATAGATTTGGCTTCATTGAAATTTTTGAGCATCGAGAGTGGTGGTTCTTTGTTTCTGTATGCAAATACAGAAGATTCAACCCTTCCACAGGACATGTAAGTTCCAAGAGCATTTTTACATACCTTTTGGTCTGCTTATGTACTGAAAAATACAAACTACTGCTTATGAATAGGCAGAAGCTCTGTGCATATCAGTTATCCAGAAGCTCAAAGATGAACTTGGTTGGGCAGGTGATATACTGTTTGATAAAAACTTTGGTGCATGGACATGAATTCTTCCTAGCTATCAGTGGCACAACCTTCGACAACACCAACAGCATCGGCACCACACCACCATCAGCCGCAGCGGCGGCGGCGACGGCGGCGACGGCGGCGGTAGCAGCAGCCTCAGCGGCTGCCAAGGCTAAAGGAGTCGCACAGCCAGCCGTAGGATCATAGTAGTGAAACTCAGTGGAAGTCCTTGATATGCTTGTATAGTAAATTGTAACCTGCAAGGTTTTTGGTTTTCCTGAGCGCACAAAAGACAGAAGGCTAATGGCAATGCAACTGAAGTTGATGTATGTAACCATGAAGTTATTACGTCTTCAGTGATTTATGAGGGAGCATATGAAAGATTATTTAAGAAGGCGACTATATTACTGGAAAGTGTGGGAGCTTTTTTTGATCACATCATGAATGTAATTTAACTAATCCTATTTCTAGCATTTTTTGCACATTATGCTTTGTTTGTGGGTATAGGAAGATACATGCTTCCTCATTGTTGTTGATGTGCCGGTCGAACAAATTGAATGTGGGTGGAGAAGCATATTTTTTGCATTCTTGTAATCATGTTGGGGGTGACCATCTACATGGATCTGTGACCGCGTGTAACGCACATTTTCAGTGTTATTAAGTATAAGCGCTGTCTATGGTGGAGCTTGTACTAAAGAAGCGCTGTCTAAGGTCCCAATAGACAGCGCTTGTTTAGTACAAGCGCTGTGAAAGGCCCACCTTTAACAGCGCTTCTTTAGTAAAAGCGCTGTTAAAGGCCCACCTTTAACAGCGCTTGCACAAACAAGCGCTGTTAAAGGCCACCCTTTAACAGCGCTTGTTTGTGCAAGCGCTGATAAAGGCCCCCCTTTAACAGCGCTTGCACAAACAAGAGCTGTTAAAGACCACCCTTTAACAGCGCTTGCACAAACAAGCGCTGTTAAAGGCCACCCTTTAACAGCACTTGTTTGTGCAAGCGCCGTTAAAGGCCCCCCTTTAACAGCGCTTGCATAAAAAAGCGCTGTTAAAGGCCCCCCTTTAACGGCGCTTGCACAAACAAGCGCTGTTAAAGGGGGGCCTTTAACGGCGCTTGCATAAACAAGCGCTGTTAAAGGCCCCCTTTAACAGCGCTTGTAAAGCGCTATTAAAACCAGCCCCCCTTTAGCAGCGCCGAGATAGGCAGCGCTTGTAAAGCGCTGTTAAAGACCTTATTTAAGCGCTGTTAAAGGTCCATTTTGTAGTAGTGATTATCTCCTTCAAAATCTTCCTTTCCCTAAAATCAGTAAGTTTACTCAAGGCATAGGATTTTGTTGGTAAGTGTTTTATTGTTTCATTTACTTTGATATTAAGTTTATCTCTCGGTTGTGAGAGAAGATCGTGATCCCGGGTTGTGGGAGTCACGTTTTCATTTGTGTATGATTTGATCTTGTAGAGGTTTTCTACAAGAGTTTCATAGTGCAAAACTTGGGTTAGAGGATTCTAACTCAAGTAGTCGGATGGGATCTGGGTATTTGGGACGTAGGATCACCGGGAACAAGTCGGAGAGACTTAGGTGGATCCGAAACCGTTACATCGCTTGTTTGCACTTTCTTTGTTGTCATATTTTCATTCCGCATTGTTGGTTGAGTTTGCACAATAATTAGGAATAATTATCTTGATTATTTTAAAGTACTATTCACCCCCCTCTAGTACTTGTGCAGTAGCTATCAGGGCATTACACAAGGTGCACTTATACGACGAAGATCCGATGGCCAAAGATGAGGATTTGATGTTCTGGAGCTTTAACCGATCGGGTGGACAGACCCACCTGATCGGTTCGTGCACACGTATCAGACCCGACGAGAAGCAAGGATGAAGCAGATCCCACCCGATCGGTTGAATGATCGGGTGGTCACGACAGTCTTCTCTGTTTTTGAGTGCCAAATCCACCCGATCGGTTGGCTTCCCAACCGATCGGGTCATCCCCTCGGGTCATCTTGGGAAAGAACTCACCCGACCGGTTGACACTTCAACCGATCGGGTGGCCTTTTCTTCCCCTTTCATGTACTGGTGCTCATTCATTGAAGATCTGCTTTCATTCTAGTTGGATTTTGGGTGATCTCTTATTTGTCTAGCATCAACATCGTCGTTAGCTTTTCAACGATAGGTCGCATGCCCAAATCCCATTTTTCTACATTTTTCTGGAATTTTCTGAGCGCAGCTGGGTGCTGAAATCTGGGCTGTCTGGAATTTGATTATCACCTGATCGGGTGGGCTATTCACCCAACTGGGTGAGGCCATTTTCAGCAGTTCTGAGTCTCTGTTTGTTTCCACCCGATCGGGTGAACTTCCACCCGATCGGGTGGCACTGTTTTAGCAGTTTTAGTGGGGTTTTGGACCCGAACTGTTAGAGTTTTGTGGGGGCTTATAAATATAAGATGGTGCACGACTTGTAAGGACTCTCCTCTATTTTTAGGGCTTGTTCTGCCCCTTTAATGGGAGTCTTAGGTTAGTTTAGATTAGGTTTTATCTTCCAATAATTCTTGTAATGGATTGATGGATTCAAATGCAAGATAAGTATTTTTTTCTCTTATTTCCATTGTTTTGTGTTATTCTCATTTAGCTTGATGATGAATGTTTGTTTGGATTTATTGCTTGCTATCATGTTCTTCATCATTGAGTGGTTCTTGGTGAACCCTAATATGGGTTAGAGTAGGATTGATGCTTGGGATTTTACATTTGACTTGATTGCATGACAAGTGTTTGATGGAATGTGTCAATGGGGATGTCTAGCAATCCGAGACCAATCCATATGGCAACACACTAGATGTGTTGGGGGTTGGCCTCCGGATGCTTGTCCCGTCAAGATCCTCTTGATGTATTGCTAGGAATCACATTTGACCTATTTGGCCATTAGGGTTACGCGGGGGCGTTTTATTGGCATTGGTGGGAGAAAGACCGTCTCTGACCGTCGGGCCAAGGGGAAATAAAACCGGCGATTGATCCCCTAGCCACAGCTCACACCCCTAGCGTAGACATCGAGTCCTCGTGCGTGGGAACAGCTTGGACGAAATGTTGGGAGTTATCATTGTGGCCTTAATGGTCCCGGTTGCGGAGGGTGTTGGACATGGGAATGCCCACCGTCTGAAACCGGGTAGACCTGGCGTATCATCCTGGGTATCGACCGGAATATCGGGCCCATGGGATGCTAGGTACCACCTTTAGGGGCAATATCTCACCCAGGGTCAAGTCGAATGCCTAGTGTCATGAGTGCTCTAGCCAGTGTTAGCGGGGATTCTTTTCTTGTCTTTTTTCATTTCTTTCCTTTATTTCTATACTTCCACCCATATCATCCGCGTAGCTCTCACACAACCTAGGCGAGGCTAGTAGCATTCAAGCCATCCACCTACCTGAGTTCGATATACCTGCACCCTACACTAAACGTGCACTTACGGTAAAACGACACCGCACCCAAACCGTAAACTGGGCGCCGGTCAAATTTTAACGTGCATTTATATTTTATATATTCACGCGCATCTTCTTCGTGATTTCCGTTGTTTTCCGTTGTTCTATATCCATTCTCTTACGATTTTTAGTTTCTTTTCACTTTCTTTGTGTTTTTGTGCCGTTGCAGGAGATTGCCAGTGCTGGGGACATATAAAGCAGATATCATGAGTCCCCGGAGCAACGAAAGGTGTCACGCGTGATCCTGAGGGCCAAACGTTAAAGAATACCATATATCAGCCCTCAACCGATCGGGTGGACAAACCCACCCGATCGGTTCGTGCACGCGTATCTGACCCGATCTGGAGTAGCAGTGAAGAAGAGCCCACCCGATCGGTTCAGCGATCGGGTGGATTCCATAGTGATGTCTGTCTTTTGGAGCTGAATTCCAACCGGTCGGATGAAATCTCACCAGATCGGTTCATCTGTAGCCAATGTTCCCCCAGCTCGCGACCCGACGACTCACCCGATCGGTTCAGCGATCGGGTAATGCATCTACAAAGCTGAAGACCAAGTCAACCGTCGACTCACCCGATCGGTTGATGCATGAACCGATCGGGTGGAAGCTTATCTATATATACTGCCCTAGGTTTTCCAATAAAACGATCCCCATTTTTATAATATGTCTTTTTGGGATTTTGGCGGCTGTGATTTTATTTTGTTTTGTAAGTTCTCCGATTTTCTTGATACCTTTACAATACGTTCTTAATACTATTTGCTCTATATTTCTATTGCTTGATCTTGATTTCAATGGCTATAATTTGTTGTGTTACTCTTTTTGCAATGAATTGTGAGTAGTTTCCAAATCTGGGACGTTGGTGGAAACCCCTTCGTGGGTTCTCCCTAGAACAACCATAGGATTAGGGTTCTGATAGGATATAGGAATTTAGATGGTTACTGATCACTCCGTATTCTACACCTTTTTTCCGCATGATTGCATGCCATTTAGATCGCTCAAATCACGTTTTTCACGATTTATCGACAATATTGCGATACTTTTCACGATTTGTTGTTTTTGTCGTATTTCAGGAGATTTGGAGCGATTTGGAGTGATTCCGAGATACGCCTACTCCAGAGTGTCACCGACGACTTCCCTGAGGGGTATTTTGCTATTGGAGAGGAGCGGAAGAAGAAAGAACGTCGTAGGAGTGACGAGGAGGCAAAAACACTCAGAATGGGCATTTTTGGTGTCTCACTCGGCCGAGTGAAGGAGTCACTCGGCCGACCAGAAGACCCCGCTTGGCCGGCCAGATCGGACACGCACCAAGTGTGCACTCGGCCGAGCATCAGAAGCCACATCGGTCGAGTGACGAAACCCCGTCCGCCCGAGTGGCACTCAGACGACGCCCATCAAAAACTCCCAACTTACTGTTTTTCGTCAGTCTGAGCATCAGAAGACCCACTCGGCCGAGTGGCAATTGCTGACCGTCCGAGTGAAGAGAAGCCCATCGGCCGAGTGACGACAACTCACTCGGCCGAGCAACGCCCGAAGTGAAGACCCCCAAGACCCCAGACTTACTGGAAATTCTCAGGGTCTCCCACTCGGCCGAACGACTTTTGTCACTCGGCTGAGTGAGCCGCGCTGCCTGTAGCGTAAATTCCGATTTTCAGGCTGCGCAGGGGCAATTTTGTCGCAGTTTTTGGGCGATTTTGGGGGGTATTTAACCCCAATTTTTAACCTAGGTTAGAGAGCTTTTTCCTTACTTTTTGGCAGCCTTTTAGATTAAACTTTTTAGCTTTTGATTCTTGTGATTGGAGAGGAGAGAAAAGTTTATTTTTGTTGGATTCTTGGAGAACTCTATTGGTTTGTCTCCCTCTTCATTAAAAATCTCATTTTTATTGCTTATTTGAATATTTCCATGAATTCTATTGCTATTTCAATTGATTATTTTTGTATTTGTGAAATGATTTGTGAGTAGTCCTAACGTCTTGGGGCGTGGGGATGAACCCTACGAGCCCAATTTCCGATTTGCGATGATTTGGTAGAACTATTGCTAGAATTGCGATCAGGGTTAGTTTGGGATCGATATATTACGGATAGCTAGGTGTTCACATCGATTGGGATTTGCAAGAGATTGGATCCCAATTCGATAGGAAACCCTAGAAATCCGAATTGGGTTGAAATTGAGTTTCCGTAGTATTGGTTTGCAAGAGATTGGACCGATACTAGGGTTCTCGGTTGCAATTCCGTACCGATACCCGTTTGCAAGAGATTGGACGGGTAGGAACTATCCCAACCTAGGTCGCACCCCGAGTTTGCACGAGAGTGGGCTCGGGATGCGATTGAACGATGATGTTGATCCTAATGCTAGCTTGCCTAGGCTAGGGTTTGCAAGAGATTGGACCCAAACCTAGGTTAGCTATAGACCGACAACAGCGCGAGAGCGTGAGCTATGTTTTACATTCAGTTGCAACTAGTTCATCCGAAATTCTTCCCTAGCAATTGTGATACCAATGAATCACATTGACGAGATACGGTGAGTAGCGGGGATTCCCTATTCCCTAGGCGTCTTTATTTGATTTTATATCTCCATATTTTGTCTGACGATTGTGACAGGATCGCCGAAAGGCAAATTCCCTCTTTTCTGCCCCTATAGCCCGGTTGTTTGGAGAAGGCACTGTCATACGTCCTCCCTGTGTTCGATACCCGCTCGCCGCTACACCGTGCGCTTGCGGTAAAACTACACGGTCGCTCTTTTGGGTGTACGCCCGGGGCTGATCAAGTTTTTGGCGCCGTTGCCGGGGAGGCGATTGTGTTTGATCCTACCACCCTAGCTATTTCTTTCTTTTTGTTTTATTTCTTTTTTATCTAACCCTTCCATTGTGCTAATCACTTCTTTGAAACTTTATTTTCCTGTGCATGTACACGAGATCCACTGCGGACCCCATTGATATATTGTTTGATCCTGAGATCGAGCGTACATTGCAGAGAATCAGAGCGGAGAGGAGACCCGATACGGAAGGGAGGTTTATGAAAGTCCGGGAGACGCCTGAAGAGTTAGCGGCAAGAATGGCGAGGATTATTTCCATTCGAGATAGGCTCCAGCCTAAGACTTCCTCCACGACCTCATCCATAGCCATGGCAGAGTTGGCGGTCGACAAGAATTTTGAGTTGAAGACCGAGCTTGTGGTTCTGATGTAGCAGGATCTATTTCTTGGGAACGCCCATGAAAATCCCCACTACCACATCCAGCTCTTCCTATCAAAGTGCGCCACCTTCCAGATGCCGGGCGTTACCCTAGATGCCATCAGACTGCGCCTCTTCCCCTTCACATTAAAGGATAAAGCTTTTTATTGGTTGAGGACGCAAGCTGAGGGAGTCTTTACCACATGGGATGAGTTGGCAAGCGCGTTCATCGACAAGTTCTATCCGCCTTCCAAGACGGTAAAGATTAGGAGTGCTCTCATGTCCTTCAAGCAAGGACCTCAAGAGACACTCTACGAGGCTTGAGAGCTCTTCAAAGACCTGCAGCATCAGTGCCCCCACCATAGCATTGAAGATTGGGAGCTAGTCCATAGCTTCTACAATGGTCTCCAACCGGGGACCAAGCAGATTATTGATGCCGCGGTAATGGGGCCATCCTATCAAAGACTCCCGACGAAGCTACGGCCCTAATTGAGGAGATGGCCTCGAACAATCAACAATGGGGCGACGAGCGAGGACACTCTTTGTCCTCCTTGAAGCCATCTAGCATCTATGAGGCAAAGGCCGTAGCGGAGCTGACCAATAAGTTCGATTCTCTCCACAAGGTAGTGGAGAGACTGGAGAAGTATATTACGGAGCCCCAAGGAACCCCTTCCACATCCGCACCAACAAATCAAATGTGTGATTGGCAAGACCAATCCCAAGCTATGTATTTGGGAGGAGAACAAGGAGAGGGATCTTTGGAGCAAGTTCAATACGTCGCGGGGAACCAAGGATATTGGGCCAATCCGGCCACAAGAAACCATCCCGGTTTCTCTTATGCAAACAATGATGGAGCATTGAACCCGCCACAACAACTACCTCAACAAGCTCGACAACAACAACAACAACAACAACATTATCCACCGAGGGGGCCTCCGCAACAAAATTTCCCACCAAAGCAACTAGTTGGACCCTATAGGCTGCCCGGATACAATCAAGGGTGGAGAAATCAAAACCCTCCACAAGCTCAACAACGATCTGAATTTGAAGCTAAGGTGGAGGAGTTTATGGTCGAGCAGAAGAAGATCAATGCTTCCTTGAAGGCGGGCCAAGACTCTCTTACAACTGTCGTTGGACAAATTGCGGAGCAACTTGCGTTGCTCAATAGAAACAGTCAACAGTTGCCGGCTCAACCCGAGCAAAATCCACGGGGCAACACCGACCACATCAACGCCGTTGTTGCAGTTACTACGAGAGGCGGGAAGGATACCACTCCCGTCATGATTCCTACCGAGGAGCCCGTGGTGGAGATTGTAGAGCCAAGCGAGCCGGTCATTGAAGTTGAGAGAGAGAAAGAGCCGTAAAGGGAAGAAAAGTCCAGAGCGGAGCAATTGATTGAAGAGAGGCGTTTTATGCCACCAATCCCATTCCCTCAGCGGCTTGCTAGAGCAAAAATGGAGAAACGGCTAGCCAAGTTTCTCGAGTATTTGAGAGGGGTAAACCTCAACATTCCTTTCCTCGACGCTATCGTGGAAATCCCGACATACGCCAAGTTCCTAAAAGATTTTATCACGGGAAGAAAGAGGAAGGAGAAAATCATGCTCGCTGAGGAGGGTACTTGGTTCACCAAGAGAGAGAAGGAGCCCGCCAAATTCAAAGACCCGGGGAGTTTCTGAATTCCTTGCACCTTAGGCGGCGTCCCTCTACAAAAGGCGTTAGTGGACTTAGGGGCTAGTGTTAGCCTCATGCCTCTCTCTATGTTCCTAAGACTAAACACCGGCACAAAATTAAAACCTACCGACATGCGGATACAACTAGTAGATGGTTGGATCACAAGGCCGGTAGGGATCGCAGAGGATATCCCGTTACAAGTCCCGGGGGGCATATGTTTGCCATGTGACTTCGTGATCATGGATGTCAAGGAGGAGGGAGATACGTCACTAATACTTGGACGCCCGTTCCTTGCCACCGCCGGTGTCATTGTCGACGTACGTGAAGGGACTCTAACATTGAATGTCGGCAACATCGAGGTGGAGCTTCATATTCCCAAGGCAATGAAACACATGCCTTATCATGAGGAGCTGGACTATATGGACCTCCTTGACGAGGTTATTGAGGAGGCGATCCCCCATTCGATCGGTGCTCTATTCAAGGAGGTTTTTGAGGAAAGTCCAGACTTGGGCCAAGAAGAAAAGATGGAGCACTCCCCCGACCTCTCCATGGAAATTGATGAAGGCGACGCTGATGTCGCGAGAATACGAGAGCTCTGTAAGCTCTCAAAGATGAAGACTCCAAAGAAAACCCCACCGATACGAAAATCGGTGTCACCGGTGAAGCCGAGGCCCGGAGCAAGCACTAGCTTGGGGGAGTCACCCCCCCAACACTACCAGAGGCAAAGGAGCACCGAGGAAGAACGCCCCGCCACAACATCCAAATTTAAGCGTTCTTCCCAATAAATTCGACGGGTGCATCTCATATGCACCCAATATCCCGCATTAAATTGAAAATCAAAGGGGGTCGAGCTCAAGACCTTAAACGAGCGCTTGTCGGGAGGCAACCCGACGGTTATCGCTTTATTTTTACTTTTCCTTTATTTTTGTTTAAGAAATTATTAGTGTTTTGAGTCATTTGCCTAAAAATTTTGTGATAACGGATCCTACTTTTCTTTGACAGGAGAGGAGAACGGGGTACCTATCATTAGGAGGATGAACAAGACGACGAGGAGCACTCCAGGAATGCGCTCGATGCTTAGGAGGAAGATGAAATCGACTGGAGGAAGAAAAACAGAGTTTAGAGCCCAAACGAAGCCAAACAGCAGAAAACAGGGTTCACTCGGCCGAGTATACTAGTCACTCGGCCGAGCACATAAGTTCGTCTGCCCGAGCGGCACACGAACGAGGGAAGTCTGCTGTACCCAACTCTCTGTTTCTTTTCTTGATTTCAGTATAATTGCCACTCGGCCGAGTATATATTTTCACCCGGCCGAGTAAAACTGATACGCTCCTAGGGCGAGTATTGCCGAGTAGCTTGAGCCACTCGGCCGAATGGACTTATTCCACTCGGCCGAGGGTGGCAAGGCCACTCGGCCGAGTCATAAGCGGGGAGGAATTTTTCAAAATATTTCCGTTGCGTTCACTCGGCCGAGCGACTTAGTCACTCGGTCGAGTCGTAACTTTTTCTATAAAAGGGGGAGCGGGACGGCACGATTTTCGAAACGAGTAAAACGCAAAACCGCCCGACCCTTCGTTTCCCTCGGCCCCGACCCTCTCCCACTCGCCCGACCACTCGCCCGCCGTCAGCGCTCGGCCACCCACTGCCGGCCGAGCCTGCCGCGCCTTCGCCCGAGTCGCCGCCGGCGACCACCTTGCCGGCCGAGCTCCGGTACCCTTATTTTGCCTATTTCCTCCTCTTTTGCGTATTTTTCGACGATCCGTGTGTTTAACGAACCCCAAATTCAAATTAACTTCATAATCTATCTATCATACCCCTAACCCCCCATACATTTTGAATATTACTCGCTGATATCTTCGTTTGATGTGCATGGTATATTGGGGAGCTTAGGGGAGCCCAGGGGAGCTTCCGGGGAGCGTTTTTGGCTTCGTGGAGGCGGCGTCTTCGCACGCGTCCACTATATTGCTCTCGCGGCGTGTTACGGTATACTCGTTCCACTCATTTGTGCACGCCGCATTTTTTACGTTTTTGGTGAGCACCCGGGGCCCACATGCCGTCCCGGACATGGCCTCGCACCAGGAGAGCTTCCGCCAAGCGGAAGCGGTCGGATGAGCCCGGTCCCTCCCACGAGGTGGAAGACTCTCCTCCGCCTACACCACCACACCCCGTTCATCCCGCACAGCCTGCAGACCCTGCACACCCCGCATAGCCTACAGTCCCCGTTCACCCCGCACAGCCACTCCCTGCCGACCCACAGCCACCGCCACCGGCTCCACTTGTCGGGCCGCTGGGGATTACGTTCCGGGACGACGCACACCGCGTCGTTTTTGAGCACATTTCCCAGCGCTCGATTGTACCCTCCAGGTTCGCACACCTTGCAGACCTAGGACGCCTGGGGGTACTTGAGGGGATGCTCACGTTGTATGACAACGTGGGTTGGCGAGATTTCTTCCAAGTGTCGGCAGACACCTTCGTCCGTCCGACACTTGAGGTGCTTAGTTCTATCGCCCGGACCGACGAGGGATGCTCGTTTAGGTTTATGGACCGAGAGTGCCAGGTCACTCTCGGTATGATGAGAGCATTCTTTTCGTGGCCCGATGCCCCCGGGGCCGATCGTGGTTACGCCCCGACTCACATTCCCCCACCTTCCTTCGATTCCGGCGCTTTCTGGGCCCGGATCACGGGTTTACCTGCCGCCTTCGACCCTAGTAGGGCCAAGGCCTCAGCCATCGTCCACCCTTGCCTCCGCATAGCTCAGCGCCTTATGGCGACTACCATTTTGGCGAGGTATGAGCCTGGGACGATGTCCACGCAGGAGCTTTATATGCTCTACGCGATGACGCGCCCCAGAGCTCTATCTAGGGAGGGTGACTAGTTGGTCCCCGCCGTCGTGATTGATATCGTGAGCTAGTTTCTGGACAGCATCATCGTATCGGTGAGCACTCGCTCACCGATATGTTGCGGCGGTCGATCACCTTGCTCTCCCTGATGACCGGCGAGGACCTTCCAGCCGACCTGCGACGAGCCCTGGGCCCCACTTCACTGTCCATAGACGTCATGGCCCGGATGAAGATGCTACGTCCGCACTGTCAGCGGCACTGGGTTTGGTTGCACGGTCCCTACGGTGCTGATTACATGATCCTCCCGAGCCCAGCTCGGACACAGATAGCACCAGCACAGGTGGACTAGTTTCCGGTGATGGATCTCCTGATCCCCGCCGCCTACGTGCTTGAGGCCGAGGAGGCTGAGCAGGCTGAGCAGGCCCACGCTGCACACGCTGCACCCGCTGACCCCGCTGCACCTGCTGACCCCGTGGCCCCTCAGCAGCCTGATATTTCTGCTGCTCCCGACACCTCTGTCCACACTTCTGCCTGTGTCGGGAGTACACTCGCTGAGACCACCTCCACTACCTCCACCACGCTCACCACCACTCCCACCACAGCTGGCCCTCTGTCCGTTGAGCCCGTTTCCTCCGCCCTACCCAAGCGCCCACCTACTATAGTTGAGAGCGGAGAGCCCTCTTTTACTGCCGTCGTGGAGACAGTGGTTGTCACCGCTGTCTCCACCGCAGCCGTACTTTCTGAGAGTGTCGTGACGTCTGTTGCCACGTCTGTGTCACTGACCTCTCTGGCCGCCTCGTCGCCACTTTTATACTCCACTTCCATTGCTGCTGCTTCCACCTCATACCAGCCTGCGCCCCAGCCTCGCACTGAGGCTAGGCCCACACTTGTGAGCACAACACCTTTCCTCCACATGCCTGCTGAGCCCATCCACTACACCACCCGAGTCCGCCAGCCCCGTCCTGCACAGCACAGACAGGTGCGTCCCTCTGCACCACCTCCCCCCGACACTGTACTACAGAGCATTCGTGATCTCGAGGGGGCGGTGAGTGCCCTCAGAGGGACCTTAGGACCATGTCTGCCACCGCCACCACCATGGCCAGCCGCTTCGACCTACTTCCGGGCATTCATTATTGCCTCACTCAGATTCTCAAGCGGCTTCCTCGCGTACCCACACCCACCCAGCAGGTTCCCACCCCCACTCCTACACACACCCAGCCTGCTTCCACACCCATACCCACACCCACTCAGCAGACTATTCCCGAGCCACCACCACCACCTCCTCCGCCTCAGGACGGAGACGGCGCATCGCCACCCTCTTAGGCACCCTTGATGCCATTGATCTTTTTTGTCGTCATGCTGCCCGTCTCTACTTGGTCCTGATGATTTTTTGCCCCCCCTCCCCTCACTATTTTTGGTTCCACATTTTGTTCATATCTTTCTATATCATTTTTGGGAGAGAGGGAGAGTTTTTGGTGTCACACTTTTATATCTGATTCACTCCTGTATCTGCATGCATCATGTCCGCATCATATTTTTCGTTTCGTTCTTTTTATTTTCTTTTTCCTCATGCATGCATCCTCACCTACCCCTCACATTACACGTCTCTCGGTGTGCCACACTTCGCACATTGAGGACACTGTGCACTTTAGCTTGGGGGAGTGAGTTCTCACGTTCTTTTCGATTTACCACCTTTATTTTTAGTTTTTTTCACGCCATTTTCCGCATTTGCACTCACTTTCATCACTTTTTATTTTTTTACCATGCATCACGGTTTTACTATTTTCTTTATGTGCTGCATTGTAATTAGTTTCATTTTCCCTTTTCTATCTTTTACTTCTTTCATCTCATGCTAGAGATGACTTTTCTGTGATGATGATGACGTGGAGTTAGCTCTCTCTATAAGCATGCTATATTTGTCATGTCTTAGATTTTATTTCTGATATCATATGCTGTGATTTGCCTTGTATTTAGAGATAGTAACCCACACTTTTTCCGCATGAAAATGGATGAAATTTTATTATTAGCTGAGTCTGAATATTCATATGTATGCTATCGCAGAAAACACACCAAGATTCACGCATTGGATGCTTATATCTGGAGTACCGTTTTCTTTTCCCATATCACTTCTATTTGCATGATTTGTACATTTCACTTCAGGATGATTGAATGATGTTAGCTATGATAAATCTGGATTAGTTAGCTTTTTTGTGATCGAAACCGAGTAGATTAGATTACCCTGCTGAAGTTGTCGTGCACGTCCTATAGAGTGAACTGAGAGACATATTTATTTCTTTCTCCACATATCTTGAACATCAATTCTCTATTTTAAAATCATTGGTGAATCTCCCCTTAGCGATTCTAATATATGGCATTTCCCCCGTTATTAAAATCATAGCTCCAAATTTCCCAAAACCAAAAAGAAAAAGAAAAATTCTTGTATATCCTTATTTCTCTTTGATTTGGGATCATTGTGTATATATGCTATAAAAAAGAGAAAAAGAAAAGAAAAGAGAAAAAGAAAAGAAAAGAGAAAAGAATCTCAATAAACGATCCCATCTCATGTTCTCTCTTTCTTCCCTCTTTTTGTTTTTATTTTTATTACTTTTGGAGCTTCATAAAAATGGGGATGTAAATATTGTTTTTGTGCCACCACGCTTATAGATAAGCTTGGGGGAGAGAATCCAATGATGTGTGAGAGAGTGACTACTTGACGGTGAACGACAACCTAGGCTAAGTAATATTCTATACTCGGTGAGATTGTTTTAGCTTCACGAAATCCAGAAATCTATGCCTAGCACTCATTTCATGAAATCCACGCTTTTCTATTCTTTCTATTCTATTGCGTGATATTCTTATACTCCTCATAGAAAGCATTCAATTGAAAAGTGTGTGATCTGCGATATTGTATACCGCTTTAAATGATTCAGACGATGTTAATTTTAGAATTATTCCGTTTTTCATGCTATAACATTATTGTTGGGTTTTCTATTTCTATTTGCACCATTATACTATGGTATCGAAATAAAAGTCTTTGACATGTATTTTACATTCGGTGCATGCTATATGAGTAAGCAAAACCCACGTCCTGAGAAAAATGATCTAGCAGCTTCCCTCTTCGCTTTCTTCTTTCTTCTTCGTTTTTCGTTTTTTCCGTTTTTCGTCGTTTTCGTTTTCTGAATCCACCGGGTTCGCCTTTTACTTATCTTCCTCGATGACGAGTAAGAGGTAAGCTTAGGGGATTTTGATCACTCCGTATTCTACACCTTTTTTCCGCATGATTGCATGCCATTTAGATCGCTCAAATCACGTTTTTCACGATTTATCGACAATATTGCGACACTTTTCACGATTTGTTGTTTTTGTTGTATTTCAGGAGATTTGGAGCGATTTGGAGTGATTCCGAGATACGCCTACTCCAGAGTGTCACCGACGACTTCCCCGAGGGGTATTTTGCTATTGGAGAGGAGCGGAAGAAGAAAGAACGTCGTAGGAGCGACGAGGAGGCAAAAACACTCAGAATGGGCATTTTTGGTGTCTCACTCGGCCGAGTGAAGGAATCACTCGGCCGACCAGAAGACCCCGCTCGGCCGGCCAGATCAGACACGCACCAAGTGTGCACTCGGCTGAGCATCAGAAGCCACATCGGCCGAGTGACGAAACCCCGTCTGCCCGAGTGGCACTCAGACGACGCCCATCAAAAAGACCCACTCGGCCGAGTGGCAATTGCCGACCGCCCGAGTGAAGAGAAGCCCATCGGCCGAGTGAAGACAACTCACTCGGCCGAGCAACGCCCGAAGTGAAGACCCCCAAGACCCCAGACTTACTGGAAATTCTCAGGGTCTCCCACTCGGCCGAGCGACTTTTGTCACTCGGCCGAGTGAGCCGTGCTGCCTGTAGCGTAAATTGCGATTTTCAGGCTGCGCAGGGGCAATTTTGTCACAGTTTTTTGGGCGATTTTGGGGGGTATTTAACCCCAGTTTTTAACCTAGGTTAGAGAGCTTTTTCCTTACTTTTTGGCAGCCTTTTAGATTAAACTTTTTAGCTTTTGATTCTTGTGATTTGAGAGGAGAGAAAAGTTTATTTTTGTTGGATTCTTGGAGAACTCTATTGGTTTGTCTCCCTCTTCATTAAAAATCTCATTTTTATTGCTTATTTGAATATTGCCATGAATTCTATTGCTATTTCAATTGATTATTTATGTATTTGTGAAATGATTTATGAGTAGTCCTAACGTCTTTGGGCGTGGGGATGAACCCTACGAGCCCAATTTCCGATTTGCGATGATTTGGTAGAACTATTGCTAGAATTGCTATTAGGGTTAGTTTGGGATCGTTATATTACGGATAGCTAGGTGTTCACATCGATTGGGATTTGCAAGAGATTGGATCCCAATTCGATAGGTGTCACGACCTGCTTCCCTAAAATGGAGGCGAGACGTGAAAAGGTCCGCACGAGAGTGGAGCTGTGAAGCCCCAAACCCGATAAGCGTCCACAATACATAAACAGGTCCCTGTAACCACAACAGAATAACAATAATTACACAAGGCGTGACTGAAATAAAATTCCACATCTCACAAATTGTCCAACATCCAGAAAAGCCACCGGGCTAAAAGAAAGAGTCTAAAGGCCCAGAACAAGGCCAAACAAAAGACAAATATAACAGAGTATCAAACTAGGTGCCACGCACCGGCAACAAAACAACTATCTAACAAAAGTAAAACACACGAAGACACTAGGGCTGGTCCCCAGTGTCCACGAAGTCCTCGTCCAACACGGGCGCAAGCTCAGCGTCCGCAAACACCTCACCCTCAGCAAGCAACTCAGGCTCAGGGTCTAACATGCGTCACCCAAAAGAGAAAGGGGCACATGTCAGCAAGTCTAAAAGACTTGAGCAAGGAAACTGAAAGTAACTAACAACCTAGCATTTGTAACATTAAGCGATGACATGGCAGTTAAGTATGATGCAACAGTTTAAAAGAGACAAGCATGCACAATGTAGCAAAAGCTACCAAATCACTAATCACTTATCATTTAACACTTATCACTTAGTGCATAGAGAGTCCACCTGCTGGCCACTCGTGGCTCAGTCCGCTTATCTCTATCACTATCAATCACTTGTGCACTAAAGAGAGTCCACCTGCTGGCCGGAGTGGCGGATCAGGCCAACTCGGGGCTCAGTCCGCTTATCTCTGACCCCACCCATATGTGTCGAGCGTTGGGAGTACCAACTCACTAAGCTCGCTTCTGGAACACGAGCCAGGAAGTGTATATGGCATAGGGTTGTGCCCGCAACGCAGGTGCCTAGCCGGTATCCGAGCGTTGGGGTTTCCAACTACAGGGCTCGCTTCTGGAACACGAGCCAGGAATATAATATTATAGCGTGTGCTACACAATCACAATAATTAATCACTATGCAATGACATGAACAAATGATTGCGTACCGTTAATTGAATTTAAACGTGACATACAAGCATGATGAGGGTGACGGACCAAGCTTCGTTGTCAAGCTAGGTCAATGGCGTCTAAACGGCTATCCTTTCACCGTTTAGTCTCTTTTACGCTAAAGCAAGGTAAATGGCCTAAGACATGGCCCAATTCAAGAGATGCAAGTTTCACTTGCCTATCACCGGGGTGACGGTTACGAAAGTTCGTTTCCGCGGTAGCTAGCCTACGGGGAATCGCTGTTATGGGGAACATTCATCAAAACACAAGTATTTTATTAGGGTTTCATAAAAATTACAATAGGATACGAAAACAACGGTAGATCGATTTCTTACCGAGAGGAGGCGGAAGAAACACTCCGGGGAACCCTAAGATCAGATCTGAAAAGGATTGGAGAAGTTTGGGGAAACTAGGGTTTTGGGGGATTTTGGGGATTTGATGGGTTTTGATGGAGATTTGGGGAAGATGAGAAGTAGATAGGGTGAATGGATGGATTGGATGATGATTCTAGGGCTTGGAATGAAGGATTGAAGCTTGGAGTAAGATGGGGGCTCAATGGGGGAGAAACTAGGGTTTTGGGTCGTGTTGGAGAAGATGAAAACGTTTGGGTTGGGTATTTATAGGTTGAGCTGGCGGCTGCCCAGAAATTAGGGTTTTAACACAG
Organism: Scilla litardierei; assembly: GCA_030789695.1. Taxonomy (NCBI): domain Eukaryota; kingdom Viridiplantae; phylum Streptophyta; class Magnoliopsida; order Asparagales; family Asparagaceae; genus Scilla; species Scilla litardierei. Next base: position 215,965,962 of record CM061141.1, on the reverse strand, counting down.
ACTAGTCGGTCAAAGAACAACCACTGACCGACTAGTTTGGCAACTAGTCGGTCGGTCGACTAACGCAGACCGACTAAGTGTAAACAGTAACTCCTGAACGAAAATAGGATTTAGAGTTAGTCGGTCCATGAACAAATACTGACCGACTAGTTTAGCATCTAGTCGGTCGATGAACGTTCTTAGACCGACTAAGAGTAAACAGTAACTAGGGTCAAAATAATTTAAAGAGTTAGTCGGTCTGAGTACAAAGCTTAACCGACTAGTTTAACAACTAGTCGGTCGGAAGATGAACTTAGACCGACTAAGAAATGAACAGTAACTATACAAAAATTTAGATGGTGAGTTAGTCGGTTAAAGAAGCATTGCCGACCGACTAGTTTGCAACCTAGTCGGTCAACCAATGTTCTTAGACCGACTAACGACAAACAGTAACCTCTAAGAAATTTAGATAGCCCACTAGTCGGTCCAAGAAGGATTACCGACCGATTGGATCGTCATCTAGTCGGTCGGTGGCCCTTCTCATACCGGCTAATGAGCACCAAAAGTTCCGATACGGAGCGCGGGGCCCCGGTATCGAATCCTAAGACTCCTAGGCTTGATCTAATAGTTAGATACGACCGTTATGAAGTCCGTCACGAATGACATACTTCGAAATCGACAATCCTACGGAAGAAACGAGAAAATACGACGAATCGATCGAAAATGAAATCTACGGAGACGAAAACCACACAAGAGGAGAAAATCCACCAAAACACATATTATATTATATTAAATCCAGGTACTTGAAAAGCAGTCGTTACATCCTCCCCAACTTAAGAAAAAAATTCCGTCCTCGGAATTTCCGAATACTCACGAGTCCGGAAACAAAAGTGGGAAACGCTCTCGCATCTCATCTTCTCTCTCCCAAGTGGACTCTCCAGGTGAGCCGTGTCGCCACATCACCCTCACAAGATTGACAATCTTGTTCCGAAGCGATTTCTGACGCCTGTCCAGAATCTGCACTGGAAGCTGGTCATACGTCAAATCTGAGCGAACGGCGATCTCCGAGAAATCCACGGAATGAGATGGATCGCTAATGTATCGACGGAGCTGCGACACATCGAAAACATTGTGAACTCCTTCCAAAGATGGCGGCAAGGCCAAGCGATAAGCTACCTCGCCAACCCTCTCCAAAACATCAAATGGTCCAATGTATCGCGGGCTCAACTTCCCTCGCTTCCCGAAACGAATCACACCGCGATTCGGGGAAATCTTCAAGAACACATGGTTGCCCGGTTGAAATTCCAAAGGACGACGTTTAGCATCCGCCCAATGCTTAAAACGGTCCTGAGCAATCCTCAACCTCTCCCGAATATTCCTGACAATATCCACGGCCTCCACGATCATCTCAGGTCCCAACAACTCCCGATCACCAACGTCATCCCAACTCAATGGCGATCGAAATTTCCTCCCATAAAGAGCGGCGAAAGGCGCCATGCCAATACTCGCCTGGAAGCTGTTGTTGTAAGAAAACTCCACCAAATGTAGATGGTCCTCCCACGAACCCTTGAAATCCAACATGCACGCCCTCAGCATGTCTTCCAAAATCTGAATCGTCCTCTCAGACTGGCCATCCGTCTGCGGATGGTACGCCGTGCTGAAACTCAGACGCGTACCCAAACTTTTCTGTAAACTCTGCCAAAACTGAGATGTGAACCTCGTGTCTCTGTCAGACACGATACTCATGGGGACTCCATGAAGTCGCACGACTTCCTCCATATATCTCCTTACTAGCACCTCCGTGGACTGTCCCACTCGGAACGGAATAAAGTGCGCAGATTTGGTCAACCGATCTACGATCACCCAAATCGCGTCATTCTGCTTCGGACTCCGAGGTAGTCCAGTCACGAAATCCATAGTGATGTGTTGCCACTTCCACTCTGGAATCGGAAGAGGTTGTAGCAACCCGGCCGAACGCTGATGCTCCGCCTTCACTTGCTGGCAAACCAAGCACTTGGCTACACTCCGAGCCACGCTCCTCTTCATACCATGCCACCAATAATTCAGACGAAGATCCTGGTACATCTTGGTGCCACCAGGATGCACAGAATACGGCGAACTGTGTGCCCCCACCATCAATTCCTCTCTGATATCCCCAGCCGGCACACACAACCTGGCTCCAAACCTCAGCGAGCCATCCGCATGAATCAAAAAGTCAGTCCGCAGACCGGCTTCCACCTGCCCTCGAATCCTTGCCAATTTTGGATCTCCGGCCTGGCCAGCCTTAATCCGATCCACGATCGTCGACTGTACCTGCAGGTACATCAATGAAGAGGCCTCCCCAGGAAGAACAATTTCCACTCCAGACTCGCAAAAATCCTACTGCAATCTCCACTGCGAAGTCAACATCATCACCGCGGGAAACCTACTCAAAGCATCTGGAACCACATTCACCTTGCCAGGGTGATACTGCAAATCAATCTCATAATCCGCCATAAGCTCCAACCATCGACGCTGTCGCATGTTGAGCTCCTTCTGAGTGAAAATATACTTCAAGCTTTTGTGATCGGTGAAGATTTTCACTTTCTCACTCAACAAGAAGTGCCTCCAAATCTTAAGAGCGAACACAACGGCAGCCAACTCCAAATCATGCGTCGGGTAATTCTTCTCATGAACCTTAAGCTGACGAGACGCATACGCCACAACATGCCCGTGCTGATGCAACACACAACCGAGACCCTTGCCAGAAGCATCGCAAAAGATCTCAAATCCACCGCTGCGATCAGGCACGACAAGAATAGGGGCAGTCGTCAACCTCTCCTTCAGAATACCAAAAGCACCCTCGCAATCACCCGACCAAACAAATACAACATCCTTCCGTGTCAACCTGGTCATCGGCTCAGCAATACGAGAAAAGTCCTTAATGAATCACCGATAGTAACCAGCAAGCCCAAGGAAACTCCGAATCTCAGATGCAGACGACGGAACATGCCACTCCCTGATGGCCCTAATCTTCTCGGGATCCACAGAAATACCACCTCCAGACACCACATGCCCCAGAAAAGCAACTCGATCCAGCCAAAACTCGCACTTCGAAAACTTAGCATACAAATGATGCTTCCTCAAAATCTCCAACACCGTCCTCAAGTGCGAGGCATGCTCTTCCTCCGACTTTGAATATATCAGAATGTCGTCAATAAAGATAACGACAAACTTATCCAAAAATTCGTAGAATATCAGGTTCATCAGATTCATGAAAACTGCGGGCACGTTAGTTACGCCAAAAGGCATAACCACAAACTCATAGTGTCCATACTTCGTCCTGAACGCTGTCTTCGGAACATCATCCTTCTTCACCTTCAACTGATGGTAACCACTCCTCAAATCCAGCTTAGAGAACACCCTCGAACCTCCAAGCTGATCAAAGATATCATCGATGCGAGGCAACGGGTATTTATTCTTAATGGTCACCGCATTCAATCCCCAATAGTCCACGCACATGCGACGCGAACCATCCTTCTTCTTAACCAGCAACACCGGTGCTCCCCACGGAGACACACTAGGATTAATATAACCCTTCTGCAACAGCTCATCCAACTGCTTCCGCAACTCTTCCAATTCTGCAGGTGCCATACGATACGGCGCCTTCGAAATGGGCTGCGCACCTAGAACAAGATCGATAGAAAATTCCAGAGCTCGATCAGGCGGCAAACCAGACATCTCCTCGGGGAAGACGTCGCCAAAGTCACGCACCACAGCTGGCCACTCCATCTCCAACTGCATAGCCACAGCCTCCACCGGCCTGGCCCAAAATCTGACAGGACCAAGCGAACTGCTACCACGACTGAACTCAAACACTAGATGTCCAGGAATCTCGAACACCACCTTCTTCCTTCGACAGTCAATCGTAGCATAAAAACTCGCAAGCCAATCCATCCCAAAGACCGCATCGTAGTTGGTGATGTTGTGGACAATAAAATCAGCATAAAGCTCATGTCCACAAACCACCACAGAGCAAGGACTGCATCCACGATGCACCGTGACTACTCCATTCCCTGTGATGATGTTCCAACTCTTGGAGAGAGGGGACGTCGACAAGGAATGCTTCTCCACGAAGCTCTGGGCCAAAATGCACATCGATGCACCAGAATCAAAGAGGACTCGGGCAGGGAGCGTGCAAACCAAAACCACACCTAATAAACAGTCTAATCAATCAAATCTTACTCTAGCAACATTCATACACAAGCATCCAGCATAATTTTAACAATCAACTACTTAGGGAAGGAACAACTAGATTGGAAGTTACCTGTAATGACCTCATCCATAGCCAAAACCTCCTCCTCGGTCATCAGAAATGCCTGCCTCCTCGGCGGAGCAGCCCGCTCAAAAGCCTGCCTCTGCGGGACGAGAGGCACCCCACGATCAGCGGGCACCGGGGCTCTCTGCTGCAATGGCGGGGCAGCAATAGGTGTCCCCCAAAGTCGCTTCAACTTCGGGCACTCCCGGATAGCATGGGCGGGATCTCCACAAGCAATACATTGCCCCAAGAACTTCCTACATGATTCCTTGATATGACCCTCCCTGCCACAGAAATGGCAAACCTTCCGAACAGGCCCTCCCGGCCTCTTGAACTGAACAGGCTGGTTCGGCCTGAATCCAGGTCGAACCACAGCTCTCGCCTGCTCCACAGGCCTCTTCCCAGCACCAACAATAGACCCCCTCCTCTGGTTCACGAGCAGCTCCTGCCTCTTTGCTGCTACTAGAACCTTCTGATAAGATTCCCGGTCATAGGAGGTCACAAAACTCTGGAGCTCCGAGGCAAGTCCCTGAAGGAACCTCTGAGCTCGCTCCTCAGCGTCCTGCACCATCTTTGGTGCAAACCGACTAAGCCTCATGAAGTCTTGGTGGTACTGGTCCACCGACGAGCTTCCCTGCTTCAAATCGATAAAACGCTGCAGCATTTCTTCCCTGGCAGCCTTCGGGAAGAACTCACCATTAAATCTGGCCTTGAAGGTTGATCACTCCTTATTTTACACCCTTTTTTCCGCATGTTTGCATGCCATTTAGATCGCCCAAATCATGTTTTTCACGATATATCGACGATATTGCGATGCTTTTCACGCTTTGTTGTTTTTGTCGCATTTCAGGTGATTTGGCGCGATTTAGAGTGATCATGATATGCGCTCACGATAGACGGCCACCGACGACCTCCCCGAGGGGTATTTTGCTGTTGGAGAGGAGCGGAAGAAGAATGGACGTCGCCGGAGCGACGAGGAGGCCAAAACGACCAGTTTGGGCATTTTTTGTGTCCCACTCGGCCGAGTGGAGGAGCCACTCGGCCGACCAGCGAGACACTGCTCGGCCGACCCGTTCAGACACGACTTCCATGTGTACTCGGCCGAGCGACGGAGACCACATCGGCCGAGTGACGATACCACGTCCGCCCGAGTGGCGCCCAGACGAAGGCCCTCAAAAAGACCGAAGTTACTGTTTTTCGGCCATCTGAGCTTCAGAAGACCCACTCGGCCGAGTGGCAAATCCCGTCCGCCCGAGTGAAGTGAAGCCATCGGCCGAGTGACGACAACTCACTCGGCCGAGCCACCCCCGAACTGAAGACCCCTGAAGTCCCCGACTTACTGGAAAATTGACAGGGTTTTCACTCGGCCGAGCGACTTTTGTCCCTCGGCCGAGTGCGATGCGCAGCCTGTAGCGAAATCTGCGGAAAACAGGCTGTGCAGGGGCGTTTTGGTCAGGATTTTTGGACGATTTTTGGGGCTATTTAAGCTCTGTTTTTACCCTAGTTTGGGGAGCCACCTCTCAGATTTTTTGCAGCTTTTTGAGTCTACTTTTTAGCTTTATTAATTGTGATTGGTGAAGAGAAAAACTTGGATTTTTGTTGGGTTGATTGAAGATCTACATTGGTTTGCACTTCTCTTCCATAAAAACTCTATTTTTATTGTTTATATCATTGTTGTGATGAATTCCATTGTCTATTTCTTTGCCAATTATTGTGCTATTGCTATGATTAGTGAGTAGTCTCCACGTCTTGGGGCGTGGGGATGAACCCTACAAGCCCAATTTCGTATTTGTGTTGAATTGGTAGGAATTGAGCCAGGATTGTTATTAGGGATTAGATTGGGATCGAATTACTACGGATAGCTAGGTATTCACGTCAATAGGGATTTGCAAGAGATTGGATCCCAATTCGATAGGAAGCCCTAGAAATCCGAATTGGGTTGGAGTCGGATTTTCGAAGTATCGGTTTGCAAGAAATTGGACCGATGCTAGGATCTCCGGTTGCAATTCCGTGCCGATACCCGTTTGCAAGAGATTGGACGGGTAGGAACTATCCTAATCTAGATTGTGGACCGAGTTTGCAAGAGATTGGGCTCGGTGCGCAATTGGACGATGATGTTGATCCTAATGCTAGCTTCCCTAGGCTAGGGTTTGCAAGAGATTGGACCCAAACCCAGGATAGCTATAGACCGGCAACAGCGCGAGAGCGTGAGCCTGGTTCCACATTTAGTTGCAACTAGTTCATCCGAATTCTCATCCTAGCGATTTCGATACCGGCGAACCACAATTGTGAAATACGGTGAGTAGTGGGGATTCCCCATTCCCTAGGCGTTCTCTATTTGATTTGATATTTTGCACTTTTGTCTGACGATTGTGACAGGATCGCCCAAGGCAATTATCCCTCTGAATAGCCAGGTTGATTAGGAGCAAGCACGGTCATTCGTCCTCCCTGTGTTCGATACCCGCTCGCCGCTATACCGTGCGCTTGCGGTAAAACTACAACCGTCGCCTCGGGACGTGTACGCCGGGGCGCGATCAAGTTTTTGGCGCCGTTGCCGGGGAGGCGATTGCGTTTGATTCTTTTTCACCTAGCTATTTCTTTGTTTTATTTTATTTTTATTTTATTTCTTTTACCATTATTATTTCCTTTGCTATTTTTACCTAACCCTTCCACGGTACTAATCATCTCTTTGAAACTCTGTTTTCACTGTGCATGTACACGAGATCTACGGCGGACCCCGAAGCCCTATTATTCGATCCCGAGATCGAACGTACCGCGCGGAGACTCAGAGCGGAAAGGAGACAATATCCGGAAGGGGGGTTTATGACCAACCGGGAAACTACCGAAGAATTGGCGGAGAGAATGGCGAGAATAATTTCTATTCGCGATAGGCTTCGGCCTAAAACCTCTTCTACTACGTCATCCATCGCCGTGCCGGAGTTGGCGGCCGACAAGAACTTCGAGCTAAAGACGGGATTGGTGGTTTTGATGCAACAAGACCCATTTCATGGGAACGCTCACGAGAACCCCCACTACCACATCCAATCATTCTTGTCGAAGTGCGCCACTTTCCAAATGCCGGGGGTCCCGATTGATGCCTTCAGACTGCGCCTCTTCCCCTTCACGCTAAAGGACAAAGCACTCTATTGGCTGAGGACGCAAGCTGACGGAGTTTTCACCTCTTGGGACGGGTTGGCGGATGCATTCATTGATAAATTCTATCCACCATCCAAGACGGTGAAGATCCGGAGCGCTCTCATGTCCTTCAAGCAAGGACCACACGAGACGCTCTATGAAGCTTGGGAGCGATTTAAGGATTTGCAGCACCAGTGCCCGCACCACAGTATAGAAGATTGGGAGTTAGTGCATAGCTTCTACAACGGTCTCCAACCGGGGACCAAACAAATTATTGATGCCGCGGCGAATGGTGCAATCTTGTCAAAGACTCCCGAGGAAGCTACGGCCCTAATTGAGGAGATGGCCTCTAATAACCAACAATGGGGCGATGAGCGAGGACACTCTACGTCCTCCTTAAAGCCGACTAGCATCTACGAGGCAAAGGCCGTAGCGGAGCTTACGAGCAAATTTGATTCTCTCCACAAGGTGGTGGAGAGATTGGAGAAATTCATCACGGAGCCCCAAGGAAGCCCTTCCACCTCCGCGCCGGCAAGCCAAATGAGTGATTGGCAAGACCAACCTCAAGCCATGTATTCGGGAGGAGAGCAAGGAGAAGGATCCTTGGAGCAAGTGCAATATGTTGCGGGGAACCAAGGTTATTGGTCCAATCCGGCCGCAAGAAATCACCCGGGATTCTTCTACGCCAACAATGAAGGAGCTTTGAACCCGCCACAACAACCGCCTAATCAAGCTCGACCACCACCACCCCAACAACAATACTATCCGCCGAGGGGACATACACAACAAAACTTCCAACCAAAGCAACAAGTCCCACCTTATAGGCCTCCCGGATACAATCAAGGGTGGAGGAATCAAAACCAAAACCCTCCACAAGCTCCACAACGATCCGATTTCGAAACTAGAGTGGAAGCGTTCATGGTCGAGCAGAATAAGGTGAATGCTACTTTGAAGGCGGGGCAAGAATCTCTCAATACCGTAGTGGCTCAAATATCGGAGCAATTAGCGTTGCTCAACCGGAACACTCAAAGATTGCCGGCGCAACCGGAGCAAAACCCACGGGGCAACACGGGCCACATCAACGCCGTAGTTGCCGTCACTACTAGAGGCGGGAAGGACACCACCCCCGCCATGATTCCTATTGAGGAGGCCGTGGAGGAAAGTTTGGAGCCGGTTGAGCCGATAATCGAGATTGAAGAGGAGAAGGAGCCACAAGACAAGGAGAAATCTAGGGAGAAGCTATTAATTGAGGAGAGGCGCTTCATGCCACCGGTCCCATTCCCCCAAAGACTAGCGAAAGCGAAAATGGAGAAAAGGCTAGCGAAATTCCTCGAGTATCTAAGAGGAGTTAGCCTAAATATTCCCTTCCTTGATGCCATCATCGAGATCCCCACATATGCCAAATTCTTGAAGGACTTGATTTCGGGGAGAAAGAGGAAGGAAAAGATCATGCTAGCCGAGGAGGGCTCTTGGTTCACCAAGAGAGAAAAGGAGCCGGTAAAATTTAAAGATCCGGGGAGTTTTCGGATTCCTTGCACGTTGGGCGGCGTGCCTCTTCAAAAGGCGTTGGTCGATCTTGGGGCTAGTGTGAGTCTCATGCCCCTCTCCATGTTCTTAAAGCTTAACACCGGGACAAAGTTGAAACCCACCGACATGCGCATTCAATTAGCCGATGGACGGATAACAAGGCCGGTGGGGATTGTCGAAGACATCCCACTTCAAGTCCCGGGTGGAATATGCTTGCCATGTGACTTCGTCATCATGGACATTAAGGAGGAGGGAGACACCTCATTGATACTTGGGCGCCCATTCCTCGCCACCGCCGGAGTCATCGTCGACGTGCGCGAAGGTACCTTAACCTTAAACGTCGGAAACATCGAGGTGGAGCTCCACATTCCCAAGGCAATGAAGCACATGCCTTACCATGAGGAGCTCGATTATATGGACCTCCTTGATGAGGTGATAGAGGAGGCGATTCCTCACTCAATTGGTGCCCTTTTTGATGAAGAATTGGATGAAGGCCCGGATTTAGGCCATGAGGACAATAATGATGATTCCCCCGACTTCTCCGCTGATGAAGATGAAGGCGACGCTGATGTCGCAAGGATTCGAGAGCTCTGCAAGCTCTCGAAATCAAAGTCTCCAAAGGAAGCTCCGCCGGTACGGAAATCGGCATCGCCGGCTAAGCCGTTGACCGGGGCAAATGCTAGCTTGGGGGAGCCTCCCCCCAACACTATTCGAGATAGGAGACCACCGCGGGAGAACGCTTCGCCGCCACGTCCGAATCCAAGCGCGCTCCCCGGAAAGTTTGACGGGTGCATCTCATATGCACCAAACATCCCGCATTGATTGAAAATTATAGGGGGTCGAGCTCACGACCTAAAACGAGCGCTTGTCGGGAGGCAACCCGACGGTTTTTGCTTTATTTTCGCTTTTTCTTTATTTTTCGTTTTAGAAATTTTTAGTGTTTTGAGTCATCCGATCAAAAATTTTGTGATAACGGGTCCTATTTTTCTTGACAGGAGAGGAGATAGGTAGATCATCATGAGGAGGTTGAACGAGACGATGAGGAGCGCCCTAAGAAGGCGTTCGACGCTTAGGAGGAGCATGAAATCGACTGGAGGAAGAAAGACGGAGTTTAGAGTCTAAACGAAGACAAACAGCAGAATGCAAGGCTCACTCGGCCGAGTATACTAGTCACTCGGCCGAGTACAGAAGTTCGTCCGGCCAAGCCGCTCACGAACAAGGGAAGTCTGCTGTACCCAACTCTCTGTCTATTTTCCTCATTTCATTATAACTGCTACTCGGCCGAGTATATATATTCACTCGGCCGAGTGAAACAGATACCCTCCTTGGGCGAGTCATGCCGAGTAGCTTGAGTCACTCGGCCGAATGGATTTACTCCACTCGGCCGAGCCTGGCAAGGCCACTCGGCCGAAGCGATATCGGGGAGAAATTTTTATTTGCCTCGCTCGGCCGAGTGATCACGTCACTCGGCCGAGTCGTAACTTTTTAATATAAAGCCAAAGGGGGAGGCGCAGTTTTCGAAAACGAAAAAAAAACCCTTTCGCCCGCGCCCCCTCAGCTTCCCCTCGCCCGATCGCGCCTCGCCCAACATCCACTCGCCCGCGCGCGCCGCCGCTCGGCCTGCCACCGCCGGCCGACCGTCGCCGCACCCCGCCCGAGTCGCCGCCGGCAACCCCCGTCTCCGATCACCTCCGGTTCGCTTATTTTCACCATTTTCTTCTCTTTTTGCGTAGTTTTTGAGGATCCGTGTGTCAATCGAACCCCTAACCCGAATCAAGTCACATATCTATCTGTTATACCCCTATTGCTCCATACATTTTGATTATTACTCGCTGATATCGCTTTTCCATGCGCAGGTTGCTTTTTGGAGCTTAGGGGAGCTCAGGGGAGCTTCTACGGGCTGCTCAGGACTTCGTGGAGGCGCGGACTTCGCACGCTTCCACTACTTAGCACTCGCGGCGTGTTTGGGTAAACTCTTTCCACTCTTTGTGCACACGCCGCACTTTTCACTTTTTCGGCGCGCGCTCGGGGCAGATATGCCGCCCCGGACACGGCCGCGGTCGAAGAGAGCTTCCGCCAAGCGGAAGCGGTCGGATGATGCCGGCCCCTCCCACGAGTTGGAGGACTCTCCTCCACCGTCCCCCACACACCCCGCACACCCCGCACAGCCTGCAGGCTCCGCACACCCCGCACAGCCTGCAGCGCACCCACAGCCCGCACAGCCTCTCCCCGCCGATCCACAGCCACCACCACCGGCTCCACTGGTCGGGCCGCTCGGGATTACGTTCCGAGACGACGCACACCGCGCCGTCTTCGAGCGTATCTCCCAGCGCTTGATCGTACCCTCCAGGTTCGCACACCTCGCTGACCTAGGACGCCTGGGGGTACTTGAGGGGATGCTCACGTTGTACGACAACGTGGGCTGGCGAGATTTTTTCCAGGTGTCGGCGGATACTTTTACCCGTCCGACACTTGAGGTTTTGAGTTCGATCGCCCGGACCGATGAGGGATGCTCATTCCGGTTCATGGATCGAGAGTGCCAGGTCACTCTCGATATGATGAGAGCATTTTTCTCTTGGCCCGCAGTCCCCGGAGCCGATCGCGGTTATGGCCCCACACATATCCCTCCACCCTCTTTCGACGCCGGTGCCTTCTGGGCACGTATCACGGGTCTCCACGCCGCCTTTGACCCTAGTAGGGCCAAGGCCTCGGCCATCGTACATCCCTGCCTACGCATTGCCCAGCGCCTCATGGCGACTACCTTTTTGGCCAGATATGAGCCGGGCACGATGTCTACGCCAGAGCTTTACATGCTCTATGCGATGACACGTCCCAGAGCTCTGTCTAGGGATGGAGATGAGCTTGTCCCCGCCGTCGTGATCGATATCGCGGCATGGTACTTAGACCGCATCATTGTATCGGTGGGCGCTCGCTCACCGATATGCTGCGGCGGCCTGATTACCCTGCTGGCTCTTATGACCGGCGAGGATTTCCCCGACGACCTGCGACGCGTTCCGGGCCCCACTTCCTTGTCGATAGACGTTATGGCCCGGATGAAGATGCTGCGTCCGCACGGTGAGCGTCACTGGGTCTGGTTGCACGGCCCCTATGGGGCCGATTACATGATTCTCCCGAGCCCTGCTCGGACCCAGATTGCACCGGCCCACGTTGACTGGCTCCCAGATATGGATGTCCTCATCCCCGCCGCCTACGTGCTCGAGGCCGAGGAGGCCGAGCAGGGCCCCGCCGCCCACGCTGCCCAGGCTGCTCCCGCAGACCCTGCTGCACGCCCTGCCGAGCCCGCTGCCGCCCCTGTGGCCCCTCAGCCCACACCTGTCGTTTCTGCTGCTCCTGACACTTCTGTCCTCACCTCTACCAGTGTCGCGAGTACCCTTGCTGAGCCCACTTCCACCACTGTCACCGCTTCCGAGGCTGTCACCACCACTCCCACTTCCACCACTGGCCCCTTGTCTGTCGAGCCTCTTTCTTCTGCCTTCCCCGAGCGCCCGCCGACCGTAGTCGCGTACGGAGAGCCCTCGTTCGTTTCGGTCGTGGAGACCATGGTTAGCATGATCTCCGCTGGGGCTACACCTTTTGGACCACACACTTCTTCCCCAGCGGGAGATTCCTCTGTCTCCACTACCGCCGTCTTCTCCGAGAGCGTCGTGGCGTCTGTCCACACTTCTGTGCCACCGACCTCACTAGCCGCCTCGCAGCCGCTTTTGTACTCTTCTTTCGCTGCCGCTGCCTCCACTTCTCACCGCCCGCCCCGGCCTCACACTGAGGCCCGGCCCACATTTCCTGGCACGGCACCTTTTGTCCCATTCCCTGCTGAGCCCGTTACATACTCCACACGCGTACGCCAGCCTCGCCCTGCGCAGCCTAGACCAGTGCGTCCCTCTGCACCACCCCCGCCCGACACTGTACTGCAGAGCATACGTGCTCTTGAGGTGGCGGTGAGTGGTCTTAGAGGAGACCTTCGGACCCTGTCCTCCACCGTCTCTACGATGGCTGGACGCTTTGACCTGATCCCTCAGATCCACTACTGCCTGACACAGATCTTAGAGCGTCTCCCGCGCGTACCCCCACCCACCCAGCAGGTTCCCACACACACTCCCACACACGCTCGACCTGCTTCCACTCCCACGCCCACCCCAGCTCAGCAGCCTACACCACCACCACCACCCCCTCCGCCTCAGGACGGAGACGGCGCGGCACCGCCTTCTTAGGCACTCTTGATGCCTTTATCCATTCCTGACATTGTGCTGCCCGTCTCTGCTGGGTCCTGATGTTTTTTTTGTCCACCCCCCCTCCTCTCACTTATTTTGGGATTATATTTTTGATCATATCTTTTTGTGCACATCATATCATATCTACTAGGGATTCTCATTTTGATCACATCTATATATATCTTTTTGGGAGAGAGGGAGCGTTTTTGGTGCCGTATTTATTTTCATATCACCCCTGTTTGTGCATGCATCATACCCGCATCATATTTTCACTTCTTTATTTTTCCTTTTATTATTTTTTTTCCTTCCTTCCCCTCATGCATGCACCCTCACTTGCCCCTCACGTTAATTGTCTCTCTGTGTGCCACATTTTGCACATTGAGGACACTGTGCCGTTTAGCTTGGGGGAGTGAGCTCTCACGTTCTTTTTCGATTTGCCACCTTTATTTTCAGTTTTTCACACCGCTTTTCACTTTTGCACTCATTTTTCGTTATTTTCCTTTTGTTTTGCCATGCATCACGTTTTCCTTACTTTCCTGTGTGCCGCATTGCATAGTTCTATTTTCCTTTTATCTTTACTTCTTTCTTTTTCATCTCATGCTAGAGATGAATTTTCTGTGATGATGTCTACGTGGAGTTAGCTTATTCTATATGCATGCTATATTTGTCGTGTCTTAGATTTCATTTCTGATATCATATGCTATGACTCGCTTGCATTTAGAAATAGGAGCCCACACTTTTTCCTCATGAAAATGGATGAAATTTTATTATTAGCTGAGCCTGAATATTCATATGTATGCTATCACAGAAAACACACCAAGATTCACGCATTGAATGCCTATATCTGGAGTACTGACTTCTTTTCCTTTATCACTTCTATATGCATGAATTGTACACTTCACTTCCGGATGATTGAATGATGATTAGCTAAGATATATCTGGATTAGTTAGCTTTTTTGTGATCGAAACTGAGTAGATTAGATTACCCTGCTGAAGTTGTCGTGCATGTCTTATAGAGTGAGCCGAGTGTTATCTTTATTTCTTTCTCCACAAATCTTGAACATCACTTCTCTACTTTTAAAATCATTGGTGAATCTCCCCTTAGTGATTCTATTTTATGGCACTTCCCCCGCTATTAATTCCTGGCTCCAAATCTCTTATTTCAAAAAAAAAAGGGGAGAGAGAGGAGAAGAATAAAAGAGAGAAAAACATTCTTGTATATCTCCCCTTAGTGTATATATGTTGCTTATTGCGAAAAAAAAAAGAGAGAAAAAAAAAGAGAAAAGAGGAAAAATCCTCAATAAAAGATCACATCTCGCTTACTTTCTTTCTTCTTTCCCTTCTTGGCCTTTGGAGCTATATAAAAATGGGGATGTAAATATTTTTGTGCCACCACGCTTATAGATAAGCTTGGGGGAGGAGATCCATTGATGTGTGAGAGAGCGACTACTTGACATTGCACGACAACCTAGGCTACGTAATATTCTATACTCGGTGAGATTGTTTCCAGCTTTACGAAATCCAGAAATCTAAGCCTAGCATTCATTTCATGAAATCCATACTTTTCTATTCTCTCTATTCTATGATGTGATACTCTTATACTCCAGATAGAAAGCGTTCAATTGAAAAGTGTGTGATCTGAGATTTGTATACCGCTTTAGATGATTCAGGCGATGTTAATTTTAAAAATCATTCCGTTTTTCATGATTATACCGTTGTTCGTGGGTTTTCTATTTTCTACTTGCACTATTCTACTATGATATCAAAAAAATTGAGATTCTTTGACATGTATTTCTCACTCGGTGCATGCTATAAGAGTAGGTGAAACCCACGTCCTGAGAAAATGATCTAGCATCCCACCTATTCTTTCTTTCTTTCTTTATTTTCGTTTGGTTTTCATTCTTCTTCGTTTTTCATTTTTTTTTTCGTTTTTCGCCGTTTTCGTTTTCCGAATCCACCGGGTTCGCTTTTTACTTATCTTCCTCGAGGACGAGTAAGAGGCAAGCTTGGGGGATTTTGATCACTCCTTATTTTACACCCTTTTTTCCGCATGTTTGCATGCCATTTAGATCGCCCAAATCATGTTTTTCACGATATATCGACGATATTGCGATGCTTTTCACGCTTTGTTGTTTTTGTCGCATTTCAGGTGATTTGGCGCGATTTGGAGTGATCATGAGATGCGCTCACGATAGACGGCCACCGACGACCTCCCCGAGGGGTATTTTGCTGTTGGAGAGGAGCGGAAGAAGAATGGACGTCGCCGGAGCGACGAGGAGGCCAAAACGACCAGTTTGGTCATTTTTTGTGTCCCACTCGGCCGAGTGGAGGAGCCACTCGGCCGACCAGCGAGACACTGCTCGGCCGACCCGTTCAGACACGACTTCCATGTGTACTCGGCCGAGCGACGGAGACCACATCGGCCGAGTGACGATACCACGTCCGCCCGAGTGGCGCCCAGACGAAGGCCCTCAAAAAGACCGAAGTTACTGTTTTTTGGCCATCTGAGCTTCAGAAGACCCACTCGGCCGAGTGGCAAATCCCGTCCGCCCGAGTGAAGTGAAGCCATCGGCCGAGTGACGACAACTCACTCGGCCGAGCCACCCCCGAACTGAAGACCCCTGAAGTCCCCGACTTACTGGAAAATTGACAGGGTTTTCACTCGGCCGAGCGACTTTTGTCACTCGGCCGAGTGCGATGCGCAGCCTGTAGCGAAATCTGCGGAAAACAGGCTGTGCATGGGCGTTTTGGTCAGGATTTTTGGACGATTTTTGGGGCTATTTAAGCTCTGTTTTTACCCTAGTTTGGGGAGCCACCTCTCAGATTTTTTGCAGCTTTTTGAGTCTACTTTTTAGCTTTATTAATTGTGATTGGTGAAGAGAAAAACTTGGATTTTTGTTGGGTTGATTGAAGATCTACATTGGTTTGCACTTCTCTTCCACAAAAACTCTATTTTTATTGTTTATATCATTGTTGTGATGAATTCCATTGTCTATTTCTTTGCCAATTATTGTGCTATTGCTATGATTAGTGAGTAGTCTCCACGTCTTGGGGCGTGGGGATGAACCCTACAAGCCCAATTTCGTATTTGTGTTGAATTGGTAGGAATTGAGCCAGGATTGTTATTAGGGATTAGATTGGGATCGAATTACTACGGATAGCTAGGTATTCACGTCAATAGGGATTTGCAAGAGATTGGATCCCAATTCGATAGGAAGCCCTAGAAATCCGAATTGGGTTGGAGTCGGATTTTCGAAGTATCGGTTTGCAAGAAATTGGACCGATGCTAGGATCTCCGGTTGCAATTCCGTGTCGATACCCGTTTGCAAGAGATTGGACGGGTAGGAACTATCCTAATCTAGATTGTGGACCGAGTTTGCAAGAGATTGGGCTCGGTGCGCAATTGGACGATGATGTTGATCCTAATGCTAGCTTCCCTAGGCTAGGGTTTGCAAGAGATTGGACCCAAACCCAGGATAGCTATAGACCGGCAACAGCGCGAGAGCGTGAGCCTGGTTCCACATTTAGTTGCAACTAGTTCATCCGAATTCTCATCCTAGCGATTTCGATACCGGCGAACCACAATTGTGAAATACGGTGAGTAGTGGGGATTCCCCATTCCCTAGGCGTTCTCTATTTGATTTGATATTTTGCACTTTTGTCTGACGATTGTGACAGGATCGCCCAAGGCAATTATCCCTCTGAATAGCCAGGTTGATTAGGAGCAAGCACGGTCATTCGTCCTCCCTGTGTTCGATACCCGCTCGCCGCTATACCGTGCGCTTGCGGTAAAACTACAACCGTCGCCTCGGGACGTGTACGCCGGGGCGCGATCAAAGGTAGCCCAGACGATCGGCTCCTCCAACATCTTTTCTTCAGCATCCCACCAATTTCTGGCGTTATCCTTCAGCTGGCGCTTCGCCAAGTCAACCCAACTAACTTCGTTGACCTTGGACATCTTCAGATTGTCCTCGATATTCCTCATCCATTCATCAGCAGCTAGTGGACCCTCGGTTCCATCGAAATACACAGGACCCAGCTCTCTGAACTGCTTCGCCCCGGGCTCAGGGCGAGGGGCTTCCACCACCCGAGCAGCTCGAGTCACTGGAGCATTCTGCACCTGCAGCAGCACGCCCTGCTGAACCTGCATCATCTGCAACATCATCCTCATCATCTCCCCATTAGTGGGCTCCCGCTCAGGCTCCTCGTCATGAGGGAGCGCACCACTACCACCCCCACGGGTGATTCGCCTTCCTGCCATCTAATGACGCAGAAAACGAAACAATTAGACTCATAGCTTAGGGCTCAGATGTAGAACTTATCTGTTGGACAATCTTATATTATTATCGTTATCCTGACAATTGCAGTTACAGAAGGAGACCTGCATGGGCCACCACTAAAACCTGTCACGACCCGCTTCCCTAAAATGGAGGCGAGACGTGAAAAGGTCCGCACGAGAGTGGAGCTGTGAAGCCCCAAACCCGATAAGCGTCCACAATACATAAACAGGTCCCTGTAACCACAACAGAATAACAATAATAACACAAGGCGTGACTGAAATAAAATTCCACATCTCACAAATTGTCCAACATCCAGAAAAGCCACCAGGCTAAAAGAAAGAGTCTAAAGGCCCAGAACAAGGCCAAACAAAAGACAAATATAACAGAGTATCAAACTAGGTGCCACGCACCGGCAACAAAACAACTATCTAACAAAAGTAAAACACACGAAGACACTAGGGCTGGTCCCCAGTGTCCACGAAGTCCTCGTCCAACACGGGCGCAAGCTCAGCGTCCGCAAACACCTCACCCTCAGCAAGCAACTCAGGCTCAGGGTCTAACATGCGTCACCCAAAAGAGAAAGGGGCACATGTCAGCAAGTCTAAAAGACTTGAGCAAGGAAACTGAAAGTAACTAACAACCTAGCATTTGTAACATTAAGCGATGACATGGCAGTTAAGTATGATGCAACAGTTTAAAAGAGACAAGCATGCACAATGTAGCAAAAGCTACCAAATCACTAATCACTTATCATTTAACACTTATCACTTAGTGCATAGAGAGTCCACCTGCTGGCCACTCGTGGCTCAGTCCGCTTATCTCTATCACTATCAATCACTTGTGCACTAAAGAGAGTCCACCTGCTGGCCGGAGTGGCGGATCAGGCCAACTCGGGGCTCAGTCCGCTTATCTCTGACCCCACCCATATGTGTCGAGCGTTGGGAGTACCAACTCACTAAGCTCGCTTCTGGAACACGAGCCAGGAAGTGTATATGGCATAGGGTTGTGCCCGCAACGCAGGTGCCTAGCCGGTATCCGAGCGTTGGGGTTTCCAACTACAGGGCTCGCTTCTGGAACACGAGCCAGGAATATAATATTATAGCGTGTGCTACACAATCACAATAATTAATCACTATGCAATGACATGAACAAATGATTGCGTACCGTTAATTGAATTTAAACGTGACATACAAGCATGATGAGGGTGACGGACCAAGCTTCGTTGTCAAGCTAGGTCAATGGCGTCTAAACGGCTATCCTTTCACCGTTTAGTCTCTTTTACGCTAAAGCAAGGTAAATGGCCTAAGACATGGCCCAATTCAAGAGATGCAAGTTTCACTTGCCTATCACCGGGGTGACGGTTACGAAAGTTCGTTTCCGCGGTAGCTAGCCTACGGGGAATCGCTGTTATGGGGAACATTCATCAAAACACAAGTATTTTATTAGGGTTTCATAAAAATTACAATAGGATACGAAAACAACGGTAGATCGATTTCTTACCGAGAGGAGGCGGAAGAAACACTCCGGGGAACCCTAAGATCAGATCTGGAAAGGATTGGAGAAGTTTGGGGAAACTAGGGTTTTGGGGGATTTTGGGGATTTGATGGGTTTTGATGGAGATTTGGGGAAGATGAGAAGTAGATAGGGTGAATGGATGGATTGGATGATGATTTTAGGGCTTGGAATGAAGGATTGAAGCTTGGAGTAAGATGGGGGCTCAATGGGGGAGAAACTAGGGTTTTGGGTCGTGTTGGAGAAGATGAAAACGTTTGGGTTGGGTATTTATAGGTTGAGCTGGCGGCTGCCCAGAAATTAGGGTTTTAACACAGACTAGTCGGTCAAAGAACAACCACTGACCGACTAGTTTGGCAACTAGTCGGTCGGTCGACTAACGCAGACCGACTAAGTGTAAACAGTAACTCCTGAACGAAAATAGGATTTAGAGTTAGTCGGTCCATGAACAAATACTGACCGACTAGTTTAGCATCTAGTCGGTCGATGAACGTTCTTAGACCGACTAAGAGTAAACAGTAACTAGGGTCAAAATAATTTAAAGAGTTAGTCGGTCTGAGTACAAAGCTTAACCGACTAGTTTAACAACTAGTCGGTCGGAAGATGAACTTAGACCGACTAAGAAATGAACAGTAACTATACAAAAATTTAGATGGTGAGTTAGTCGGTTAAAGAAGCATTGCTGACCGACTAGTTTGCAACCTAGTCGGTCAACCAATGTTCTTAGACCGACTAACGACAAACAGTAACCTCTAAGAAATTTAGATAGCCCACTAGTCGGTCCAAGAAGGATTGCCGACCGATTGGATCGTCATCTAGTCGGTCGGTGGCCCTTCTCATACCGGCTAATGAGCACCAAAAGTTCCGATACGGAGCGCGGGGCCCCGGTATCGAATCCTAAGACTCCTAGGCTTGATCTAATAGTTAGATACGACCGTTATGAAGTCCGTCACGAATGACATACTTCGAAATCGACAATCCTACGGAAGAAACGAGAAAATACGACGAATCGATCGAAAATGAAATCTACGGAGACGAAAACCACACAAGAGGAGAAAATCCACCAAAACACATATTATATTATATTAAATCCAGGTACTTGAAAAGCAGTCGTTACAATAGGAAACCCTAGAAATCCGAATTGGGTTGAAATTAAGTTTCCGTAGTATCGGTTTGCAAGAGATTGGACCGGTACTAGGGTTCTCGGTTGCAATTCCGTACCGATACCCGTTTGCAAGAGATTGGACGGGTAGGAACTATCCCAACCTAGGTCGCACCCTGAGTTTGCACGAGAGTGGGCTCGGGATGCGATTGAACGATGATGTTGATCCTAATGCTAGCTTGCCTAGGCTAGGGTTTGCAAGAGATTGGACCCAAACCTAGGTTAGCTATAGACCGGCAACAGCGCGAGAGCGTGAGCTATGTTTTACATTCAGTTGCAACTAGTTCATCCGAAATTCTTCCCTAGAAATTGTGATACCAATGAATCACATTGACGAGATACGGTGAGTAGCGGGGATTCCCTATTCCCTAGGCGTCTTTATTTGATTTTATATCTCCATATTTTGTCTGATGATTGTGACAGGATCGCCGAAAGGCAAATTCCCTCTTTTCTGCCCCTATAGCCCGGTTGTTTGGAGAAGGCACTGTCATACGTCCTCCCTGTGTTCGATACCCGCTCGCCGCTACACCGTGCGCTTGCGGTAAAACTACACGGTCGCTCTTTTGGGTGTACGCCAGGGGCTGATCAGTTACGCGGGGCGTTTCATTGTCATTGGCGGGAGAAAGACCGCTTTGACCGTCGGGCCAAGGGGAAATAAAACTGGCGTTTGATCCCCTAGCCACAGCTCACCGCCCTAGCGTAGACATCGAATCCTAGCACGTGGGAACGACAGGATGAAATTTCAGGAGTAATCGTTGCGAGCTTAGTGCTCCCAGAGTCGGTCGGTGTTAATGGACATGGGAATGCCCACCATCCGAACCCGGGTAGACCTAGCGTATCATCCTGGGCATCGACCAGAATATCGGGCCCATAGGATGCTAGGTATCACTCTTAGAGGCAACGTCTCACCACTAAACCCTAGATTCCGATCGTATCCATATCCGTCGGTCGTAATAGAGAGAACACAAGATTGGGTGGAAACCGAAGTCCTAGGTTACTTTTTATACCTTGCACCTTACCGTAGTTCTACATAGTGACAACCACCGAGCGACAGGGCTAGCTCACCCTCCGGGTGATCCGGTTCTTACTTGACAACAAGCACAACACACGCCTCCCTGAGTTCGACCCCCAAGCCACACTACAACACCGTGCGCTTGCGGTTATAAATATTTAAATCTGGTATCCCCGATCCTACTGCAAATAGTGCCAAATCTAGGGGACGTCAAGCTTTATGGCGTCGTTGCCGGGGAAGCAACATGTTTGTTTTCATTTAAGACCCAGTAATCCCTGAGGCTAGCCCATGAACGTGGTCGCTAGACTGCGTTTTATCCAAAAATTATAAAAATTTCAATAAACAGATTCTTTCCCTACCACCATTATCAATTTGTGCTATTCCCTGTACCACTGACGCGCTTGTCGTAGCCAAAATTTTCTTTGTCCGGTGAATTATGTGGATGCCCGATGGATCATACATCGGAAATTTTGATGCTTACATGCCATACGGTGCTCAGATGGGGGAATATGAGAATTATCCGTAGGTCATCGCAGTTTGCGAAGCTTGTGAGATGCAGGGACACACTGCCATCCATTGCCAATTCAGTGCCCAACCATACACCCCACACTCATATACCCACGACCTACATCAAGAACCCTCCCATCCTTACCCCCAAATTTCCACACCCCATCCTCCACCAAGATCGGTCCTTGAATTATTCTTGGAAAACTCCATTGCAACTCAAATGCAATGGATATCACCTCCACTTCCATTACCACTCCCCCCACCGAAGCCTGACCTTGAATTATTATTAGAAGACCAAATTTTAACCCAAGGCCAGACGACTCCATCACTTTCACTTCCACCACCTAGGACCGATCTTGAGTTGTTAGTGGCGAATTTCTTTATTAATCAAGGCCCGACAATACCATCACCCTCATCTCCATCTCAGAAATCTATCCTTGAGTTATTGATGGAGGATTCCACGGTAACCCAGGGCCAGGTGGGTTCACCAATTCCATTTTCGCCTATCACTTCTACTTTTGGGGGTGAAGCAGTCGTGTCTCATTCATCATCGACAACTTGCACCATGGAAGGTAACTCTTATAGTTTACAATTTGAAAATTTTGATATGAGTCCTCTTCCCTATGCAGGTACAATTTTTGAGACACACGGTACCGAGGAGGCCATGGAGGATGTCCAAATCGATGAGGAGGGAGAGCGTGGAGCCGTGAACATCATGACTCATTCTATTGAGCCTCCTGCTCCCTTTCCTCTACCACTACCTCCACAGCTCACCCTTACTCCACCTGAGGCATCGCATCCACCAGAGTTTACTGCTCCAACAAAGGGAGATCTTTTAGACCCTATTTCTGAATCGCATATTACATTCCACATATTTTTAGATTCAAATACTACTGACATGACATATCCTCCAAAGGATCCCGATTCACATTATATGGAGATATGTCAGCGCGTTTCAGCACTTGACGAGCTCGTTGCTGAACATGGACAGGAGATCATCGCGTCACCACCAGGGCATAGCACCACATTCTCAGGGAGTCATCGTCAACTTTTTCCACGCTTTACATTTAACTTTGACGATACTCTTTGGGATACATTTATTGCGGTGAAGAATTTTTCATCACGGACTTATGCTCCTTTTCTTTCGAATGATTCAGGTGGACATCATTGAGAGAGGCTTAGGGGAGCATTGCTGGAGTTCGTTGGTGTTCGTGGCACCAGAACATTGGTGGAGCCACAGAAAGAACATGAAGAGCAGCTTCCTACTCCGCTTCAGATCGTGGATCCACCGTTTGCTCAGGTGTATCTAAGTCTAGTAGTGTAAAAAGTTTTACCGCTCTCTAGTCTAGACTAGAGTAAACTCGTCTCCTCTCGGCAGCGAGAGGGACGTATTAGGATTAATCGCTTTTATTTGAATAAAATTTGCCTCCATGCCGCGCCCCTCCACTCTTTTCCGAGGAGGGTGGGGAGCCTCCTGCTCCTGCACTTTGATTTATTTTTACTGATTTTCCCCTAGCCATTATTTCTGATTCACCATGATCATATCATTTCTCTAGCATTGTCATGATCAGCTTGGGGGAAATCGATTTTTGTGCATGTTGTCATGTGATGTCGTTGTTGTGTGTTTGTTTATATGTGTTCCTTGTTGTATCTTTATTTGGGTTTTTTCTCTTCTTTATTTTTCTATGTCTCTTTTTGTGTGTTTTTCATGTTTTTCATCTTTTTTGTGTCGGTGCATACTTCCCTCCCATTTTCGTTGCCCTCCCGTATTTACTACTATTGCATTGAGGGCAATGCAAGTTTCAGCTTGGGGGAGTCGCACTTTGTGCGTTAGTGGCGTCCTCTTTCCCGTTTTTGAGTCGTTTTCATCGTATATTTCTTTTCTTTCTTCTTTTTTATCTTCCTCTCCTAGAGATGACCCCACATGATGAACTGCCACGAAACCACACACACACACACCTAGTTTAGCTACGATAATCACTTTCACTAACCCTAGGTAGCCGAGTCCTATTGCATTTCATGCTTCGTGGGTTCACTTTGTTTTTGTATGAATTGTTTGTTGTGACTAACTAGTTGGTGTGCTTCTATGTTGGGATTTTGTTTTATATGCATGTCCTTGGTTGACCCCTAGACTATCATGCTTCAATTTTGAATATGCGGTATTTTGCCTCCACTGTCTGCTTCTCTATGCATGAATATATATATATATATATATATATATATATATATATATAAAGATGCTTTCTATATCTGGCAGAGTGGAGCTTGTCAGGAGTGTAATTTTTGGAATGGTGGCATTTTGGATTCAGGTGTTTCACATTCCAGTAACTGTGGTGAGATCAATTACCACCATCTGCAGACGCTTTATTTTGGGGAATTCACGTGCTTGGGCTTGGAAGGATTTATGCAAACCAAAATCAGAAGGAGGAGTGGGCTTACGTCTTATTGAGGATCTCAATGCGGCGGCTGGAGTTCGCCTTACATGGAGGTATTTAACCTCGGACAGCCTTTGGGCTAGGCAAATGCGTGCTAAATACTGCTCGACTGGCTTCTTTGCAGTTGAAGGATCTGTACTACATTCGGGTAGCTGGAAGCGACTCTTAAGAAGCCGCAAATTTTCCACCTCCCTTGTCAAAAGAGTAGTAAGGGACGGAACTAGCACTTTATTTTGGGAAGATTATTGGCTGGAGGGGGGGCCTTTAATCAATTACATAGACGTGCCGGCGGCTGAAGCTAAGCGCCGAGTTTCCGAATACTGGACGGGGAATGAATGGTCTCCAAATCCGGCAATTGATCAATGCAGACATCTTCTACGCAATTTCTCTTTGAGAGTGGGTCCGGATAGCTGGAAGTGGTTGGCTGGTGAATCCTTTACATTCAGAGATGCTTGGAATGGAGTTAGAAGAAGGAATCCGCCTTTCCCCCTACACAAGATCATCTGGTACCCAAATCACATTCCTAAATTCTCTATTACTCTGTTACGAGCTCTAAGTGACAAGTTGTTGACTCGAGAAAAGATTGCCAGATGGATACACAACTCCCCCTCGAATTGTGTCCTATGCGAGGACAACGTGGTGGAGGATATTTCGCATCTATTCTTTAAATGCAACTATTCCAAATACATTTTGCAAAGGAGTCTGCTGAAGCTTAGGGTGCAACCACAATCACAACCTGAACCAAACTTACTAGATGTGGGGAAATTCTTCCATACTAAATACGGTGGGAATGATGCTACAAGCACACTCGCTAAATCTTGTCTTGCAGCAATGGTTTGGCACTTATGGCGTGAAAGAAACAAGCGGATTTTTGAAGATAAGAAGAAATGCAAGACTATCCTTTTTAAAGAATTTGCTGCGGATGTTAAATTATGCCTACATGATCTTGACCCTTCCACTGATGAGGAACTAGCAACCTTTGGTAACTGGGGGATTCTGGACGCTGGATGAGGATTTTGTTGTGAATGCTGGCATTCAAGTTTGTAATGTTTATGGTGTGCTATGTTGTGGAGGTGAATTTCTAAGTGGGGAGTGACGGCGCCTGTGCCCTATCCTTCCCCTTAGTTTTTTACCTGCCAGTTCTGTAATTTATGAGTATATATATAACACGCTAACCTTTCAAATATATATATATATATATATATATATATATATATATATAAAGTAATATAATTTTACAAATTTAGGACTCCTCATTAGCGCAAATGAGTGAATCTCGGAGAGGAGCGACAGGCGACACATGCGGTCACCCTAGGGTTCCGCCTTACGCATGTGAGACATTGATGCAAGGTTACTCGGGTGGCGGCTCTGTAATGCCCTGCTAAGCTACTGCACAAGTACTAGAGGGGGGATGAATAGTACTTTAAAATAATTAAGAGGCTAATTCCTAATTACTTGCAAACTCTACCAAACAATGCGGAAAAGTAAATGTTAGACAACAAAGAAACAATCGCAAACAACGATATTACTGGGTTCGGATCCACCCAAGTCTCCCCGACTTGTTCCCGATGATCCTACGTCCCAAACACCCGGATCCCCTCCGGATACTTGAGTTAGAAACCCTAACTCAAGATTTCCACTATGAAATACTTGTGAAGAACCTTCACCAAGTCAAATCATACACAAAGTAATTTGTGACTCCCACAACCCGGGATCACAAACACAACTCTCACAACCGAGAGATAAACACTTACAAAATGAAAGTAAATGAAATAGAATAGCTTACCACAAAATACCTATGCCTTGAGTATACTTACGAATTAGGGAAAGTATGATTTTGAGGAAGAAGAAGGCACCAAACCCTAGCTCTAAGATGTAGATCAGCGATGGAGAGCTATGGGGTTGTTGGTGACCTAGGATCAAGCACTTGGCTTGGAAGGCTTCACACTCAATGAATCTCTCTTTGGAAGTAAGAGTGAGGAGAGATTATTGAATGGAATGAAAGAGCTTTGGATGAGCTTGGAATGATTTCTCTTGATCTCTAAACTTGCAATAATATCAGCCTTGACTGCAATGAATGCAGCCCATCAAGTATTTATAGGATAGAGGAGAGAGAGAAAGAAATTCGAGTCATTAAATGCTCCAACGGCTCTTTTCTGAACTCAACTAGTCGGTCAAAGAACAACCACCGACCGACTAGTTCATCAACTAGTCGGTCGGTCATTTAACGTAGACTGACTAATGGAAGAACAGCCAAAAGGTCGAAGCACAGACAAAAGGAACTAGTCGGTCCAAGAAGAGTAGCTGACCGACTAGTTTCACAACTAGTCGGTCGGTTACTTAACTGAGACCGACTAAGAGATAAAACTGAAGTCTGAGCATAAATTGATTTAGTCGGTCCAAGAACAAATGTTGACCGACTAGTTCATCAACTAGTCGGTCGCCAAATGAGCATAGACCGACTAACGATAAACAGTAAGTTAGGTGAAAATTGGCATGTACAGTAAAGCTAAACTAGTCGGTCCAAGAAGGAAAGTTGACCGACTAGTTCATCAACTAGTCGGTCGATCAATGAACACAGACCGACTAATGATAAACAGTAGCTCAGGCTCAAAATTGCATGAACAGGGAAAGCTCAACTAGTCGGTCACAGAAGCATCACTGACCGACTAGTTCACAAACTAGTCGGTCGGTGAGTCAACTTAGACCGACTAACTGTAAACAGTAAAGAGCTTAGAATTGACTGACAAAAACTAGTCGATCCAAGAAGCTTTGCCGATCGACTAGATCACCATCTAGTCGGTCAGTTCTTCTTCTTGAACCAACTAACATGCACAAGAAGTCGCGAATCGAAGCGCGAAGCTTCGGGAAAGTTTGTATGGACTTCTACTAAGATCCTAGAGCTAAGATAGGAGCGTTATGAAGATTTAAACCATAAGACCTACTCAAGGCTTAACATTCTACGAAAGAAGCTTAAAGACTATAAATAAAACTTGACGATACCGTCTTCAATAGCTTCAATCGAATCTTCATGACTTCTAAAATGGTCCATAAGCTTCAACAAAGCTTTAGGCATACGATCACGTGCTTTGAGAAGTCTCGAGATATCTCTTTGGATGTTCATATGAATTTGGCGACGATCTCCATAACTGCGCTCACAAAGTGTTAGTTCACGATATATTCATGTTTGTTCATCATCCAAAACCAAATCCGGGGAGTCCAATATCCAACATTCTCCCCCTTTTTGGTATTGACAAACCAACATAAATAATAATCAACAATAATAATTCAAATGAAATTTACTTACTCCCCCTGCATTGATGACACGTTAATTCCAAATTAAACAATAATAATACGCATCAAGCAGACGAGTAAAGTATATCAATGAGAATCGATTATTGAAATATCGAATACCAAATGTTGGTTATTGAAATATCAGATTTGAAAATCCATTTATATATCTTAACTACCCCTAAATCTAACATATCAAATTAGATTCTTGGAAAAATGCTGTTAAATTTTCATTTAGCACATCGTTATTATTATATCTCTCCCCCTTTGGCATAAGCAAAAAGAGCGGGAGGAGAACAACGACAACAACAATGGCTTCAAATAAAAAGCACGGGAGTCGTAGAATACGACCATGGCTCAAGTGACACCAAAGAAAAATACGAAAGAAATCAAGGCGTGTCAATGAGACCAAAGTCGAAAATCGATAAATAAAATCATCAAAACTCAAATCAATTTTACGAATTGAGTTATGGAATATACTCTCCAATATCAACATTCTTGGTTAATTTAGTGCATGGAAAACAATTCTATGTTTTCATAAAGTGAAATCTATTTAACCAAGTTAATATCGTCGAGCGACGAAATCAAACATCAGAGACATAAAAAAACAAATTATAAATTGTGCACAATAGAATGAAATGTCAACTGCGATGTATATATATATAAAATAGGAACCAGAGTACATCAAAAATATACATCATTGACATACAAAACATCGATCCAACGATCGGGGCACAAAATACAGCATCATATCACACAGATATCAGAATGACACAAAACATACAACATCATCAAAATGCATCAAGATACATCATCAAAATGATCCAAAAAAATAGCCACCCTCACTATCCTACCCAATCTCTCTCACAACTAGATATGTCATCCAATGTGCATCGGGAGAGGCCTCAAAGAAGCTCAAGTGGCAGCGGGAGGATCAGAAGCAGCTGCAGGCTCTGTAGGAGCGGAGGTGGTAACTGGATCAGCTGGAAGGTCAACGGGAGCGACTGCAGAAGTCTCAGGCACGGTAGAAGAGACGATCTCAGGAGCAGCAACGGTAGTGGCCTCGGGAGCACCAGTCGGAGCATCCACCGCAGGAGCGGTGGCAACAAGTGTGCTCTCTGGGGGCACCAGCAGACGAAGCAGCAGCAGCATCACCAGAAGTGCCCTCGGGGGCACGAGTAGAAGCACGAGCAAGCTCCTCAATGTCCTCCTCATCCAACTCATCCTCGTCAGAAAAAGACGGAGGGACCTCAATATCAAGGTGACGAGCTATACGGCAGAGAATCTCCTCAGAACGAGCCTGACGAGACTCCAAACGTCGCAGAGAACGAACGAGCTTGGCAAGAGTGGAAGAGGGAGCAGCTGAGGCAGAGGCAGAGGCTGACGCTGAATGTGTCGTCCTCTGAACGTGACGGAGCGCCGCAAGAGACTTCTTGACGGCCGTCACGTTCAGGGGAGGACCAAGTGGATGCTCATCGTCAGGAGGCAATGTGACACGGAAGTGACGGAATACCAGATTCAACAAGCACGGGAAGGGGATATGAGCCGACTTCGTGGACTTGCGAATACACTCGAAAGAGTCCATCTTATCGAGTATAATGCGAGCCCAGTTAATCGAGCTCCCCATGAAAATAGCATAGATCAACTTCAAGAAAGGCTGGGACGGTAGAGAGAAGGAGCCGTACTTGGGAAGCAAGCACGACTTCAGCATCAAATTTAGGACCCAGGCAATAGGCTTGAAGGATTTGGAGGGCACGCCAATCATGGCGGGAGGAATCTGGTGGAAAATCTGAGAGAGGACGACCTGATCAAGGGAGGTGATATCATCAACAGAAATGTCAGAGGGGAGGAGGCCAGACAAGGAGATACCCAAAATATCTCCTAAGATTTCTGCTATGAGGACTATAGGAGTCCCCAAAACAGTCGTCTCAACAGAGTGGGTCGCATCGTACTGACCCCGGATCCTATTGGCATAGAAAAGTTTTACTAGGCGAGGGTAGGGGTGAGGGTTCGCCTTCGGGTCATATCGAAGGTAATCGAGAAGACCGGAGGACGAAAGAAGATCGGCGAGGCCTAGGAAGTCACTAAACTGGACGAAATGCTACAGAAGCAGTGGGCAGTGTTCGATACGGTTGTAAGCCGCGAGACACAAAGGGTCGTCGTTGTTGGATCTGGATCCTAGCCTAGAGGGGGGGTGAATAGGCTAATAAAAAATTCTCGTGCAACCCACGAGAGATCACACGCAGTTAAAAGCACAACCAGAGTAATGAAAAGCAGACACAGAGTACACAGCAGATTTACCCTGGTTCAGTCGTCCCAACGACCTACTCCAGCCCCCAAAGCTAATACTAGATTGAATAGTGCAATAGGTACAAAGTCACAAGTTAGAGCACGCTCAGAGCACCCTCTATGCCTCTACACTCGCCGGACTCTCAGTACCCCACACACAGTGTTTCCTCTCACTATCAATCCTAGCAAAGCTTTCTACCAGCTAGTCCCAAACTAGCTGGGTCCCACTTGTCTAGTCCCAACTAGACAAGTCCCAAAATAGTCCACAAAAATAGGTAAAAGTTTCCCCTACAGAGAACGTTACACTAAGACATAAATAAAGGAGTTTAGAGTTTAGAAATGCTCAGTTTGTGTCCGTGTAGGCGTCTCTGTCCAATCAGCACATCGTCAGCTCCAATCTGACGCAAACGGTGTCTCAATCCGACTCCTGGATGTCAAGTTATGCACTGGTTTGTGCGTAAGGTAATCTCAGTTTAAACAGCGGTCTGTGCGCTCAGCAACTCCTTAAATAATCTGCAGTCGGTGTGTAAAGCAGAACACTTCGAATCCAAATAATAAGCCGTCCGTACGCACAGCAACTTCCTTAAATACCTTGCCACGTCAGCAAGGCAAATTCGCCTTCTTTTTCTCTCTCTTCTTCACGAGATCAAGCGGGCGTCGATATCAACCGTTGATTTCAATTCGTTTCCCGTGATCGTGTGGATGCGAAGTCACCACGTCAGCTACGTGTTTTGTTTAGTTCGTCTGCTTCCGTTCGCTTCGTATTAGGGTTTGCAGGCGGAATCTCCACGGCGACGGCAAAGACTTCGTGCGGCAGAATTCTTCGTCTTCGGCAACGGCGAGTACAACTTCGTGCGGCGTTCTCCGACGACGACGACTTTTTGCAGCGGTCGACTGCTTCTACTTCGGCAGTGGACGGAGGGGAGATCGAGAGCTCCGGCGATACAACCCAGTTCCTCCGGTGTCTGCACGATCCACGCTCGACGACGGCGATGACTCAGCGTCGGGCAGCGATGGCAACGACAACACCGAGCGTCGACTTCGTCTTCTTCGAGGCGGTGGTCGTCTTAGTGTTTTGCACAGCGATCTCCGGCGATCTCTCGACTGCAGCACCCTCCGATCTTCTACGTGGGCTCAGCGACGACAGCAGCTCAGATGGTGGCGATCTTCAGCTACTGCAATCTCCGGTAGATGATTGTTGATGCACAGCTGCTTATCGGCGATGCTGTAGCTGCTTCCTCCGACGATACGGCATGCAGGCGGCACTTCTCCTCCGATGGGCGGTCTCCGCTCTGTTCAGATGATGACGACAAGCTCCGTGGACGAGGCTCCGACTTGCAACAGTACTGGTGATCGCTTCTCCTACGTCCAAGCTGCAACTTGCCGAATGTCGACTCCTTCGAACGGTGTTCCCCGCGGTCGTTGGCTCTTCTTCGGTGATGGTGGTGACGGCTCGCGTGAACGTTGAAGAAGTTTGCACAGTTGAGGGCTTCGACAGCAGCAGCTTTGGAAAAAGAACTGGGCTAGGGTTTGTGTAGGATGATAGCTTGACCTATGCCCTTGGGTTTGGAAGATGATGATAGCATGGCCTTCTCCTTTGTTGATGCGTGTGCAATGAATATGGGCTTTGAGGATTGCGGTACTAGAGATGTTCAAGGAGATACTTTTGGCTTTTGATGCTTTTATTGCTGCTTGGAGATGTTAGTAGGGGTTTTTCGTTTATATGAATTTGGTAGTAAAAAATGGTAGCCCTCTTTACAATTTTTTTGGTTGCCATGCGTCACTTTTCTTGGTTGAAGATGATGCTTATATAGATATCCCTAGGGTTTTTGGCAATGAGGATTATAGGATGGGTCGTGTTCTTTGGTGAGAGAGAATCCCATGAAGTTAGGGAAATTTGAATTTGAACACAATTCAAATTGGTGTAAACCAAATCTAGGAGTTTGTAACCACTAGGATTTTGCACCCATCTCTGAATAGGAATTGGTATTGGTTATGGAGATTGTATAGACATAGGATATATTCCAATAACTAAATAGGATTTGGCTCCATCTCTTCATGTTGGACCAATTCCAACTTTATTCTCAATTGACCAAGTCAAACTTCGTTGTGCACACACACACTCCCTCTCTCCCAACATGCTATACGAATAACAATTTCGCCAAATACTGAGAATACATTGTTTCACCAAGCCTGAAACACACTAAGCACACACATGAGATATAACGACACATTTGTCATCATCAAACCAAGATCCTAGATCGTTGCTCCCAACAATCTCCCCCTTTTGGTGATGACAAACCCATAAAAGATTTGATCAATAAGTTTGAAATAGAAATGAGTGTGTGAAGTGTGTTGAAGGGTGTAATGCAATAGGAATCATGAGATGAATATTCAAGCACTACAACATGGCATGCACAAACAAATACAATAGCATGCTCCCCCTTCTCTCAAGCTCCCCCTTCAACAAGTATTCAAGAATATTTCATGCTCCCCCTTCAACAAATAATATCAACATCAAAGCTTATCAACATCAAAGCTCAAAGCTGTCAAAATCTTTTCTTTCTCCCCCTTTGTAATCACCAAAAGTGGATTAATGAAGTCACAAAAATATTCCATGCAAAAATAAATCATTATTAGATGTAGTGAGCAATTTGCATGAGTATTCCAAATAATAGACAAGTCAAGTTCATAGAATTTCATACCAAGACTTTTCCACCTTTGTGTAAGTGAAAAGATATAGACAATAAAGTGCAAGAGGAGATTCAATATCTGAAAATCAACCAAAACAATCCACATTTTCCATTTTTCATGAATATCACTAGGATTGAATTTTCCCACCTCATCAAAGATGATTTCAAGTTACCGAACCCCGAAACATAGCCTAAAAGGACTTTTAAATGTGGGGTGGCATTGCTTGACGAGTTATATACACCAACGCTAATGATTACCCATGTAGCACAAGTTGGATACTCGTGGGTTGTGTTTTAGCCATGAAGTGTATCCATTTTTCATACGGAGCAAATATCGTTTTTTTTTCATTCTTTTGTGCTCAATTTTAATTCATGGCTAGACACATCATATCCCTTAGAAATTTCAGAAATTAATCATTCCTACATTCACTTTCCATTATTCTTCAAAAGAATCTCCAAAAACACTAAAAAGTCAAATATCGTGAAAGTGCAAATGTAGGTGTAGAAGTCAAGTTTGAAACTTATGAGACATGTCATGGCTACTAAAAAGAATAACATCATGTTCATGTAGCTACAACAATAATGAATTGACTTCTACAAGGGATAGGATTGATCATTCATATAATATCACTCAAGAGATTCATAAGAGGATACAATAAGCACAATTTTTTTTTATTTTTGATTTTTCAATATTTTTTCAGAAATAAAAACATTAAAAAACATCCATGCAAGCACACAAACCAAAATTAATCAAGCACGCAAAACAATCTATGAAGGTATGCAATTAACATGTAAAGAGGGATAAAAATTATACCTTCTCGTCGCTTTTTGACGAAGGAGCTAAAAAAATGAAACATTGAATTTAACGCTCCTTGCCAAAACTCCATCACACCTACATGAAAGGTGTTAAGTGTGACCTTGGAATCCAACAAGGTCCACTAGTGTTAGCCAATATTGTTTTAGGAACCCACACTTGTTTAAACTTGATATTAGTGTTCCTAAATTTACAATAATATGAAGTGTGGCCTACACTATCACAAGTAAAGCACTTTGCATATAAGTTCTTCGCAATAGATGATGCATTGTGGAATTTTTTGAATTTTGACTTTTCAACGTTTTTCGAACCAAATCCAAGTCCTCTTCTATTATTGCCATATAATTGATTCTCTAAAATAATATCCAACGATTGTTTTCCCATAGAGAATTTCTTAATGGCTAATTCAAGATTAGAGACTTTGGATTTTAACAATCTATTTTCTTCCACAAGCAATGTGCATTTACTTATAAACGCTCTCTTGTTTTCCTCTTCCTTCTTTTCAAATTCAACCATTTTTCTTTTAAAATCATTATCCAACATGCAGAATTTATCATTAAGCTCTCTAATAACATAGTCTTTTTCCGTTTCGAGCTTAATCAAATCAAGTTTAAGCATGCTAATATTATTCATCAAGGAAGGGCAAGAGAGACAAGGTGCTTCATCATTAAAACTGGATTTTTCCTTTTTCAGAATATCAATAGTAGAGTCACGTGCAACAATATCAATTTTGAGTTTTTCAATCTCTTTAGACATTTCATATTCAGATTGTTGCATTTCAAAGTTCTCATTTTGATAATCATCTATAGTGGATTCAAGCTCTACTATTTTATCTTGCATTTCTTTACAAAGAGTAAGGAGTTCAGTTTTACTACCAGAAGTTACCTCATTGTGTATTCCCATCAATGCCATGCATGAATGGGCTTCGTGTTCCTCCTCCTCGCTCTCAGCTTCGCTGTCCATGTCCCAAGTAAGCACCTTGGATTTTCCCTTTTCTTTAGCTACCTGAGCTGTCTCATGTGGGCAATCCCTCATTCGATGTCCTCTTTTCTTGCATTTAAAACAAGTCAGTCTATTAGTAGTACTCTGATCATAATTTTGCTTAGAAGACTGAAAAAAGTTAGAGCGATTAAACCTGGGTGCCATTTCTGCTCTTCCTTGCTTGGTCTGGACAAACTTTCTGAAATTTCTGACCATTAGCGCTATGTCATCATCATCATCTTCACTTTCGTCAGCTTTCAGAGCAAGTGGCTTGGTAGCTTTCTCTTTTTCCTCAGGTTTCTCCCTTTCATCAATATTTTGCAATTCAAGCTCGTGGGACATTAAATTACCTATTAAGTCATCCACCCTCATCTGTGACAAATCTTTCGCTTCTTGGATGGCAGTGACTTTAGGCCTGAAAGAGCTTGGCGGTGCTCTTAATATCTTTCTCACCTGCTCAAGGCTAGAATATGGCTTACCGAGCGAACTAGACTTGTAGACAATGTTGGTGAACCTCGCAAACATTTCTGATATTGTTTCTGATGGTAGCATGCGAAATCCCTCGTATTCTGTGCTCAGAAGTGCAAGTCTAGACTCCTTCACCTGTGACGTTCCCTCATGCGTCACCTCCAAAGTATACCATATTTCCTGCGCAGTTAGACAATGTGAGATACGATTGAATTCAGATTTATCTAATGCACAAATAAGAGCATTCATAGCTTTAGCATTTAAAGAATAAAGCTTCCAATCATTATCATCCCACTTATCTTCAGGTTTAGGCAACTCAGTATTTTCAATTTTGATAACAGGTGATCTATATCCTTTTTCAACAATTTGCCAAGCTTTATAATCAATAGAAATAAGATAGATTTTCATACGATTTTTCCAGTAAGCATAATCTCCTCCATTAAATCTAGGTGGTCGGGAAATAGACTGACCCTCAGCAAAAGCACTATCAATGTGGTCCATGGTCAAACTAGGCTAGATCTACTAAACTGGCTCTGATACCACTTGTTGGATCTGGATCCTAGCCTAGAGGGGGGGTGAATAGGCTAATAAAAAATTCTCGTGCAACCCACGAGAGATCACACACAGTTAAAAGCACAACCAGAGTAATGAAAAGCAGACACAGAGTACACAGCAGATTTACCCTGGTTCGGTCGTCCCAACGACCTACTCCAGCCCCCAAAGCTAATACTAGATTGAATAGTGCAATAGGTACAAAGTCACAAGTTAGAGCACGCTAAGAGCACCCTCTACGCCTCTACACTCGCTGGACTCTCAGTACCCCACACACAGTGTTTCCTCTCACTATCAATCCTAGCAAAGCTTTCTACCAGCTAGTCCCAAACTAGCTGGGTCCCACTTGTCTAGTCCCAACTAGACAAGTCCCAAAATAGTCCACAAAAATAGGTAAAAGTTTCCCCTACAGAGAACGTTACACTAAGACATAAATAAAGGAGTTTAGAGTTTAGAAATGCTCAGTTTGTGTCCGTGTAGGCGTCTCTGTCCAATCAGCACATCCTCAACTCCAATCTGACGCAAACGGTGTCTCAATCCGACTCCTGGATGTCAAGTTATGCACTGGTCTGTGCGTAAGGTAATCTCAGTTCAAACAGCGGTCTGTGCGCTCAGCAACTCCTTAAATAATCTGCAGTCGGTGTGCAAAGCAGAACACTTCGAATCCAATAAATAAGCCGTCCGTACGCACAGCAACTTCCTTAAATACCTTGCCACGTCAGCAAGGCAAATTCGCCTTCTTTTTCTCTCTCTTCTTCACGAGATCAAGCGGGCGTCGATATCAACCGTTGATTTCAATTCGTTTCCCGTGATCGTGTGGATGCGAAGTCACCACGTCAGCTACGTGTTTTGTTTCGTTCGTCTGCTTCCGTTCGCTTCGTATTAGGGTTTACAGGCGGAATCTCCACGGCGACGGCAAAGACTTCGTGCGGCAGAATTCTTCGTCTTCGGCAACGGCGAGTACAACTTCGTGCGGCGTTCTCCGACGACGACGACTTTTTGCAGCGGTCGACTGCTTCTACTTCGGCAGTGGACGGAGGGGAGATCGAGAGCTCCGGCGATGCAACCCAGTTCCTCCGGTGTCTGCACGATCCGCGCTCGACGACGGCGATGACTCAGCGTCGGGCAGCGATGGCAACGACAACACCGAGCGTCGACTTCGTCTTCTTCGAGGCGGTGATCGTCTTAGTGTTTTGCACAGTGATCTCCGGCGATCTCTCGACTGCAGCACCCT
This sequence comes from Scilla litardierei, assembly GCA_030789695.1. NCBI lineage: Eukaryota > Viridiplantae > Streptophyta > Magnoliopsida > Asparagales > Asparagaceae > Scilla > Scilla litardierei. Next base: position 215,929,565 of record CM061141.1, on the reverse strand, counting down.
CCGATCTTCTACGTGGGCTCAGCGACGACAGCAGCTCAGATGGTGGCGATCTTCAGCTACTGCAATCTCCGGTAGATGATTGTTGATGCACAGCTGCTTATCGGCGATGCTGTAGCTGCTTCCTCCGATGATACGGCATGCAGGCGGCACTTCTCCTCCGATGGGCGGTCTCCGCTCTGTTCAGATGATGACGACAAGCTCTGTGGACGAGGCTCCGACTTGCAACAGTACTGGTGATCGCTTCTCCTACGTCCAAGCTGCAACTTGCCGAACGTCGACTCCTTCGAACGGTGTTCCCCGCGGTCGTTGGCTCTTCTTCGGTGATGGTGGTGACGGCTCGCGTGAACGTTGAAGAAGTTTGCACAGTTGAGGGCTTCGACAGCAGCAGCTTTGGAAAAAGAACTGGGCTAGGGTTTGTGTAGGATGATAGCTTGACCTAGGCCCTTGGGTTTGGAAGATGATGATAGCATGGCCTTCTCCTTTGTTGATGCGTGTGCAATGAATATGGGCTTTGAGGATTGCGGCACTAGAGATGTTCAAGGGGATACTTTTGGCTTTTGATGCTTTTATTGCTGCTTGGAGATGTTAGTAGGGGTTTTTCGTTTATATGAATTTGGTAGTAAAAAATGGTAGCCCTCTTTACAATTTTTTTGGTTGCCGTGCGTCACTTTTCTTGGTTGAAGATGATGCTTATATAGATATCCCTAGGGTTTTTGGCAATGAGGATTATAGGATGGGTCTTGTTCTTTGGTGAGAGAGAATCCCATGAAGTTAAGGAAATTTGAATTTGAACACAATTCAAATTGGTGTAAACCAAATCTAGGAGTTTGTAACCACTAGGATTTTGCACCCATCTCTGAATAGGAATTGGTATTGGTTATGGAGATTGTATAGACATAGGATATATTCCAATAACTAAATAGGATTTGGCTCCATCTCTTCATGTTGGACCAATTCCAACTTTATTCTCAATTGACCAAGTCAAACTTCTTTGTGCACACACACACTCCCTCTCTCCCAACATGCTATACGAATAGCAATTTCGCCAAATACTGAGAATACATTGTTTCACCAAGCCTGAAACACAATAAGCACACACATGAGATATAACGACACGTTTGTCATCATCAAACCAAGATCCTAGATCGTTGCTCCCAATAGTCGTGACACAACGAGATATCGACACCGCCTACCGGCATCGGAGCCTTTCCCTTAGGCTTACGGGTAGATGTACGTGGTCGGGAGCTAGACTCAGGATGGGTAGGAGGAGTGGGTTCCCTATGAGTCTCAGTCTCGGGTATGAACTCGGTATCGGAATCCGTAGGAGTATGGAAAGAAGAACGAGATGCAAGTTCCTTGGGCATGGACTTAGGCTTGGGTTGGGTTCTAGGTTGAGCACGGGGCTTCGCTTTCGTCGTCCTCTTACGCTTAAGAGGAGGCGAAGACAAAGAGGGTTCGGTAGGCTTCGAACGGCGTTTCGGAGGAGGGGGTCCGAGGGTGGCGAATCGACGGTCATGGGTGAAGGGCCAGAGGGAGTGATCGGGATACGTGTACGAGCCATAAGCGCAGCACGACACGACGCAAGAGAGCGAATCAAAGAAACCCTAAACACAAACCCTAGAAATCGAAAACAACTAGAAATGAAACCCTAGCCGCTGAAAATCTAACCCTAGAGAGCAAATCTGAACCCTAGGAAGCTAGGAGAGGGAGGAGAGTCACCTAGGAGGAGAGGGCGACGGTCGGCGACGGCGGGTTTGGTCGGAATCAGGCCGGACACGACGGAGAGGGAGGAGGGAAGTCGAAGGGTCGGGGGAAATTTTCGAGTTGGAGTGAGAGAGAGACAGACTAAAAAAGAATTAAGTCGGATAGATGGGGTTTTAATCGATCGGAAGTCAAAAAGACGATTCAGTCCCCGTCACAACTAGTCGGTCACAGTTCAAGCACTGACCGACTAGATCACAATCTAGTCGGTCGGTCAATGAGCTTGAACCGACTAGTTGTAAACAGTAACTGAAGGCAAATTTCCTGACAAGATTTAGTCGGTCTAAGCTCATTCACTGACCGACTAGAACTGAATCTAGTCGGTCGGCCAATGAACTTGGACCGACTAAGAGAGGTCAAAAATTGAAAATCTTTGAAATTTGATTTCTCTCCTAATCACACTTGGATGAAACATCAAAATACTCTCATTAATCATTATACTACCCCATTAAACATCGAAAATCTGAAATTTGACGATTACGCACAAATCAAGCGAAAATTCCGAAAATTCAACAAAAATCCAGAAAATTTCAATACTTCAAGCATGAGCAAATATAACGAATAGAATAGCATGCAAGAATATTGAATAAAAATGAATCCTATATCTCGGATTCACCCATAATCCCCAATTCTTGACGTAACCGCACAAAGGAGTCCTCCTTTAGGGGTTTCGTGAAAATATCGGCGATTTGCTTCTGGGTTTCAACGTACACTAATATGATGTCCTTTTTAGCAACATGATCATCTAGGAAATGGTGTCGGACATCTATGTGTTTTGAACGGGAATGGTGTACCGGGTTCTTGGAAAGACATATTGCACTTTGGTTGTCCACCATGATAGGGCAAGTATCACAGTTTATACCAAAGTCTTTAAGTGTGTGTCTCATCCAAAGAACTTGAGCACACGCGGCACCGGCGGCAATGTATTCCGCCTCGGTGGTTGAAAGTGATACGGAATTCTGCTTCTTGGAAAACCAAGAGACATGAGAATTTCCTATAAAATGGCAAGTGCCACTAGTAATTTTCCTGTCGGATTTGCATCCCGCATAATCGGCATCACTATATGAGATTAACTAATATGTGCTAGATTTTGGATAAAGTAATCCAAAATCAAGTGTATAACTTAAATAACGGAAAATACGTTTTACAGCTTCTAAGTGAGACTCCTTAGGTTGAGACTAATAACGAGCACATACGCATACTGCAAACATAATATCGGGCCTACTTGCGGTAAGATAAAGTAAACTACCTATCATACCTCGATATAGACGAATGTCTACATCCTTACCGCCCGTATCCTTATCAAGATGCGTAGTCGTGCTCATTGGAGTCTTCTTTCCGGAGGCATTCTCCATTCCAAATCGCTTTAGCAACTCCACCGTATACTTCGTTTGGTGGATGAAGATTGCATCGTCCATTTGGCGAATTTGGAGACCTAAGAAATATTTGAGTTCACCCATGTGGCTCATCTCAAATTGTTCCTTCATCACATTAGAAAACTCTTCGCAAAGAGCAAAGTTAGTAGCACCGAAAATGATATCATCAACATATATTTGAACTAAAATTATATCATTATTCGAATACTTAACAAATAATATGGAATCAACTTCTCCCATTTTAAATCCTAAATCCAAAAGAAAATTCTTTAGACGGTCATACCAAGCTCGAGGAGCTTGTCTCAAACCGTAAAGAGCTTTCTTAAGTTTAAAAACATGATTTGGAAATTTTTCATTTATAAAACCCGGAGGTTGAGAAACATAAACTTCCTCAACGACATCTCCGTTTAAAAATGCACTTTTTACATCCATTTGAAATAATTTAAAATCCTTATGGCATGCAAAAGATAATAGTAATCTAATTGATTCTAATCTAGCTACCGGAGCGAAGGATTTTTCGAAATCAATACCTTCCTCTTGACGGTAGCCTTGAGCAACTAACCGAGCTTTGTTCCGGACGACGACTTGGTTTTCGTCGGTTTTGTTCTTGAAGATCCACTTTCTCCCTATGACGGTGTGGTTCTTCGATGGCAATGGAACAAGCTCCCAAACCTCATTCCTCTCGAATTGAATGAGTTCCTCCTCCATGGCTAAGATCCAAGCACTATCTTCGCACGCTTCATTAACATTCTTTGGCTCTATCGAGGAGGCAAAGGCACAATGAGCGAAGTAGTTCACTTGTGATCTCGTCTTGACACTATCATGGATATTGCCAATGACTTGCTCATGAGGATAGTCACGAACGGTATGAAGCCGTTTGGGAATACCTTGATCACTAGGAACATTCTCAACAACTTCATTAGACGGGTTAGTCTCAATAGAATCAATAGAATCATTAGAGTTAGAATTACCAATTGAATCACATAAGACATCCATAGAGTCATCATCATTAGTAATTCTAGTTGGAACAAATCCTTCATTAAATGACACATGAAGCGATTCCTCGATCGTTGAGGTTCGTTTGTTGAATATCCGGTAGGCTTTGCTACGCGAAGAATATCCAACAAAAATCCCCTCATCGGATCTTGGATCGAATTTGTCCAAACTACCATACGTGTTCTTAATAAGACATTTCGAACCAAAAACACGAAAATGTTTAACTTGAGGCAACCTACCAAACAACAATTCATAACAAGTTTGTTTAGTGCCGGGCCTCAAAAGTATTCTATTAAACACATAGCAAGCGGTATGTACCGCTTCCGCCCAAAATTGATGGCCAAGTTGGCTATCATCAAGCATAGTGCGAGCACATTCCACTAGCGTCATATTCTTTCTCTCAACAACACCATTTTGAGGAGGTGCGCGAGGGAATGAAAAGGTGTGTGTAATACCAACTTCATCACAAAATGTCTCAAAAGACTCATTCTCAAATTCACCTCCATGATCACTACGAATAGTGACAATGGTGGTTCCTAAGAGATTTTGTACTTTCTTAACAAAAATTGTGAAGTTTTCAAAAGCTTCATTTTTATTACATAATGAAAATACCCAAGTAAACCTAGAAAAGTCATCAACGATGACAAGTCCATATCTAGCATTACCTAATGAAGCAACTCTAGTTGGCCCAAATAAATCTAGATGTAATAGCTCTAGAGGCCGCTTAGAAGAAATGCTTTTCTTAGGTTTAAATGAAGATTTTGGAAGCTTGCCTCGTTGACACGAGTCACAAAAGCTTTTCTTTTGAAAGACAAGCTTAGGGAAGCCTCTAATAGAATTTAACTTGGAAAGCTTAAAAAGTGTTCCAAAGTTCACATGACCAAAACGTCGATGCCATAAGTGTTGTTCACTTGTGTTGGCAATAAGACATTGTTCATGTGATCTTGGAAGATCTAGGATATATATATCCTTATGGCGTGTGCCGGAAAATAATAATTCATTATTATCTTTTCTTAAAACATGGCACATTCCTTTCGCAAAGTTAACTTTGTAACCTTTGTCACAAAGTTGACTTATTGAAATGAGATTGTGGTTTAATCCTTTAACAAGGTAAACATCACATATAATGGGTTTAGAAGGATTACCCACTTTACCAACACCTATGATGGTTCCGCTCTCGTTGCCTCCAAATACGACGCGGTTTCCATTTGCAATGGGAACCACTCCGGAGAGCAATTGAGCGTCACCCGTCATGTGTTTTGAACACATGCTATCGAGTATCCAATTCCCCTTGGAGCTAAATTTAAATTTGTTGCTCCTTTTCTTTTTCTTTTCCTTGAGTACCTAAAGATAGAAAATTTCATATCATGGTACCCAAGGTCATTGGGTCCAAAAGATTAGACCTTTGGAAGCCAAGTCCAATTGGACTTAGACTTCCCCACATAATTTCTACTATGCACAACATCCGAAAAATAAGCATTCATGTAAACTTGTTTTTCATTCATGCTTGTGTCCTTTGGGCTCCAAATTGTGAATATTTTGGGAGCCCTCATCCTATTGGGTGCATGCATGTGTTGTTGGTTTCTACGTGATGCATGTCGTGGATAGGCATAATGAACATGATGGAATGGTGCATGTGGATAGTTATTCATACGATGATGTGGGTGAACATATGCATGTGGAGGAACACGTGCGTGAGGGTGTCTCACATGGTGTGCATGTGCCTGTGAACGTGTAGCATAGAAATCATCATATGTGTGAGCCGGTGGAGTAGGACGTGTGTTCCTACGTGGCATAGTATTGGTGTACATATAAGAATGCCCCTTCTTTGGAGGTCCACCCAAAGTGGGTTTCTTTCCGAAAGAGGGTGTGGACGAGGTGGAAGCACCATTGGTAGATGAACTACCAATAGAGTGTTTGCTACCACTCGTTGAGTCACCGGAAGTTGGCCTAACAAAAGTAGTGGCCGATTTAGATGAACTTCCCATCGTATACCCCAAGCCAATGTGGTGATTGGCCGGAAGTAAGTCACTTAGGATTTTATCCAAATGGTCCTTACCCTTATTGAATTTATTAATTCGGCCAAATGTGTTCTCATATTTCTCGGTGAGAGAACGCATAGAAGCATCCAAAGTGGATACTTGCGATGTGAGCACATAAACACGAGATTTAAGATTCTCATTCTCAATACTCAAAGTCGAGTTTTGAGAAGTCAAATCCGCTATTTTTTGCTCCTCCGGATCCTCAATGCTAACATGTTCAAGTTGAGTCTTGAGATTAACAATCTCATTCTTCAACCCTTCAACAACGGTGTCGTTGTTGGTGATGATAGTTTTAGGCGAGGTTTGAATGCTAGCTAAGTCAACTTTTACTTTAGTATACCTATTTACTAATTTAGTATACTTAGACCATAATTGAGAATTAGCATTCCTAAGGTCATCCATTGTTACCTCATCGCCTTCGTTGTCGCTATCATCGGAAGAGGAAGATACTTGATCATGCTCCTCTCTTGCCATGAAGCACATGTGTGCTTGCTCCACTTGCTCATCGTCCGACTCTCCGCTTGAGGAATCATTGGAGTCGGTGAATGTTGCCCCGACAAGCCCCTTTTTGTTCCCTTTCTTGTACTTCTTGGACTTGTCGTACTTTGGCGCCTTCCACTTCTCCTTTTTCTTGTTTAGAGGACACTCCGCTTTCATGTGTCCTGGCTTATTGCATTTAAAGCACAAAGAAGAAGAGGCGTTAGATGAATTGAACTTCGATTTTTGAAGTTACCTTTTGATCGCGCCCAGGCGTACACCCTAAAGAGCGACCGTGTAGTCTTACCACAAGCGCACGGTGTAGCGGCGAGCGGGTATCGAACACAGGGAGGACGTATGATAGTGCCTTCTCCGAACAACCTGGCTATGGGGACAGAAAAGTAGGAAATTGCCTTTCGGCGATGTTGTCACAATCGTCAAACAATGTAAAAAGAGATATAAAATCAAATAAAGACGCCTAGGGAATAGGGAATCCCCGCTACTCACCGTATCTCGTCATTGTGATTCATCGGTTTCACAATTGCTAGGGTAGAATGTCAGGTGAACTAGTTGCAACTAAATGTAAAACCTAGCTCACGCTCTCGCGCTGTTGCCGGTCTATAGCAAACCTAGGCTCGGGTCCAATCTCTTGCAAACCTTAGCCTAGGCAAGCTAGCATTAGGATCAACGTCATCGTTCAATCGCATCCCGAGCCCACTCTCGTGCAAACTCGGGCTACGACCTAGGTTGGGTTAGTTCCTACCCGTCCAATCTCTTGCAAACGGGTATCGGTATAGAATTGCAACCGAGAATCCTAGTATCGGTCCAATCTCTTGCCAACCGATACTAAGGAAACTCAATTTCAACCCAATTCGGATTTCTAGGGTTTCCTATCGAATTGGGATCCAATCTCTTGCAAATCCCAATCGATATGAACACCTAGCTATCCGTATTATATCAATCCCAAACTAACCCTAATCAATTCTAGCAATAGTTCTACCAAATCATCACAAGTCGGAAATTGGGCTCGTAGGGTTCATCCCCACGCCCTAAGACGTTAAAACTACTCACAAATCATATTGCTAATGGAAGAATAATCAATAGAAACAACAATGGAATTCATAGAAATATTCAAAATAGCAATAAAAATAGGATTTTTAATAGAGAGGGAGACAAACCAATGTAGCTTTCCAAGAATCCAACAAAATAACACTTTTCTCTCCTCTCCAATCACAAGAATTAAACTCTAAAAATCTAATCTAAAAAGGCTGCCAAAAGCAATAGAAAAGGCTCTCTAAACTAGGTTAGAATCTGGGGTTAAATACCCCCCAAAACTGCCCAAAAATTCGTGACCAAACTGCCCCTGTGCAGATCCAAAATCATGATTTCCGCTACAGGCAGCGCTGCTCACTCGGCCGAGTGATAAAGGTCACTCGGCCGAGTGAGGGACCCTGACGGATTCCAGTAACTCTGGGGTCTTGGGGGTCGTCACATCGGGCGTCACTCGGCCGAGTGAGTTGTCGTCACTCGGCCGACGGGCTATCTTCACTCGGGCGGATGGCAATTTCCACTCGGCCGAGTCGGGCTTCTGCTGCTCAGACTGACGGATTACTGTAAGTTGGCTCTTTTTGATGGCCGTCGTCTGGGTGCCACTCGGGCGGACGGGATACGTCACTCGGCCGAGTCGGCTTCTGATGCTCGGCCGAGTGCACGCTGATATACTGCTTGAAGCGTGTCCGATCTGGCCGGCCGAGCGGGATCTCGTTGGTCGGCCGAGTGACTCCTTCACTCGGCCGAGTGAGATACTGAAGATGCCCAAATTGCGTATTTTTGCCTCCTCGTCGCTCCTACGACGTTCTTTCTTCTTCCGCTCCTCTCCAATCTCAAAATACCCCTTAGGGAAGTCGTTGGTGACACTCCGGAGTGGGTGTATCTCGGAATCACTCCAAATCGCTCCAAATCTCCTGAAATACGACAAAAACAACAAATCGTGAAAAGTATCGCAATGTTGTCGATAAATCATGAAAAACATGATTTGAGCGATTCAAATGGCATGCAAACATGCGGGAAAAAGGTGCAAAATAAGGAGTGATCAAAATCCCCCAAGCTTACCTCTTACTCGTCCTCGAGGAAGATAAGTAAAAGGCGAACCCGGTGGATTTAGAAAATGAAAACGATGGAAAAACGGAAAACGAAAAAAGAAAGAAGAAAGCGAAGAAGGAAGCTGCTAGATCATTTTTCTCAGGACGTGGGTTTTGCTTACTCATATAGCATACATCGAATGCAAAACACATGTCAAAGATTTTTATTTCGATATCATAGTATAATGGTGCAAATAGAGATAGAAAACCCAAGAATATCTATATAGCATGAAAAAATGGAATAATTCTAAGATTAACATCGTCTGAATCATTTAAAGCGGTATACAATATCGCAGATCACACACTTTTCAATTGAATGCTTTCTATGAGGAGTATAGAGGATATCACATAATATAGTAGGAAGAATAGAAAAGTGTGGATTTCATGAAGTGAATGCTAGGCATAGATTTCTGGATTTCATGAAGCTAAAACAATCTCACCGAGTATAGAATATTACTTAGCCTAGGTTGTCATGCACCGTCAGGTAGTCACTCTCTCACACATCATTGGATTCTCTCCCCCAAGCTTATCTATAAGCGTGGTGACATATACAAAACTATACTTACACTCCCCATCTCTATTGATGCTCCAAAAATAAAAAAAATAAAAAAATAAAAAATAAAAATAAAAACAAAAGGAGGGAAGAAAGAGAGAAGGGGTATGAGATGGGATCGTTTTGAGCTTCCTTTCTCTTTTCTTTTCTTTTTCTTTCAAATCTTTTTCTTTTCCCCTTTTTTTTCAATAGCATTTATACACAATGATCCCAAATCAAAGAGAAGGATATATAAGTATTTTTTTTCTTTGGATTTCGGGGAATTTGGAGCTAGGAATTTAATAACGGGGGAAATGCCAAATATTAGAATCGCTAAGGGGAGATTCACCAATGATTTTAAAATAGAGAATTAATGTTCAAGATATGTGGAGAAAGAAATAAGTATGTCTCTCAGTTCACTCTATATGACGTGCATGACAACTTCAGCAGGGTAATCTAATCTACTCGGTTTCGATCTCAAAAAAGCAAACTAATCCAGATTTATCATAGCTAACATCATTCAATCATCCTGAAGTGAAGTGTACAAGTCATGCAAATAGAAGTGATATAGGAAAAGAAAACGGTACTCCAGATATAAGCATTCAATGCGTGAATCTTGGTGTGTTTTCTACGATAGCATACATATGAATATTCAGACTCAGCTAATAATAGAATTTCATCCATTTTCACACGGAAAAAGTGTGGGTTACTATCTCTAAATGCAAGGCAAATCATAGCATATGATATCAGAAATAAAAGCTAAGACATGACAAATATAGCATGCATATAGAGAAAGCTAACTTCACGTCATCATCATCACAGAAAAGTCATCTCTAGCAAAAGATGAAAGAAATAAAGATAAACGAAAATAAAAACTATTTACAATACGGCACACAAGAAAAATAAGAAAAACGTGATGCATGGTAAAAAATGAAAAAGTGATGAAAAAGTGAGTGATAAAGTGGAAAAACGTGGGGAAACTAAAAATAAAGGGTGACAAAAGCAAAAATCGTGAGAACTCACTCCCCCAAGCTAAAGTGCACAGTGTCCTCAATGTGCGACGTGTGGCACACCGAGAGACGTGTAATGGGAGGGGGGGTGGGTATGCATGCATGATAAAAAGAAATAATAAAAAAAGTAACAAAATGAAAAATATGATGCGAATGTGATGCATGCAAGGATAGGAGTGATGCAAAAATGTGTGCGTCACCAAAAAATACTCTCCCTCATTCCCGAAATAAGATATAGAATGATATGATCAAAAAGTGGACAAAAATAGTGAGGGGAGGGGGTGGGCAGAAATCAACAGGACCAAGCAGAGAATGGGCAGCATATCGACAAAAAATCGGGGGCATCAAGGGTGTGCCTAAGCTGGTGGTGCAGCGCCATCTCTGTCCTGAGGCAGAGGTGGGGGTGGTGGTGGTGGTGGGCATGGTACAGTCTGCTGGGTGGGTGGTGGTCGTGGCAGTCGCTCAAGGATCTGGGTCAAGCAATAGTGAATGCTGGGAAGTAACTCGAGGCGGTGCTGCATGGCGGTAACTGTGGAAGACAAAGCCCTAAAATCACCCCGGAGTCCACTCAACCCCCCCCCCCCCCCCCCCTCAAGAGCGCGAACACTCTGAACTAAGGCGTCAGGGGGTGGTGGAGCGGAGGGACGGACAGGTCTAGGCTGAGCTGGTCGGGGCTGTCTAATACGGGTGGTGTAGGTGATCGGGACAGCAGGCATGGGTGGTACGGGTGCTCATTAGTGGATGCCCAGCCTCAGTGCGAGGCTGGGATGCAGGCTGGTGTGAGGTGGAAGCAGCAGCAGTGGGAGTGGAAGACAAAATCGGTGATGAGGCGGTAAGAGAGGTCAGTGACACAGAAGTGGGGACAGACGTCACGACGCTCTCAGATAGAACGGCTACGGTGGAGACAGAAGTGTCAACCGCTGGGGAGGCAGTGTGGGGTCCAAAAGGTGAAATCCCAGCGGAGATCATACTGGCCATGGTCTCCACGACAGCAGCGAAAGAAGGATCGCCGCTCTCAAGTATGGTGGGTGGACGCTCGGGTAGCAGAGAGGTGAGTGGCTCAACCGACAAGGGCACAGCAGTGGTGGTGGCAGTGGTAGACATGGTGGGTGTAGGCTCAGCAAGTGTACTCCCGACACTGGCAGAAGTGGGGACAGAAGTGTCGGGAGCGGCAGAAAGTGCAGGCGCAGGCTGAGGGAACAAAGGGTCAGCTGGCGGTGCAGGGTGTGCAGGTGGTGCAGGCTCAGCTCCCTCGGCCTCTAGCACATAGGAGGCGGGGATCAGGAGATCCATCGCCGGAAGCCAGTCGTCGTGTGCTGGTCCTAAGTGTGTCCGAGCGGGGCTCGGAAGGATCATGTAGTCAGCACCGTATGGACCGTGCAACCATACCCAGTGCCGCTGACCGTGCGGATGAAGCATCTTCATCCGGGCCATGACGTCTATCGATAATGCAGTGGGGCCTGGGGCTCGTCGCAGGTCAGCCGGAAGGTCCTCGCCGGTCATCAGGTCTAGCAGGGTAATCAGGCCGCCGCAACATATCGGGGAGCGAGCGCCCACCGATACGATGATGCGGTCCAAAAACCAGCTAGCGACGTCAATCTCAACAGCGGGGACCAACGTAACGCCATCCCTATCTAGAACTCTGGGGCGAGTCATCGCGTAGAGCATATAGAGCCCAGGCGTCGACATCGTCCCAGGCTCGTACCTCGCCAGAAAGGTGGTCGCCATAAGGCACTGTGCTATGCGGAGGCAGGGGTGGACTATGGCCGAGGCCTTGGCCCTACTAGGGTCAAAGGCCGGTGGTAAACCTGTGATCCTGGCCCAGAAGGCGTGTGAATCGAAGGATGGGGGAGGGATGTGTGTGTGGGCGTAGGCTCGGTCGGGTGTGGGGACTGCGGGCCACTGAAAGAATGCCCTAAGCATATCGAGAGTGATCTGACACTCTCGATCCATGAGTCAGAAGGAGCATCCCTCAGCGGTCCGGGCGATCGAGCTGAGCACCTCGAGTGTCGGACGGACGTAGGTGTCCGCCGACACGGAAAGAAAGTCCTGCCAACCCACGTTGTCATACAACATGAGTAATCCCTCGAGTACCCCCAGGCGGTCTAGGTCAGCAAGGTGTGCGAACCTGGAGGGCACTATCCAGTGCTGGGCGATACGCACAAAAGCGACGCGATGTACGTCGTCTCGAAACGTAATACCCAGCGGCCCGACAAGTGGAGCCGGTGGTGGCAGTGGGTCGACTGGGAGTGGCTGTTCGGGGTGAACGGGGTCTGCAGGCTGTGGCTGTATGGGGTGAACGGGGTCTGCAGGCTGTGGCTGTGCGGGGTGAGGTGGTGTAGGCGGAGGAGAGTCCTCCATCTCGTGCGAGGGGCCGGGCTCATCCGGCCGCTTCCGCTTGGCGGAAGCTCTCCTAGACCGTGGCCGTGTCCGGGGTGGCATAGGTGCCCTGAGTGCTCACCAAAAACAGAAAAAGTGCGGCGTGCAAAAATAAGTGGAACGAATATACCGGAACACGCCGCGAGATCAAAATAGTGGATGCGTGCGAAGACGCCGCCTCCACAAAGCCAAAAATGCTCCCCGGAAGCTCCCCTAAGCTCCCCTAAGCTCCCCAATATAGCATGCACATCAAACGAAGATATCAGCGCGTAACATTCAAAATGTATGGGAGGTTAGGGGTATAATAGATAAATATTGAAGTTAATTTGATTTAGGGGTTCGATTAGCACATGGATCGTCGAAAAATACAAGAAATAGGAGAAAATTGGGCGAAATAGGGGTTACCGGAGCTCGGCCGGCGGTGAGAGGGTCGCCGACGACTCGGGCAGAGCGGCGGCGATGGTCGGCGTCGGTGGTCGGCCGAGCGCCGCTGTCGACAGGCGAGATCGGGCGAGTCAGGGTGAGATCGCAACGGTTGGGAGTAAAGGGGCGCGGGCTCGGGTGAACGAAGATTGTGACGCTTCGAATTCCGCGCCGAGCCCGCGTCTCTTATAAAGGAAAAGTTACGACTCGGCCGAGTGAAAGTGTCACTCGGCTGAGTGATCGTAACGGAAATATTTTTGAAAATTTCTCCCCGCTTACGACTCGGCCGAGTGGCTTTGCCACCATCGGCCGAGTGTAAAAAGTCCATTCGGCCGAGTGGCACAAGCTACTCGGCAGTTCTCGCCCTAGGAGCGTATCAGTTTCACTCGGCCGAGTGACGATATATACTCGGCCGAGTGGCAATTATACTGAAATCAAGAAAAGAAACAGAGAGTTGGGTACAGCAGACTTCCCTCGTTGGTGCACCGCTCGGGCGGACGAACTTATGTGCTCGGCCGAGTGGCTAGTGTACTTGGCCGAGTGATTCCTGTTTTCTGCTGTTTGGCTCTATTTGGGCTCTAATCTCTGTTTTTCTTCCTCCAGCTGATTTTTTCCTCCTCCTAAGCATTGAGCGCATTCCTGGAGCACTCTTCGTCGCCTTGTTCATCCTTCTAATGGTATATATCCCTTTCTCCTCTCCTGTCAAGGAAAATAGGACCCGTTGTCACAAATTAACTCGGGCAAAAAGACTCAAAAACACTAATAAATTCTAAAACAAAAAGAAAAGACCAAAGTAAAAATAAAGCGATAACCGTCGGGTTGCCTCCCGACAAGCGCTCGTTTAAGGTCTTGAGCTCGACCCCCTTGGATTTTCAATTTAATGCGGGATATTGGGTGCATATGAGATGCACCCGTCGAATTTACCGGGAAGAACGCTCGGATTTGGATGTTGTGGTGGCGTGTTCTTCCTCAGTGCTCCTTCGTCTCGGGTAGTGTTGGGGGGTGGCTCCCCCAAGCTAGTGCTTGCTCCGGGCCTTGGCTTCACCGGAGACACTGATTTCCGTATCGGTGGAGCTTTCTTCGGAGTCCTCATCTTTGAGAGCTTGCAGAGCTCCCGTATTCTTGCGACATCAGCGTCACCTTCATCAATTTCCATGGAGAGATCGGGGGAGTGCTTCGTCTTTTCTTCTTGGCCCAAATCTGGGCCTTCTTCGAAGTCATCCTCGAATATTGCGCCAATGGAATGGGGGATCGCCTCCTCAATGACCTCGTCAAGGAGGTCCATATAGTCGAGCTCCTCATAATAAGGCATGTGTTTCATTGCCTTGGGTATATGAAGCTCCACTTCGATGTTACCGACGTTCAATGTTAGAGTCCCTTCACGTACGTCGACAATGACACCGGCGGTGGCGAGGAATAGGCGTCCAAGTATTAGCGATGTATCGCCATCCTCCTTGACATCCATGACCACAAAGTCGCATGGCAAACATATGCCTCCCGGGACTTGTAACGGGATGTCCTCTGCGATCCCTACTGGCCTTGTGATCCGACCATCTGCTAGTTGTATCCGCATGTCGGTAGGCTTCAAATCTGTGCCGGTGTTCAGTCTTCGGAACATAGAGAGAGGCATGAGGCTAACACTAGCCCCTAAGTCCACTAACGCCTTTTGTAGAGGGACGCCGCCTAAGGTGCAAGGAATTCGGAAACTCCCCGGATCTTTGAATTTGGCGGGCTCCTTCTCTTTCCTTGTGAACCAAGTCCCCTCCTCAGCGAGCATGATTTTCTCCTTCCTCTTTCTTCCCGTAATCAAATCCTTTAAGAACTTGGCGTATGTCGGGATCTCCGCGATAGCGTCGAGGAAGGGGATATTGAGGCTTACCCCTCTCAAATACTCGAGAAACTTGGCTAGCCGTTTCTCCATCTTTGCTCTAGCTAGCCTCTGAGGGAATGGGATCGGTGGCATAAAATGGCGCTCCTTAATCTGCTACTCTGCTCTGGACTTTTCTTCCCCTTGCGGCTCTTTCTCTCTCTCTCAACTTCAATGACCGGCTCGCTTGGCTCTACAATCTCCACCACGGGCTCCTCGGTAGGAATCATGACGGGAGTGGTATCCTTCCCACCTCTCGTAGTAACTGCAACCACGGCGTTGATATGGCTGGTGTTGTCCCGTGGATTTTGCTCGGGTTGAGCCGGCAACTGTTGACTGTTTCTATTGAGCAACGCAAGTTGCTCCGTAATTTGTCCAACGATAGTTGTAAGAGATTCTTGGCCCGCCTTTAAGGAAGCATTGATCTTCTTCTGCTCGACCATAAACTCCTCCACCTTAGCTTCAAATTCAGATCGTTGTTGAGCTTGTGGAGGTTTTCGATTTCTCCACCCTTGATTGTATCGGGCGACCTATAGGGTCCCACTTGTTGCCTTGGTGGGAAATTTTGTTGCGGTGGCCCCCTTGGTGGATAATGTTGTTGTTGTTGTTGTTGTTGTTGTCGAGCTTGATAAGGTAGTTGTTGCGGGGGGTTCAATGCTCCATCATTGTTGGCATAGGAGAAACCGGGATGGTTTCTAGTGGCCGGATTGGCCCAATATCCTTGGTTCCCCGCGACGTATTGAACTTGCTCCAAAGATCCCTCTCCTTGTTCTCCTCCCAAATACATAGCTTGGGATTGGTCTTGCCAATCGCACATTTGACTTGTTGGTGTGGATGTGGAAGGGGTTCCTTGGGGCTCCGTAATATATTTCTCCAGTCTCTCCACTACCTTGTGGAGAGAATCAAACTTGTTGGCAAGCTCCGCCACGGCCTTGGCCTCATAGATGCTAGATGGCTTCAAGGAGGACGAAGAGTGTCCTCGCTCGTCGCCCCACTGTTGATTGTTCGAGGCCATCTCCTCAAGTAAGGCCGTAGCTTCTTCGGGAGTCTTCAATAGGATGGCCCCATTTGCCGTGGCATCAATAATCTGCTTGGTCCCCGGTTGGAGACCATTGTAGAAGCTATGGACGAGCTCCCAATCTTCAATGCTATGGTGGGGGCACTGATGCTGCAGGTCTTTGAAGCGCTCCCATGCCTCGTAGAGTGTCTCTTGAGGTCCTTGCTTGAAGGACATGAGAGCACTCCTAATCTTCACCGTCTTGGAGGGCGGATAGAACTTGTCGATAAACGCGCTCGCCAACTCATCCCATGTGGTGAAGACTCCTTCAGCTTGCGTCCTCAACCAATAAAGAGCTTTATCCTTTAGTGTGAAGGGGAAGAGGCGCAGTCTGATGGCATCTAGGGTGACGCCCGGCATCTGGAAGGTGGCACACTTTGATAGGAAGAGCTGGATGTGGTAGTGGGGATTTTCATGGGGATTCCCATGAAAAGGATCCTGCTGCATAAGGACCACTAATCCGGTCTTCAACTCGAAGTTTTTATCGACCGCCAACTGCGGCATAGCTATGGACGAGGTAGTGGAGGAAGTCTTAGGCCGGAGCCTATCTCGAATGGAAATAATCCTCGCCATTCTTGCCGCCAACTCTTCAGGCGTCTCCCGAACGTTCAAAAACCTCCCTTCCGTATCGGGTCTCCTCTCCGCTCTGATTCTCCGCAATGTACGCTCGATCTCAGGATCAAACAATATATCTACGGGGTCCGCTGTGGATCTCGTGTACATGCACGGGAAAACAAAGTTTCAAAGAAGTGATTAGCACAATGGAAGGGTTAGATAAAAATGAAGAAATAAAACAAAAAGAAAGAAATAGCTAGGGTGATAGAATCAAACACAATCGCCTCCCCGGCAACGGCGCCAAAAACTTGATCGCGCCCAGGTGTACACCCTAAAGAGCGACCGTGTAGTCTTACCGCAAGCGCACGGTGTAGCGGCGAGCGGGTATTGAACACAAGGAGGACGTATGATAGTGCCTTCTCCGAACAACCTGGCTATGGGGACAGAAAAGTAGGAAATTGCCTTTCGGCGATGTTGTCACAATCGTCAAACAATGTAAAAAGAGATATAAAATCAAATAAAGACGCCTATGGAATAGGGAATCCCCGCTACTCACCGTATCTCGTCATTGTGATTCATCGGTTTCACAATTGCTAGGGTAGAATGTCAGGTGAACTAGTTGCAACTGAATGTAAAACCTAGCTCACGCTCTCGCGCTGTTGCCGGTCTATAGCAAACCTAGGCTCGGGTCCAATCTCTTGCAAACCCTAGCCTAGGCAAGCTAGCATTAGGATCAACGTCATCGTTCAATCGCATCCCGAGCCCACTCTCGTGCAAACTCGGGCTACGACCTAGGTTGGGATAGTTCCTACCCGTCCAATCTCTTGCAAACGGGTATCGGTATAGAATTGCAACCGAGAATCCTAGTATCGGTCCAATCTCTTGCCAACCGATACTAAGGAAACTCAATTTCAACCCAATTCGGATTTCTAGGGTTTCCTATCGAATTGGGATCCAATCTCTTGCAAATCCCAATCGATATGAACACCTAGCTATCCGTATTATATCAATCCCAAACTAACCCTAATCAATTCTAGCAATAGTTCTACCAAATCGTCACAAGTCGGAAATTGGGCTCGTAGGGTTCATCCCCACGCCCTAAGACGTTAAAACTACTCACAAATCATATTGCTAATGGAAGAATAATCAATAGAAACAACAATGGAATTCATAGAAATATTCAAAATAGCAATAAAAATAGGATTTTTAATAGAGAGGGAGACAAACCAATGTAGCTTTCCAAGAATCCAACAAAATAACACTTTTCTCTCCTCTCCAATCACAAGAATTAAACTCTAAAAATCTAATCTAAAAAGGCTGCCAAAAGCAATAGAAAAGGCTCTCTAAACTAGGTTAGAATCTGGGGTTAAATACCCCCCAAAACTGCCCAAAAATTCGTGACCAAACTGCCCCTGCACAGCTCCAAAATCGTGATTTCCGCTACAGGCAGCTCTGCTCACTCGGCCGAGTGACAAAGGTCACTCGGCCGAGTGAGGGACCCTGACGGATTCCATTAACTCTGGGGTCTTGGGGGTCGTCACATCGGGCGTCACTCGGCCGAGTGAGTTGTCGTCACTCGGCCGACGGGCTATCTTCACTCGGGCGGACGGCAATTTCCACTCGGCCGAGTCGGGCTTCTGCTGCTCAGACTGACGGATTACAGTAAGTTGGCTCTTTTTGATGGCCGTCGTCTGGGTGCCACTCGGGCGGACGGGATACGTCACTCGGCCGAGTCAGCTTCTGATGCTCGGCCGAGTGCACACTGATATACTGCTTGGAGCGTGTCCGATCTGGCCGGCCGAGCGGGGTCTCGTTGGTCGGCCGAGTGACTCCTTCACTCGGCCGAGTGAGATACTGAAGATGCCCAAATTGTGTATTTTTGCCTCCTCGTCGCTCCTACGACGTTCTTTCTTCTTCCGCTCCTCTCCAATCTCAAAATACCCCTCAGGGAAGTCGTCGGTGACACTCCTGAGTGGGTGTATCTCGGAATCACTCCAAATCGCTCCAAATCTCCTGAAATACGACAAAAACAACAAATCGTGAAAAGTATCGCAATGTTGTCGATAAATCGTGAAAACGTGATTTGAGCGATTCAAATGGCATGCAAACATGCGGGAAAAAGGTGTAAAATATGGAGTGATCACCTTTCCGGAAGAACCGGTTGAACTTCTTTGCCATGAGTGCCATGGACTCCAAGTCCAACTCGTCTTCCGAGTTTTCATCATCGGTTGATGTGGATGTGGATGGAGCGGCCTTGAAAGCAATAGCCTTCTTCTTTGGCTCGTCTTGCTTTAGGTAGGACTTCATCTTTTCTTGCAACTTCAACTTGCTATCCTTGCATACCTCGTATGACATTAAAGTACCCATTAGTTGAACAACGGTATACTTGTTCATATCATTACCTTCCTCGATGGCGAAGGTGTGCTTTTCCCAACTAGAAGGAAGTCCTTCTATAAGCTTCGAATATTTCTCCTTTTGGGTGTAGGATTTGCCTAGAGCCTATAACTCGTTTATGATGTCGACGAAGCGAGCATAATACTCCTTCATCTTCTCACCCTGTAGCATATGAAACATCTCGTAATCTTTATTAACTACAACGAGTTTAGAGTCTCTTACCCTACTCGTCCCTTCATGTAATATGAGGAGGGAGTTCCATATTTGATATGCACTCTTACATGTACATATCTTGTTGAAATCCTCGGGCTCCAAAGCACATTGCAAGGCGTTCATTGCCTTGGCATTGCTTACCTCCGCGGTGACCTCTGCGGGAGTCCATTTCTCGAAATCTTCTTCGGTTGGCTCGACATATTCCTTCATCGTGGTCCTCCATAGTGAAGCACTCCGGAGGAAGGTTTCCATCCAGCATTTCCAGTACCCGTAGTTGGTACCGTTGAAGAATGGAGGCCTCGTTGAGGAATGTCCTTCCATTACCGAAGTCGCTCCTTCATGGTTCTTGAAGGTGCTATAGTCGGAAGGTGGACGAACGGTCTTTTTGTCGTTGGCAGATATAGCTATAGACTTGGCTCTAATACCAAATGTAATGCCCTGCTAAGCTACTGCACAAGTACTAGAGGGGGGGTGAATAGTACTTTAAAATAATTAAGAGGCTAATTCCTAATTACTTGCAAACTCTACCAAACAATGCGGAAAAGTAAATGTTAGACAACAAAGAAACAATCGCAAACAACGATATTACTGGGTTCGGATCCACCCAAGTCTCCCTGACTTGTTTCCGGTGATCCTACGTCCCAAACACCCGGATCCCCTCCGGATACTTGAGTTAGAAACCCTAACTCAAGATTTCCACTATAAAATACTTGTGAAGAACCTTCACCAAGTCAAATCATACACAAAGTAATTTGTGACTCCCACAACCCGGGATCACAAACACAACTCTCACAACCGAGAGATAAACACTTACAAAATGAAAGTAAATGAAATAGAATAGCTTACCACAAAATACCTATGCCTTGAGTATACTTACGAATTAGGACAAGGATGATTTTGAGGAAGAAGAAGGCACCAAACCCTAGCTCCAAGATGTAGATCAGCGATGGAGAGCTATGGGGTTGTTGGTGACCTAGGATCAAGCACTTGGCTTGGAAGGCTTCACACTCAATGAATCTCTCTTTGGAAGTAAGAGTGAGGAGAGATTATTGAATGGAATGAAAGAGCTTTGAATGAGCTTGGAATGATTTCTCTTGATCTCTAAACTTGCAATAATATCAGCCTTGACTGCAATGAATGCAGCCCATCAAGTATTTATAGGATAGAGGAGAGAGAGAAAGAAATTTGAGTCATTAAATACTCCAACAGCTCTTTACTGAACTCAACTAGTCGGTCAAAGAACAACCACCGACCGACTAGTTCATCAACTAGTCGGTCGGTCATTTAACGTAGACCGACTAATGGAAGAACAGCCAAAAGGTCGAAGCACAGACAAAAGGAACTAGTCGGTCCAAGAAGAGTAGCTGACCGACTAGTTTCTGTAACGACTGCTTTTCATGTATCTGGATTTATTATAATATAATATATGTTTTGGTGGATTTTCTCCTCATGTGTGGTTTTCGTCTCCGTAGCTTTCATTTTCGATCGATTCGTCGTATTTTCTCGTTTCTTCCTTAGGATTGTCGATTTCGAAGTATGTCATTCGTGACGGACTTCATAACAGTCGTATCTTACTATTAGATCAAGCCTAGGAGTCTTAGGAATCGATCCCGGGGTCCCGCGCTCCGTATCGGAACTTTTTGTGCTCATTAGCCGGTATAAGAAGGGGCACCGACCGACTAGATGACGATCCAGTCGGTCGGCAATCCTTCTTGGACCGACTAGTTGGCTTTCTAAATTTCTAAGGAGTTAATGTTTATCGTTAGTCGGTCTAAGAACGTTGGTTGACCGACTAGGTTGCAAACTAGTCGGTCGGTAATGCTTCTTTAACCGACTAACACATCATCTAAATTTTAGTATCAATACTGTTCACTCTTAGTCGGTCTAAGAACGTTCATCGACCGACTAGATGCTAAACTAGTCGGTCAGTATTTGTTCATGGACCGACTAAATCTAAATCCTATTTTCGTTCAGAAGTTACTGTTTACACTTAGTCGGTCTGCGTTGGTCGACCGACCGACTAGTTGCCAAACTAGTCGGTCAGTGGTTGCTCTTTGACCGACTAATCTGTGTTAAAACCCTAATTTCTGGGCAGCCGCCAGCCCAACCTATTTAAACCCATCCCAAACGTTTTCTTCTTCCTCCACTCGACCCAAAACCCTAAAATCTCCCCCATTGCGCCCTCATCTTCTTCCAAGCCCTATTCCTCCATTCCAAGCCCTAAATCCATCATCCAAACCATCCATCCACTCTATCTACCTCTCATCTTCCCCAAATCTCCATCAAATCCCCAAAATCCCCCATAAACCCTAACTCTCCAAACTTCTCCATTTGTTTCCAGATCTGGTCCTAGGGTTCTCCGGAGGGTTTCTTCCGCTTCCTCTCGGTAAGAAATCGATTCCTCTATGTTTTTATAACCTATTTGTATTTTTTATGAAACCCTAATAAAATTTCATGTTGTTTGATGATTGTTCCCCCATAACAGCGATCTCCCCGTAGATTAGCATCCGTGTGACGAAGTGGTCGTCATCCCCGGTGCTAGGCAAGTGAAACTTGCCACTTAGGGTTTAGGCCATGTTTTAGGCCATTTGCTTGTTGTAGGCGCAAAAGAGGCTAGGCGACGAAATGATACTCGCCTAGGCGCAAATTGGGGAACTAGCTTGACAACGAAACTAGTTCCGACATATATCATGTTGCACAATTACCATGTCATGTTTACTTTCCATTAACGGTACGCGAAATAATTGTCATGTCATTGCATTCTTTAAGTGTTGCTGTGATTGCGTAGCTTCGCTACAATGCTTGTGTTCCTGGCTCGTGTTCCAGAAGCGAGCCCTGTAGTTGGAAACCCCAACGCTCGATATTGAATTGTGAAATAGGAAAACAAGCTCCCGTGCGGGGCAACCCTGGCTCACTTGCTGGGCTCATGTACAGGGACCCTGGCTTGTTTACGTGTGGGATGGGGTAAGGGTTAAGCGGCTAGTCAACTGGGGGTCTGCCTGATCAGCAACTGCAGTTGAAAGGCGTAAACTCTGGGGTGGGGTAGTGTTTAGTGCCGATCGGTGTGAATGATGAACCATTCAGCTGAAGGGCGTAAACATCTACAAACAACAGTGAAACGTGAATTGTGTTTAGTGCCGATCGGTGTGAATGATGTACCATTCAGCTGAAGGGCGTAAACACCTGCAAAACAATATGAATTGATTGAGAATGTTAGTAGCTTGGCTACTCTTGACTTGTCCCGATAATTGTACTCTTGTACTTGTTGTTCATCATGTCTTAATTGTGCACTCATGTTATAACTGCCATGTCATGCATACTAAAACTGCTAGGTTGCTAGTTGCCTATACTTTGTTATGTCGTTGCTTTTGTTGGCCTTGTTCTGGGCCTTTAGACTCTTTCTTTAGCCTGGTGGCTTTTCTGGATGTTGGACTTATTTTTATGTTGGACAATTTATGAGATGTGAGATTTTATTTCCGTCTCCCCTTGTATTATTATTGTTGTTCCGTTGTGGTTACAGGGACCTGCTTATGTTTTATTGACGCTTATCGGGTTTGGGGCTTCACAGCTCCACTCTCGTGCGGACCTTTTCACGTCTCGCCTCCATTTTAGGGAAGCGGGTCGTGACAGTTTCATAACTAGTCGGTCGGTTACTTAACTGAGACCGACTAAGAGATAAAACTGAAGTCTGAGCACAAATTGATTTAGTCGGTCCAAGAACAAATGTTGACCGACTAGTTCATCAACTAGTCGGTCGCCAAATGAGCATAGACTGACTAACAATAAACAGTAAGTTAGGTGAAAATTGGTATGTACAGTAACGCTAAACTAGTCGGTCCAAGAAGGAAAGTTGACCGACTAGTTCATCAACTAGTCGGTCGATCAATGAACACAGTCCGACTAATGATAAACAGTAGCTCAGGCTCAAAATTGCATGAACAGGGAAAGCTCAACTAGTCGGTCACAGAAGCATCACTGACCGACTAGTTCACAAACTAGTCGGTCGGTGAGTCAACTTAGACCGACTAACTGTCAACAGTAAAGAGCTTAGAATTGACTGACAAAAACTAGTCGGTCCAAGAAGCTTTGCCTACCGACTAGATCACCATCTAGTCGGTCAGTTCTTCTTCTTGAACCAACTAACATGCACAAGAAGTCGCGAATCGAAGCGCGAAGCTTCGGGAAAGTTTGTATGGACTTCTACTAAGATCCTAGAGCTAAGATAGGAGCATTATGAAGATTTAAATCGTAAGACCTACTCAAGGCTTAACATTCTACGAAAGAAGCTTAAAGACTATAAATAAAACTTGACGATACCGTCTTCAATAGCTTCAATCGAATCTTCATGACTTCTAAAATGGTCCATAAGCTTCACCGAAGCTTTAGGCATACGATCACGTGCTTTGAGAAGTCTCGAGATGTCGCTTTGGATGTTCATATGAATTTGGCGCCGATCTCCATAACTGCGCTCACAAAGTGTTAGTTCACGATATATTTATGTTTGTTCATCATCCAAAACCAAATCCGGGGAGTCCAATATCCAATAGGCTCCTCTACTGTTGAAGACGTCAGTGATAGGCCCTGGCAGTCCGTGAATAGGAGGTGGATCACTAAGCCCTCTCTTCGCGTGGGGGGGTCATCAGCTACCTCGCGTGCGGGGACATCAGCATCCTCGCGTGGGGGCTCCTCAGTGACGCTCTTCTGGGCACTTTTCCCTTATGGGGGGATCCAGTCTGCGTCCCTCTAAAGGTAGGTCGGATTCTATGGCTGTAGGTAGTATTGGAGCTAAGGTGTTTGAGGGTATGCCTCTGAGACCTTCGTCTCATCCCGGTCCATCTATTCACTCTGGTCCCAAGCGGAGCTGGTTTGAAATTTGTTCCTCTAAGAGATCCTATGGTGATGTCGTCGGCATGACTTTCTTACCCCCTAAGATCAGATTGGATGGCTCTTGCGTAGCTCGTGTCTCAAACTCTGTCCTGGAGAAGGGATCTGAATTTTGGAAATCTACTTTGGTGGGATACGTACTTGGCGATACACCATTGTTTGGGCAGATGCAGGCTTGGATGGAGAGGCTTTGGAAGCCCAGGAAGAAAGTGCAACTGTATAGCAAGGACAATGGTTTTTTCTACTTTCTCTTCGAGTCTGGGGAGGAATGCGAGAGGATTCTTCATGGTGGCCCTTGGCTGTTTGACGGGCGCTTGGTTGTACTTAAACTATGGACCTCTTCCCTTCGCCACGATCGGGACATCCTCACCTCTGTCCCAATTTGGGTGCAAATGCATGGGCTATCTGTTAACATGTGGAATAGGGAGGTGATAAATATCCTTGCCTCAGTTGTTGGGAATCCTTTGTGCTTAGATCGAGCCACTGCCAAAATGGAAAGAATAACCTATGCTCGTTGCTTGGTTGAAGTAGATGCTAAGAAGGCTCTACCTAATCACGTTGAAGCTGAGCTTGACGACGGCTCTATATTGACCATAGATACCAAGTATGAAGCGGAACCCCCTCGCTGCAGTAAATTTGTTTGTTTCGGCCACTCGACTTTGCAATGCCCATTTTCTATGTCACCAACATAACAGGACAAGGGGAAGGGTATTGACTTAAATGCAAAGCATGTGCATTTCTCGGAGCCTGGTTAGTCCTCGAATGCCCATTGCGACCCTTTACAAGCAGTGGATGGAGAGCCTTCTGTTCAGGTGCCTCTGCTGGGTGTAGACGGGTCTTTACAAACTACGGATGGCTGCGAGGCATCACGCACGGGGCCTATTGATGCTGTTACTGGAGTTTCAGCAGTCATTGATCTTTGTTCTGGCATTGATCATGGGCTCACCTCTACTCTTGGGACTACTCTAGATGCTGTGTTAATTTCAACTTCATGTAAGAATGATGTTGGCCGTGTCCTGGAGGGGAGTGATGGGCCTGTCCAGGAAGTGGCAGTGAACACTTTGGATGTTGCAGCTTTGAGGATGCGTGCCCATTTCAAAAGAGTAGTTAACCTTGTGATGCTAGTTCAAATTCTGAAACCAAGAATTAACAATTTCCCATGCCCTTCTGATTTTGTCTCACGGCTTGAACAATCCACGACTGTTGATGATGAGATTCCAATCAAACCACGGCTTGGTGCTGATAACCTCTTTTCTACTCTGGCAGATTCTCACTCTGGGAGTTTTATTGATAATCAAGCTGTTACCCAACCTGATACTCTCGTTGATGCTCTTCCAGAGTTCCCTCTCTATGACAACCCAGATTGGGTTTCTGAACATGCTGAAATACTTAATGATATTGAATCATCCAAGCTGAAGAAGCAGGGTGTGGCCACTGCTACCCGTCGTAGTAGCAGACTGAAGTAGGTGTCTGCTTTTATACATATATCTATCTTGCCAATGAGTATCCTGATTTGGAATACAATGGGACTTAATAATTCTGTGAGGCGTAGGGACCTCAAGGATATGATCAAGAAGCTTAAGCCGTCGGTCATTATCCTATTGGAGACTAAATTGAATTCTACGACCATGAAGACCAAATCTTGCATTTCTAAGGGATGGAACATTATTGATAACTTCCATACTCATGCTGGAGGGCGTATTTTAACTGGATTTGATCCTCTTGTGTGGCAGGCTGGCGTCATCTCATGTTCAATGCAGCACATTACAGTAAGATGTCTCAATGTCGGGGGGTTTAAGTTCGCACTAACGGCAGTGTATAGAAGCAACTCTTTATCTGAAAGGAAGCATTTATGGGAGCACTTGAAGGGGGATGGGGCAACTTTAAACACTAAAGCCTGGCTAGTGGGAGGAGATTTTAATTGCATCTTATACTCTAAAGACAAGATTGGAGGCCACAAGGTGGAGGCTAGTAAACTTTCAGACTTCAACAACTCAATTACTGATTGTAGATTGTCTAACCTCAAATGTACTGGAAATCGTCTTAGTCGGTGCAATAACCGTATGGGTTCGGCCCGTATTACGGCACAATTGGATCGGGTTCTCTGCAATGGAGAATGGCTTGACAAGCTTCCGGATTCTTACTTGGAATATGTGGACCCTAACACCAGTGACCATTCCCCAATGATTACCAACCTTCACTCTCAGGTACTTGCTGACCCAAAGCCCTTCAAATTTTTTAACCACTGGATACATTTGCCAGGTTTTTATGATATCCTGGAAGCAAACTGGCCTGCAAACTATGGTGGTACCCCAATGTTTTGTCTTGTGAGGAAAATGCGGCAGTTAAAGTATGAGCTTAGTAGATGGGCCAGGGATCATCGTGCTATGGATCCAATCCAAACTTGCAGAAGTAAACTTGAAGCAGTTAGAAGCCAGTTTGCTCTACATTATAACCAAGACCTCCAGGAGAGTGAACGTAAACTGTCTAGTGAGCTTGCAAATTTACTAGATATGGAAGAAGAAATGATTCGCCAGAAGAGTAGACAAGATTGGTTGGACTTGGGAGATAGAAATACTAGATTCTTCTATAATGCAATGAGGGCAAGACAAAGCACAAATAATTTAAGCCACCTGGTAGATGTGAATGGAGTACGGAGCAAAACATATGATGATATTAAGTCTGAGGCAGTTCAATTCTATGAGAGCCTATACAACCAAACCCATCATTGGAATGTCTTCCCTAATCTTGTCCCTAAAAATAAACTCAAGGAGGAAACGGCTAGGTGGATGGAAAGAATGGTCACTGCAGAAGAAATTAAAGAGGCGGCTTTTTAGATTGTGCCTAATAAAGCCCCAGGTCCTGATGGGTTTAATGGATTCTTTTTCCAGCACAATTGGAAACTTATTGGACATGATGTATTTGAAGCTATCCAATCTTTCTTCAAATCGTCCTCTTTGTGTCACGACCCGCTTCCTTAAAATGGAGGCGAGACGTGAAAAGGTCCGCACGGGAGTGGAGCTGTGAAGCCCCAAACCCGATAAGCGTCAATAAAACATAAGCAGGTCCCTGTAACCACAACGGAACAACAATAATAACACAAGCATTGAGACTGAAATAAAATTCTCATATCTCACAATTGTCCAACATTAAAAATAAGTTCAACATCCAGAAAAGCCACCAGGCTAAAAGAAAAGAGTCTAAGGCCCAGAACAAGGCCAACAAAAGCAACGACATAACAAGGTATAGGTGCTACGCACCGACAACAAAACAACTGTCTAAACAAAAGTAAAACACAACGAAAACACTAGGACTGGTCCCCAGTGTCCACGTACTCCCCGTCAAACACAAGCTCGGGCTCGGTGTCAGCAAACACCTCGTCCTCAACAAGGTACCCAGGCTCGGGATCTAACATGTGTCACCCAAAAAAGTAAAGGGGCACATGTCAGCAAGTCTAAAAGACTTGTGCAAGGAAACTGAAAGTAAGGCAACTAGCAACCTAGCAGTTATAGTATGCATGACATGGCAGTTATAACATGAGTGCACAATTAAGACATGGTAAACAGTAAGTACAAGAGAACAAGTATCGGGACAAGACAAGAGTAGCCAAGCTACTAACAATCTCAATCAATTCACGTTGTTTTGTAGATGTTTATGCCCTTCAGCTGAATGGTACATCATTCACACCGATCGGCACTAAACACTATTCACGTTTCACTGTTGTTTGTAGATGTTTACGCCCTTCAGCTGAATGGTACATCATTCACACCGATCGGCACTAAACACTACCCCACCCCAGAGTTTACGCCTTACAACTGCAGTTGCTGATCGGGCAGACCCCCAGTTGAATGGCCGCTTAACACTTACCACATCCCACACGTAAACAAGCCAGGGTCCCTGCACATGAGCCCAGCAAGTGAGCCAGGGTTGCCCCGCACGGGAGCTTGTTTTCCAAATTCACAATTCAATATCGAGCGTTGGGGTTAGCAACTCATTATGCTCGCTTCTGGTCACGAGCCAGGAACACAAGTATTGTAGCGATGCTACGCAATCACGGGATCACTTAAAGGATGCAATGCCATGACAATTAATTTGTGTAAATATGTCGGAACTAGCTTCGTTGTCAAGCTAGTTCCCCAATTTGCGCCTAGGCGAGTATTATTTCGTCGCCTAGCCTCTTTTACGCCTACAACAAGCAAATGGCCTAAAACATGGCCTAAACCCTAAGTGGTAAGTTTCACTTGCCTAGCACCGGGGATGACGATCACGAAGGTTCGTCTCGCGGATGCTAATCTACGGGGGAAATCGCTGTTATGGGGAAACAATCATCAAACAACATGAAATTTCATTAGGGTTTCATAAAAATACAAATAGGTTATGAAAACATCGGGAGATCGATTTCTTACCGAGAGGAGGCGGAAGAAACACTCCGGAGAACCCTAGGACCAGATCTGGAAACGAATGAAGAAGTTTGGGAAACTAGGGTTTTGGGGGATTTTGGGGATTTGATGGAGATTTGGGGAAAATGAGAAGTGGAATGAGTGGATGGAGGGTTTAGATGATGGATCTAGGACTTGGAATGAAGGATTAAAGCTTGGAGGAAGATGATGGCTCAATGGGGGAGATTTTAGGGTTTTGGGTCGAGTGGAAGAAGAAGAAAACGTTTGGGAGGGGTATAAATAGGTTGGGCTGGCGGCTGCCCAGAAATTAGGGTTTTAACACAGATTAGTCGGTCAAAGAGCAACCACTGACCGACTAGTTTGGCAACTAGTCGGTCGGTCGACCAACGCAGACCGACTAAATGTAAACAGTAACTTCTGAACGAAAATAGGATTTAGATTTAGTCGGTCCATGAACAAATACTGACCGACTAGTTTAACATCTAGTCGGTCGATGAATGTTCTTAGACCGACTAAGAGTGAACAGTATTGATACCAAAAATAAGTTTAAGAGTTAGTCGGTTAAAGAAGCATTGCTGACCGACTAGTTTGCAACCTAGTCGGTCAACCAACGTTCTTAGACCGACTAACGATAAACAGTAACTCTTGAATAATTTAGAAAGAAAACTAGTCGGTCCAAGAAGGATTGCCGACCGACTGGATCGTCATCTAGTCGGTCGGTACCCCTTCTCATACCGGCTAACGTGCACCAAAAGTTCCGATACGGAGCGCGGAGCTCCGGGATCGATTCCTAAGACTCCTAGGCTTGATCTAACAGTAAGATACGACCGTTATGAAGCCCGTCACGAATGACTTGCTTCGAAATCGACGATCCTAAGGAAGAAACGAGAAAACACGACGAAACGATCGAAAATGAAAGTCACGGAGACGAAAACCACACATGAGGAGAAAATCCACCAAAACATATATTATATTATAATAAATCCAGATACATGAAAAGCAGTCGTTACATCCTCCCCAACTTAAGAAAAATTCCGTCCTCGGAATTTCTGAATACTCACGAGTCCGGAAACAAAAGTGGGAAACGCTCTCGCATCTCATCCTCATTCTCCCAAGTAGACTCTCCAGGTGAGCTGTGTCGCCACATCACCCTCACAAGATTGACAATCTTATTCCGAAGTGACTTCTGACGCCTGTCCAGAATCTGCACTGGATGTTGGTCATACGTCATATCGGGGCGAACGGTAATCTCCGAAAAATCTACCGCATGAGACGGATCGCTAATGTATCGACGAAGCTGCGACACATGGAAAACATCATGGACTCCTTCCAAAGATGGCGGCAAGGCCAAGCGATAAGCTACTTCGCCGACCCTCTCCAAAACATCAAATGGTCCAATATATCGCGGGCTCAACTTCCCTCGCTTCCCAAAACGAATCACACCACGATTCGGGGAAATCCTCAGAAACACATGATCTCCAGGCTGAAACTCCAAAGGACGGCGTTTAGCATCCGCCCAATGCTTAAAACGGTCCTGAGCAATCCTCAACCTCTCTCGAATATTCCTGACGATATCCACGGCCTCCACAATCATCTCAGGTCCCAACAACTCCCGATCACCAACGTCATCCCAACTCAATGGCGATCGACATTTCCTCCCATAAAGAGCGGCGAAAGGCGCCATGCCAATACTCGCCTGGAAGCTGTTGTAGGAAAACTCTACCAGATGTAGATGGTCCTCCCACGAACCCTTGAAATCCAACATGCACGCCCTCAGCATGTCTTCCAAAATCTGAATCGTCCTCTCGGACTGGCCATCCGTCTGCGGATGGTACACCGTGCTGAAACTCAAATGCGTACCCAAGCTCTTCTGCAAACTCTGCCAGAACTGAGATGTGAACCTCGTGTCTCTGACAGACACGATACTCACGGGGACTCCATGAAGTCGCACGACCTCCTGCACGATTCACGTTACATCACTATCCAAACTAGGAAAAGGAAATAAAAACGGAGGGTAAAAGAATTTTACCTCCATATATCTCCTCGCTAGCGCCTCTGTGGACTGTCCCACTCGGAATGGAATAAAGTGCGCGGATTTGGTCAATCGATCTACGATCACCCAAATCGCGTCATTCTGCTTCGGACTCCGAGGTAGTCCAGTCACGAAATCCATAGTGATGTGTTGCCACTTCCACTCCGGAATCAGAAGCGGTTGTAGCAACCCGGCCGTACGCTGATGCTCCACCTTCACTTGCTGGCAAACCAAGCACTTGGATACACTCCGAGCCACACTCCTCTTCATACCATGCCACCAATAATTCTGACGAAGATCCTGGTACATCTTGGTGCCACCAGGATGCACAGAATACGGCGAACTGTGTGCCTCCACCATCAACTCCTCTCTAATATCCTCAGCTGGCACACACAACCTGGCTCCAAACCTCAGCGAGCCATCCTCATGAATCAAAAAGTCAGTCCGCAGACCGGCTTCCACATACTCCCGAATCTTCATCAGCTTCGGATCCTCAGCCTGGCCAGCCTTAATCCGATCCACGATCGTTGACTGTACCTGCATGTACATCAACGAAGAAGCCTCCCCAGGAAGAACAATCTCGACACCAGACCCGCAGAAATCCTGCTGCAATCTCCACTGCGAGGTCAAAATCATCACCGCTGGAAGCCTACTCAGCGCATCAGGAACCACATTCACCTTGCCAAGGTGAAACTGCAAATCAATCTCATAATCCGCCATAAGCTCCAACCATCGACGCTGTCGCATGTTGAGCTCCTTCTGAGTGAAAATGTACTTCAAGCTTTTGTGATCGGTGAAAATCTTCACTTTCTCACTCAGCAGGAAGTGCCTCCAAATCTTAAGAGCAAACACAACGGCAGCCAACTCCAAATCATGCGTCGGGTAATTCTTCTCATGAACCTTAAGCTGACGAGACGCATACGCCACAACATGCCCATGCTGATGCAACACACAACCGAGACCCTTGCCAGAAGCATCGCAAAAGATCTCAAATCCACCGCTGCGATCAGGCACAACCAGAATAGGGGCAGTCGTCAACCTTTCCTTCAGAACGCCAAAAGCATCCTCACAATCACCCGACCAAACAAAAGCAACATCCTTCCGCGTCAACCTGGTCATCGGCTCAGTAATACGAGAAAAGTCCTTAATGAATCGCCGATAATAACCAGCAAGTCCAAGGAAACTCCGAATCTCAGACGCAGACGACGGAACAGGCCACTCCCTGATGGCCCTAATCTTCTCGGGATCCACTGAAATACCATCTCCAGTCACCACATGCCCGAGAAAAGCAACCTTATCCAGCCAAAACTCGCACTTCGAAAACTTAGCATACAACCGATGCTTCCTCAAAATCTCCAACACCGTCCTTAAGTGCGAGGCATGCTCTTCCTCCGACTTCGAATAGATCAGAATGTCGTCAATGAAGATAACGACAAACTTATCCAAAAAGTCATAGAAAACCAGGTTCATCAGATTCATGAAAACTGCGGGCGCGTTAGTTACGCCGAAAGGCATAACCATGAACTCATAGTGTCCATACTTCATCCTGAACGCTGTCTTCGGAACATCATCCTTCTTCACCTTCAACTGATGGTAACCACTCCTCAAATCCAATTTAGAAAACACCCTCGAACCTCCAAGCTGATCAAAAATATCATCGATGCGAGGCAACGTGTATTTATTCTTAATGGTCACCGCATTCAACTCCCGATAGTCCATGCACATGCGACGCGAACCATCCTTCTTCTTCACTAGCAACACCGGTGCTCCCCACGGAGACACACTAGGATTAATATAACCCTTCTGCAAGAGCTCATCCAACTGCTTCCGCAACTCCTCCAATTCTGCAGGTGCCATACGATATGGCGCCTTCGAAATCGGCTGCGCACCCGGAACAAGATCAATAGAAAATTCTAGAGCTCGATCAGGTGGCAAACCAGACATCTCCTCGGGGAAGACGTCGCCGAAATCACGCACCACAGCTGGCCACTCCAGCTCCATCTGCATAGCCACAACCTCCACCGGCCTGGCCCGAAATCTGACAGGACCAAGCGAACTGCTACCACGGCTGAACTCAAATACTGGATGTCCGGGAATCTCGAACACCACCTTCTTTCTCCGACAGTCGATCGTAGCATAGAAGCTCGCAAGCCAGTCCATACCAAGAACTGCATCATAGCTGATGATGTCGTGGACAATGAAATCAGCGAAAAGCTCATGTCCACAGACCACCAACGAGCAAGAATTGCAACCACGATGCACCGAGACCACGCCATTCCCTGTAACGATATTCCAACTCTTGAGAAGAGGGGACGTCGACAAGGAATGCCTCTCCACGAAGCTCCGAGAAATAATGCACATCGATGCACCAGAGTCAAAGAGGACTCGTGCAGGAAATGTGCAAACCAAAACCACACCTAACAAGCAATTAACAATCAAACCCTAGTCTAGCAAACAACCATGTTCAAGCAAACAACACAATCTAACAATCAAAACCAGCTAGGAAAGTAACAGCTAGATTGAGGATTACCTGCGATAACCTCATCCACAGCCTCGCTCTCCACAGCGGTCATCAGAAAAGTCTGCCTCCTCGGTGGAACAGCCTGCTGAAAAGCATGCCTCTGCGGAACAAGAGCTGCTCCACGACCAGCAGGAACAGACGCTCGCTGCTGCAACGGCTGTGCTGCAACAGGTGCCCTCCGCAGCGGACCCGCATGCCGACAATCCTTCGCGACATGGGAAGCATCACCACAAACCAGACACTGGCCCAAAAACTTCCGACACTGATCCTTGATGTGGCCAGGCTTACCGCAGAAATGGCAAGTCTTCAGAATAGGCCCTCCTGGCCTCTTAAACTGAGCGGACTGATTAGGCCTGAATCCAGGTCTAACCACAGCTCTCGCCTGTTCCACAGGCCTCTTCCCAGCACCAACAATAGACCCCCTCCTCTGGTTCACGAGCAGCTCCTGCCTCTTGGCTGCTACTAGAACCTTCTGATAAGACTCCCGGTCAGAGGAGGTCACAAAACTCTGGAGCTCCGAAGCAAGCCCCTGCAGGAACCTCTGAGCTCTCTCCTCAGCGTCCTGCACCATCTTTGGTGCAAACCGACTCAGCCTCATGAACTCTTGGTGGTACTGGTCCACCGACGAGCTTCCCTGCTTCAAATCGATAAAACGCTGCAGCATCTCTTCCCTGGCAGCTTTCGGGAAGAACTCACCCTCAAATCTGGCCTTGAAGGTAGCCCAAGCTATCGGCTCCACCAGCATCTTCTCTTCCGCATCCCACCAATTCCGAGCATTATCCTTGAGTTGCCTCTTCGCCAAATCAACCCATCCAGCCGGGGCGATCTTGGCCATCTTCAGATTGTCCTCGATGTTCCGAATCCACTCATCGGCAGCCAGAGGACCCTCAGACCCATCAAAATACGCGGGACCCAGCTCCCGAAATTGCTTCGCTCCTGGCTCAGAGCGAGGGGCATCCGGAAGAGCCCGGGCAGCTCGAGCAAGTGGAGCATTCTGGACTTGCAGGAGCACGCCCTGTTGCACTTGCATCATCTGGAGCATCATCCGCATCATCTCACCGTCGGTGGGTTCCCGCTCAGGCTCCTCATCATGAGGGAGCGCACCGCTGCCCCCACCACGGGTGAAACGCCTTCCTGCCATCTAATGACACAGAAAACGAATCAGATTAGACTCATAGCTTATGACTCGGACGTCGAACTTAGTTTATTGGACATTCTAATATTATTATCGATATTCCAAAAATCGCAGTTACAGAATGACCTGCATGGGCCACCAACAAAACCTGTCACGACCCGCTTCCCTAAAATGGAGGCGAGACGTGAAAAGGTCCGCACGGGAGTGGAGCTGTGAAGCCCCAAACCCGATAAGCGTCAATAAAACATAAGCAGGTCCCTGTAACCACAACGGAACAACAATAATAACACAAGCATTGAGACTGAAATAAAATTCTCATATCTCACAATTGTCCAACATTAAAAATAAGTTCAACATCCAGAAAAGCCACCAGGCTAAAAGAAAAGAGTCTAAGGCCCAGAACAAGGCCAACAAAAGCAACGACATAACAAGGTATAGGTGCTACGCACCGACAACAAAACAACTGTCTAAACAAAAGTAAAACACAACGAAAACACTAGGACTGGTCCCCAGTGTCCACGTACTCCCCGTCAAACACAAGCTCGGGCTCGGTGTCAGCAAACACCTCGTCCTCAACAAGGTACCCAGGCTCGGGATCTAACATGTGTCACCCAAAAGAGTAAAGGGGCACATGTCAGCAAGTCTAAAAGACTTGTGCAAGGAAACTGAAAGTAAGGCAACTAGCAACCTAGCAGTTATAGTATGCATGACATGGCAGTTATAACATGAGTGCACAATTAAGACATGGTAAACAGTAAGTACAAGAGAACAAGTATCGGGACAAGACAAGAGTAGCCAAGCTACTAACAATCTCAATCAATTCACGTTGTTTTGTAGATGTTTATGCCCTTTAGCTGAATGGTACATCATTCACACCGATCGGCACTAAACACTATTCACGTTTCACTATTGTTTGTAGATGTTTACGCCCTTCAGCTGAATGGTACATCATTCACACCGATCGGCACTAAACACTACCCCACCCCAGAGTTTACACCTTACAACTGCAGTTGCTGATCGGGCAGACCCCCAGTTGAATGGCCGCTTAACCCTTACCCCATCCCACACGTAAACAAGCCAGGGTCCCTGCACATGAGCCCAGCAAGTGAGCCAGGGTTGCCCCGCACGGGAGCTTGTTTTCCAAATTCACAATTCAATATCGAGCGTTGGGGTTAGCAACTCATTATGCTCGCTTCTGGTCACGAGCCAGGAACACAAGTATTGTAGCGATGCTACGCAATCACGGGATCACTTAAAGGATGCAATGACATGACAATTAATTTGCGTACCGTTAATGGAAAGTAAACATGACATGGTAATTGTGCAACATGATATATGTCGGAACTAGCTTCGTTGTCAAGCTAGTTCTCCAATTTGCGCCTAGGCGAGTATCATTTCGTCGCCTAGCCTCTTTTACGCCTACAACAAGCAAATGGCCTAAAACATGGCCTAAACCCTAATTGGCAAGTTTCACTTGCCTAGCACCGGAGATGACGATCACGAAGGTTCGTCTCGCGGATGCTAATCTACGGGGGAAATCGCTGTTATGGGGAAACAATCATCAAACAACATGAAATTTCATTAGGGTTTCATAAAAATACAAATAGGTTATGAAAACATCGGGAGATCGATTTCTTACCGAGAGGAGGCGGAAGAAACACTCCGGAGAACCCTAGGACCAGATCTGGAAACGAATGGAGAAGTTTGGGAAACTAGGGTTTTGGGGGATTTTGGGGATTTGATGGAGATTTGGGGAAAATGAGAGGTGGAATGAGTGGATGGAGGGTTTAGATGATGGATCTAGGGCTTGGAATGAAGGATTAAAGCTTGGAGGAAGATGATGGCTCAATGGGGGAGATTTTAGGGTTTTGGGTCGAGTGGAGGAAGAAGAAAACGTTTGGGAGGGGTATAAATAGGTTGGGCTGGCGGCTGCCCAGAAATTAGGGTTTTAACACAGATTAGTCGGTCAAAGAGCAACCACTGACCGACTAGTTTGGCAACTAGTCGGTCGGTCGACCAACGCAGACCGACTAAGTGTAAACAGTAACTTCTGAACGAAAATAGGATTTAGATTTAGTCGGTCCATGAACAAATACTGACCGACTAGTTTAACATCTAGTCGGTCGATGAACGTTCTTAGACCGACTAAGAGTGAACAGTATTGATACCAAAAATAAGTTGAAGAGTTAGTCGGTTAAAGAAGCATTGCTGACCGTCTAGTTTGCAACCTAGTCGGTCAACCAACGTTCTTAGACCGACTAACGATAAACAGTAACTCTTGAATAATTTAGAAAGCAAACTAGTCGGTCCAAGAAGGATTGCCGACCGACTGGATCGTCATCTAGTCGGTCGGTACCCCTTCTCATACCGGCTAACGTGCACCAAAAGTTCTGATACGGAGCGCGAAGCTCCGGGATCGATTCCTAAGACTCCTAGGCTTGATCTAACAGTAAGATACGACCGTTATGAAGCCCGTCACGAATGACTTGCTTCGAAATCGACGATCCTAAGGAAGAAACGAGAAAACACGACGAAACGATCGAAAATGAAAGTCACGGAGACGAAAACCACACATGAGGAGAAAATCCACCAAAACATATATTATATTATAATAAATCCAGATACATGAAAAGCAGTCGTTACACTTTGCTTAGACAGGTGAATCACACTCTCCTAACCTTGGTTCCTAAAAAACTAATGCCTCTTCGTTAGGAGATTACAGGCCTATAGCTTGTTGCAATATTATTTATAAAATCATTAGCAAGGTGATTTGCAACATGCTTAAGAGAATTATTAGCGATTTGGTTTCCCCCAACCAATCGGCGTTCATTCATGGGAGACTGCTATCTGATTGTACCTTGCTAGCTCACGAGCAGATCAGAGATTTTAGCAATCCAATGGGGTCCAGAGCATGCCTGAAATTGGACCTCAGAAAGGCCTTTGACAGCGTAAACAGAGAGTTTTTGTATTATATCTTGCATCAGATGGGTTTTGGGTATAAGTTCATCAGCTGGATTAAGGAATGCATTTCTACGGCATCATTTTCCGTTATGGTTAATGGTTCCCCAGTGGGCTACTTTGGTGGAAACAGAGGGATAAGACAAGGTGATCCTATTTCCCCATTCCTTTTTGTTATTATCATGGAAGCTTTCTCTCTTCTGCTTGCCAAGGCTATTGTTAAAGGTACCATCCATCCTATGAAACGTACTGGATCTATATCTCATCTGTTATTTGCTGATGACCTATTGGTTTTCTGTCGTGCTACTGGGAAATCACTAAGGGGCCTTCAAAATTTGCTTGAGGATTTCAGGAACTTCACAGGTCTAGAGATCAACTGGGAGAAGAGTCTATCCATGTTTAGAAAAGGAGTTAAGAATCCTGGAGAACTAGCAGACTATTTGGGTGTTAAGCGGGCAAGTACTATCATTACTTACCTAGGGCTTCCTCTCTCATCCAATTATCCCAAAACACATATGTATAGCCGTCTCATCGACAAGTGTAGGAAACGGCTGAGTGGGTAGACTTCTTCCTTATTATCAATTTCTGGTCGAATCGAGTTGGTAAGAAGTGTGATTTATGGAATGATTGCTTTCTGGGTACAGGTTTATAAAGTCCCTACCACTGTTCTACGAACCCTGACTTCCATGTGTAGAAAATTTATCTGGGGTTCTACAAAATCTTGGGCCTGGAGAGACTCTTGCAAACCAAAGGAGGAAGGGGGTGTTGGTTTAAGATTACTTACTGATCTGAACCTTGCATCTGGGATTAAGTTAACTTGGAGATTCCTGCAGGTCAGAGGTCTATGGGCTGAGTATTTGCGAGATAAATATAAGGATTCTACCAGGTTTTATGATGCAAAAGGGGAGGCCTCTCAATCTGGAACGTGGAAGTTCCTTCTTCACTGCAGAAACCTCTCTCAGCGTATTATTTTGAGGAAGGTGCGAGATGGGAACGACACTCTCTTCTGGCATGACAATTGGCTACCTTGTGGTCCCTTGAAAAATCTTTACAGCATTCCTGATGGAGCTAGTAGGAGACATGTCAGCGACTATTGGGATGGTACGTCATGGATGGATAATGCTGAAATTCTAAGCCTGAAACCTTTGCTCCAGCAAATCTCTTTGACCCCCGGTGTTGATACTTGGGAATGGAAGCGGGATTCATCTTTCAAATTCAAAGACACTTGGGACGCAGTGCGTGATAAAGGTACCACGTACCCTTTCTCTAAACTGATATGGTTTAGTAAGTGCATTCCAAAAATGTCAATTACTCTCCTTCGAGCTTTCAAAGACAAACTTCTTACGAAAGTGTGCATGGAGAAATGGTGTGATCTCAGCTCTAATAGCTGCGAGCTGTGCTTGGACGGTACCCT
The DNA here is from genome assembly GCA_030789695.1 of Scilla litardierei. Taxonomy (NCBI): domain Eukaryota; kingdom Viridiplantae; phylum Streptophyta; class Magnoliopsida; order Asparagales; family Asparagaceae; genus Scilla; species Scilla litardierei. The sequence continues at coordinate 215,890,998 of CM061141.1, read as the reverse complement.
GGAGACTATTTCTCGTCTATTTTTTGAATGTCCTTATTCCAACTATCTAATGCGTAGGGATCTTCTCAAACTGGGAGCAAAAGGACCTACAGCCCTCACTCTACCGGCCCTAGGGAGGTACTACTTGGACAAATATGTGAAGAAGGGGGTTCTTGGTTTGCTTGCACGGATTATTATTGCTGCCGTGGTTTATCACCTGTGGCGGGAGCGCAACAGGCGGGTTTTCGAAAATAGTATGAAGCCGGAGACTTTGCTGTTTGATGAGATATCGGCGGACGTCCGCTTGGCTCTTCAGAGCATTGACGAGGTGGGGATGAAGCCTCCACGGCCGCAAAAAACTGGGACATCCGGGAATTTGATACGGGCTGAGTATTTAACGTTTGGGCCAATGCGCAAAGAACTGGGACAGCCGCTAATAACTAGGACTTTACTGTTTGTGGCCAATGCGGCTTCTTTGTTTTAACTCTTGGGCTCGGTTGGCTGATGTATATTGCTTTGTTTATGTATTTCGGTCTGTAATATGTTTGTACTTTGGTTCTGATCATTGATACTGGGCAAAATGATCTAGGGTGACGACGTTATATGTATACATACATGTATGTATACATACATACATGTATATATCTATATTATAAAAGAGGGATGTTATCAAGAGAAATTGGATAAGAGATATTGGACAAGATAAATTGGATAAGAGATATCTATATTATAAAAGAGGGATGTTATCAAGAGAAATTGGATAAGAGATATTGGACAAGGTAAATTGGATACGAGATATCTATATTATAAAAGAGGGATGTTATCAAGAGAAATTGGATAAGAGATATTGGACAAGGTAAATTGGATAAGAGATATCTATATTATAAAAGAGGGATGTTATCAAGAGAAATTGGATAAGAGATATTGGACAATAGAAATTGGATAATATCTATATTATAAAAGAGTGATGTTATCAAGAGAAATTGGATAAGAGATATCTATATTACAAAAGAGAGATGTTATCAAGAGAAATTGGATAAGAGATATTGGACAAGAGAAATTGGATAAGAGATATCTATTATATAAAAGAGGGATGTTATCAAGAGAAATTGATAAGAGAATTTGGACATGAGAAATTGGATAAGAGAATTTGGATATCTATTATATAAAACAAGGAAATTGGATAAGAG